>OZ014524.1:302409438-302991402 GCA_963966055.1 Lathyrus aphaca | reverse complement strand
AAAACAAAGATTTTTACTTTAATAATCTAATAAGTAATTATTTGATTTTAAAATAATTTTCTACAATAATTACATCACCCATTTTTTCTATATAAAAAACCCATTTTATATTCTTATATGTCCAACATAATAAAAATGACTAAAAAAAAATTATATACGAAGTCTTCATAAAAATATCCCAATTAATAAAAACTTTATAATATTATTTCTAAAATTTTAAAATAAAATATCCCCACCCCCTTATAAATCTATAAATTTAAAACTAATTATATAAAATAAACCAATAGTTTTAATAATCCCTATTAATTAAAAATAACAATATTAGTAATAATATTATTAGTAACAAATAAACGGAACCCCCTCTCTTAATATATTAAAACCAAAATAATATTTTTTAATAAAATTAAAAATAATATTAATAACCCAAATATATCATTTTACTTAAAAAATAATAAAACCCTTATTGCTATTATTAAAAACAAAAAGATTATCATGACCCCTTAATAACACTTTTAATAAAACCCCAGTTATAATTAATAATAATGTTAGTAGTAATATTATTAACAAACCCAATATACCTCTTTTTTTTTTTAAATAAAACCCTCATAATAATTATGTATAAAATTATAATAAAAATTTTCTATAATAAAAATTTTATAATGTGGTACCCCTTAAGCTCTAAAAGTAAATAATGATAAATCCAATGAAAATTCAAAAGTCAGTCTAAAAGGTCAAAAGAGTCCTTCTTTGACTTTTAGACACACACAAAAATATCGGATCAAAATTTAGGGTACGACAGCTGCCCCTATTTAATCGGCTTCAAATCGGACGAATGATGTCGATGAGCCTTCCTCCTTCCGAGGAGGAGACGATTAAATATAAGAGGACCCCTAATTTTGACGAAAACAGACCCCATGGCTCTAGAGCAAGTCAAACCTGGTGCTGCAATTGCTCTCATATCCTAGTATATGATAAAACTTGGATAGAACTTTTGCAAACCCGATCTTATTAAAAAACCCTGGTAGGACTCCTAGATGGCAATTCCAGACTGAATTATTTTGATAGACAAACCCAATAGGACCCCCTTGTGACAATTATTAATTGAATTGTTTAATAAAACCCCGATAGAACCCTTTGACGTCAATCCTTGAATAAATGCAACCCCGATGGAACCCCTTACCAATCCCTGATAGAACCCCTTATTAATTCCTGATAGAACACCTTAATCCCTTTCAACCATTCTGGGTGAACATTGCCTATGATTCCTACGATCCTCTGATCATACTGTTTAAATCACCCTGGATACAAAATCCCTGGATGGAACCCCTTAAATCCCTATTAGAACCCCATATTCAACCCCTTGGATAAAACATCTGACATAACCCCATAAATCCATTGGATAGAAATATGGTAGAACCCCTTCTATAGAATCCCATATAACCCCTCAGATAAAAATTCGATAAATTTTCCTTCAAATCTGTTGATAAAACCTCTGATATAACCCCTTTGAATAGACATACGGTAGAACCCTTTTAGTAAAATTTCCTGGTATAAAATTTTGATATAACCTCTTGGATCAAAATCCGATATAACCCCTTTTGTGAAATCCTTTCGGTAAGACTCCCTTGATAAAACTCGTTTGATATAAATCCGGTAGAACCCCCTTGACAAAATTTTGATAGAATCCCTTTTGATGAAAATCCCTTTATAGAACCCCTCGATAAAATTCTGATAGAACCCCTTCTAGATAAAAATCCCTTGGTAAAACCCATTTTAAAAAAATATGGTAGAACCCTTTTTGAGAAAATTCCGATAGACCTCATTAGATGGACATCCATTTTATAAAAACCCTTAAAATTCTTTGAGAACTTGTGGTGGACCTTTGATAAAATCCCTAATGAAACCCTTTTGATAAATCCCTTGGTAAAACCCCTTTGGTAAATCCTTGATGAAATCATGTTTAGATAAGTCTCAAATCAATCCCTTAAAAAATCCTGATGCAATCCTTTAGATAAGTCGCTTAATGAAATCCCTTTTGAATGAACCCCATTGATAAACTCCCTTTGATAAAATTCCTCTATAAAATCCCTTGATGGAATCTCTGATGAAAATCCCTTAGTAAAATTTTGGTAGAACCCTTTGATGGAACCCCTTGGATGAAACTTCGGAAAAAACGTTTCGACAAAATCCCTTGATAGAAAACCTCTTGATAAGACCCCAGTATGACCTTTTAATAAAAACCTTTGATAAAAACTTGATGAATCCACATGATAAGACATTGGTGAAGCCCTTTAATAACATTCTAGTAGAATCCCTAAGAGAAATAATCTGGTAGAACCCCTTAAAAATCCTGAATAAAACCCCGTGATAAATCACTTGGCTAGGAATCTCGTAGAACTCCTTGATACCATTATGATGAAATCACATTGGTTAAAATCTCTTTATAGGACCCCTTATTAATCTTCTTTAGAACCCCATGGGCAATCCCTTTGACAAAACATTAGATAAAACCTTTTTTGTAGAACCTCATAAATCCCATTTGTATAACCCCTTCAGATGAACATCCGATAAAACCCCATATAACCCCTCAGATAATAAGTCTGATAAAAATCTTCTTAAACCCTTGATATAACCCCTAATGTAACCCCATTTTGAGTAATATTATAGTAGAACTCTTTTTGATGAAAAATCCCTTAAAATTCTTGGTAACATCCCTTTGATATATCCTTTTGATAAAACCTTCTTGATGAAATCCCTTGATAACATTCCATGGTTGAATCCTTTGACAAAAACCCTTAACAAACCCTTGATGAAACCCCTAATGAAAACTTATTTGACAAATCCCATTGATAAACTTCCTTTGGTAAAAATTCTCAATAAAATCCCTTTTGATGAAATCTATTGATGAAACCCCATTTGATAAAATTCATTGATGAAGTATGGTGAAACCCCTTGATAGAATCCTTTAACGACAATCACGATAAACCCTTTTGATAAATTCCCTTAAAAAAATATTCCAATAGAGCTTTGTCGATGAAAATCCTTTAAAATCCTTTGACGAAACTTGACAAACCCTGGATAGATCTTTGATCAAACTCTTGATGAAAACCCTTTTGGTAAATCCCTTGTAAAATTCCTTATAAACCCCTCTTACCAAATTCCACGGGTGGAACCCGGCGTAACCCTTAAATAACATCTTTAGATGATAATCCTAATTGGAAACTCCCTGATAATATCCTATATACATTTGATAACATCCTTGTGAATAGAACCATTGATAACTCAGTTGGTTGATGAAAACCTTTTATAACCCTTTCTTGAATTGATTTTTAAATCCTTACGCATGTATACATGTTCGTGTTTATGAATGCATGTTTGTGTGATTCATTATTTATGTATGATGCATTTTTGGGCTAACGCCTCTTTTATGCTATGAAATGTCTATCCTTATGTTTATAAATGTTTTTAGCATCCTGACTCCCTAACCCTCAAATCCTTAGCAATTTTTAATAATCCATGACATCCTTGATTCTTGAGTTGTGACGATCCTTCTAACCTTAACCCCTGAGAATGTGTTATGTCTTTTTAGAGAAACTCTCGTATTGGTCATCATTGTGACTGCTATTTATAAATCCCGTTTTTTATTTTATTTTGGAATCATACGATCCCTTTAATGATTTCGAAATCAAAGTAAAATCCATTTCCCTTTTAAAAGCTTTTTTATTATATCCAATGTTTCAATGTCTTATTTCACAATTAATTAACACCTTGTAATCAAGCGGAAAATAATTAAGGAGCAAAAAAATGATTTGAAAAAGCCAATTACATTGATAATGGGCCCGAAAATGGGCAAAAGTACATAGGAAGTTAATTCCCATAAGTAGAGATTACCGCAAATCTAGAAAGTTGTAAAAATGGCAATAAAATACGAATTTATTAATATCCCTATTTAATTAAACACCAGGTATAATCCCTATGTCTTAAAAATCACAAAACTTCGCTTCTGAAGATGAAAGTTGGAATGATCACTCCCTTCTGAATTCTTGTTATGGTTGACTTGAGTGTTTTCAGTCATATGCCTTTTGGATATCCCTAATTTTGCTTGGACCGCTCTTTTAGAGTCTTAGTCCACCGGGATGATATACCTTTTTTTGCATAAGCCGCCCTTTTGGGTTTTTCGACTTATCGGGTATATTTTTTTATAAGTCTCTAACTTTTGCCTGGATTTCTCTTTAGAGTTTTCAATCCATCGAGATGCCCTAACTTTTGCCTCGATTTCTCTTTAGAGTTTTCAATCCACCGAGACGCCCTAACTTTTTCCTAAGTCACCCTTTAGGGTTTTCGACTTAGAGGGCTTTTATCTTTTTTTTCTAGGCATAATATTTTTGATTGAATAAGAATTCACCGGTCATGGTAAATCTATTTCATCCATGTTTGTTAACCCTAGTGCTTCGCCATAGAAGACACTCTTCACTACATTTGGCCCTTTATAGTTTGGGGTCCATTTTCCTCATGGATCTTTATGGATGGGTAATATTTCTCTTAACACTAAGTCTCCCTTTTCGAATAGGCATAGACAAACTTCCTTGTTGAATGCCCTTTTAATATCCCTTTGATACAGTTGACAGTGACATATGGTAGCCACGTGTTTCTCTCTTATGAGGTTCAGCTGGTCATATCTGGTTGGAACCCACTCTGCCTCATCCAATTTTGCTTCCATTATAACCCTTAATGATGGAATCTCTACTTCAATCGGGAGTACTACTTCTGTACCATATAACAACGAGAAAGGAGTAGCTCCAGTTGATGTGCGAACCGAGGTTCTATAACCGTGTAATGCGAACGGGAGCACCTCATGTCAATCCTTGTAGGTCTTCACCATTTTCTGGATGATTTTCTTGATATCAATAGAGTAGTATGGAACACCATGTATTATCTTTATCGTCAGGCGGCCCATACAAGTGCACAACATGTCTTCTCCAACAGTGAGTATCTTGATTCGCAATCGGTGAACTTCTTGCTCGAGTAATAAATTGCATGTTCTTTTCTCCTCGTCTTATCATGTTACCCCAGTACACATCCCATAGAATTGTCAATCACCATGAGGTACATTATAAGAGATCTTTCTAGGAGTGGTGGCACCAAGATAGGTGACTCTTGTAAATATTCCTTAATCTGATCAAAGACCTTTTGGCATTCCTCATTCCACTCGATAGTTTGTTCTTTTCTGAGAAGCTTGAAAATCGGCTCACAAGTAGCAGTAAGATGCGAGATGAACCTTGCAAATGTAATTTAATCTCCCTAGAAAACCACAAACTTCTTTTTCCGTTTTCGGAAACGGCATTTCTTGGATGGCATTTACTTTATCTGGATCAACTTCTATTCCTTTTTGACTGACTATGAACCCTAATAATTTTCTCGATCTGACGCCAAAAGTACACTCCGATGGATTTAGTCGTAGTTTGAACTTTCTTAGACGTTCAAACAAGTTTGTAAATTTTCTAGATGGTCCTCCTCATTTTGTGACTTGGCAATTATATCATCCATATAAACATTTACTTCCTTATGCATCATGTCATGGAATAGAGTCACCATAGCCCTTTGATAAGTTGTCCTGAAATTCTTCAACCCAAATAGCATCATCTTGTAGCGAAAATACCCCACAAAGTGCTAAATATAGTCTTGTCCATGTCGGAAGGAGACATCTTGATTTGATTATACCCGGAGAACCGATCCATAAATGAAAAGACAGAGAACTGAGCGATGTTATCCACTAATACGTAAATGTGAGGTAGTGAAAAGTCGTCTTTATGACTTGCTCTATTAAGGTCTTGGTAGTATACACACATCCTTACTTTCCCATCCTTCTTTATCACTGGCGTGATGTTGGCTACCCATTCTGGATATTTCACGACGGCTAAGAATCTCGCGTTGAATTTCTTATCGACTTTTTTCTCTGATTTTGAGAATCATGTCGGGTCTGGTTTTCCTCAATTTCTGTTTAACTGGATGGTATTCTGGTCTGAGTGGTAGCTTGTGTTCAACAATGTTGGTATCGAGCCCATGTATGTCTTGGTAGGACCAAACAAACACATCAGTATACTCCCGTAAAAAACTTGATCAACTATTCCTTTATAAAGTGCCAACTTTAATCTCTTTCTTTTCTTCTTCAGTCCCCAGATTGATCACATCCACTGGTTCATGGTAAGGTTGTATTTCTTTGTCCTCCTACCTTAACAGTCTGGCTAATTCTTCCGGAAGATCACACTCTTCCCTATCAACCTCTTCTGCTTGGTAAATCGGTAACTCAAAGTCAACAGGGATTATACTGGCGTTACTTTCAATAAGTTTATTTAAAATTCGCATGCATAAATATTTTTTTTATTATTCCCGATTTATACAAAGTAGTATTTGAAATGAAACTATTAAAAAATCTTGCCATTTTTTTGAAATAATTGCAAATGAAAGAAATCAGATCTTGATTGAAAACAAAATGCAATTTTATCGTTAAAATAACCTAAAGAAACAAAGGGTAGCCCTTGCTTGAAAAAGAAAATTACCTTGAAATAGAAATCATCTTAGGAATCTTAATAGCTTTCCAATTGTCGAGGGTTGTGTCTAATGAGCAATGACACACCAAGTTAGATATCCCTTTATCATCCTCTTCTATTGCAGCCACTTGACTTTCGAATCCAACACTATGGAATGTTTTGTTGAGAGGAGGAAACCTCCTTTTCTTGTGAACCCTTTGAATCCCTTTATTAGCCGGTTTGTAACCCAACCCGAACAAATCCTTCATCCCACAAATTGCCCCTAGTCTCCCCTCTTGATTAGGAAATTATCTTTTATCACTTCAATGGTATTGACAATTTCCCCAACGTGCCCCAGTAACGAGTTATTTCCCATATTATACTGGTATTGGAGATCCTAATCATCTTGGTTGGCCTGAGGACCATAAGTGTGAGGAGGTCTAAGTGCCCTATTATCAACAGGTGGTGGGATTACTCCTTCAGTAGGTAGATCATTAATCCATTGTTTACTCACCTGAGCTTCTTCATTCTCCAAGTTATAAACACACAGTGGATTATCATTCTCAAGAGGAGAGGGAGGATTATCCCTTTGTCGGTTAGCCTCAGGTTCCCTAGCTATTAAGTAGTGAATAACAATAGCTAGTTGATCGATCTTTCCCTTCATATCATTCACATTTTCTTTGATAATGTCCACATCTCCCTTAAAGACTGCTTGACTCTTCTTCACTTGATCCATGGCTTACTTCTGGTAAGTTTGAGTGTGAGGTCAGGAAGTCAGGTTGTCTAGCTTGATGATCCTGAGATGAGATTTTTATTTTATTTTAAAATGATTCTCGTTTTAACCCTTTTTGAAAAGATGAGTTCTTATGAGGAATGTTATATGCATGAAAATGTATGTATGAATATGCAAAGAAAAGATACTTTTGTCGGGATCTTGAAACATTCATTAATGGCAAAGAAAACCCAAGAGTAAATAGAAACTCAAAATACTTTATTAGAATAGAAATTGTTTAGGTTCGTAGCCCAACTTATTACATGAAAGAGAAATTACAATTAGGGTCATAGCCCTTTATTCATGAAAGCAAACTAAAAGAAACCATCGTGCCCCTAGAAACGTTTTTTAATCCTCTCCCTGAATTCGTCTACCATATGACATCATAACCCAAGAAACTCCATGATTTCCTCCTTTGGCTTGAATATGATTGATATCTCTTCCGTTTCCTTTATCCTTTGGGGTATTTCACAAATAAATCCTTGGACAATATAACCAACTTGAAGATTGCTCCTTGTAGTATCATTCATCCCTAGCAAGCCACTTTATAATCCTTTTGCCTTCTTTAGAAGAAGCCTCCAATTGTTGTAGGTATTCCTCCATATAAGTATTCCAATATTCTAAATCATCATAGGACCCACGAAGATCTCCCATATACCTTTAAAGTTCTTCCACTTTCCTTTCTTCCCTTCCTTTTAACATGATGACCACATCTAAATTTTGACTCCTAGCCATCTTAAGTGAATCAACCAACCCTTGAACTTCATCTTCCAAAGCTTGAATATGACTTTCAAATCTTTAATTTATTTCCCTTTGAGTTAAACTCATATAGGTAGAAACGTCCATACATTTCCTTTAGCGAAGGACAAAACCTTATAGTTTTGAAGACAACTTTGTTACCTTATAGTTTTGAAGTCTTGAAATTGAAAGCATCTTAACTCAGGATCATAGTATTGGGCCAAAGCTGTTAACCTATGAGAATAGTTATAAGATCCAAAATATTCCCATGCTTATGAATTTCAGGATCTCTTTCTTTCTTTAGGTATATTTGCAGAATATTCATTCAACCATCCCATATCAGAGCTTCTCACCCTAATTTTAATCCTTCTTGTCTTATTTTCTAATTTTAAGACTCCATAATGTAAATATGAAAATAAAATTTGTTGTAGAGATATTTAAATTTAACTTGAGCATCCGTAGATTATCTCTATAGTTTTCTTCTTCTCTCACTATAGAAATATGCTCCATTGATTCCTCTATGCAATAGACTCTTTCTCCTTTCTCTCAAACTTTTCATGTACCAACAAAATTATCTCTATAAATTTAATAAAGATTTGTAGTATAAACGTAATAACTCCTTCACATGCTGCATTCTTCAACGTGATAACTAACAAAATAAAATATTATTATTATAAATTATAGATAATTGTACAATAAATTACATTTTTTAATGGTGTTTGACCAGGATCTCTGCATTTTTTCTTTTTCTTATATTAAGTTGTTTTGTTTTCCATCTAATACTACATGTAAATTCAGAACGGTAACGTTTCATATTTTGTTTGGTGTTGTCATTAGCTACTAACAATTACTTCTTTTAATATTGTATAGAGACTAAATGAAATTCATTTTTCTTTTTATTACTTTGGTACATAAATATACGTTTTGAATGTTTGAGAAAATATACTTGATTATTTATGTTGTAGATTTTTATTTCTATGTTCAATTTTATATATTTGGTTTAATCTCTAACATCATTTATGTTTTTATATCCACTAATATTTTTCTGTATTTTATTTTTTAAGATGAATTATTTGTTTTCATTTTCATATGGCTTACTTGTCATGATAATATTGGTATTATTAAAGTCATCAATGGGGGAGGAAATCATCTTTCTTCCTCCAATTAACTCTCCACCACCAACTCCTCGTTCTGTTCCAATATCAAACTCTCCTTCTCATGGCTATCATTCTATTTTCATCAACAAAGCAATGTCTTCTCAGTGGGAAGACACATTTTTTATGCTTCTTCTAAGTGATCTCATCATCTTCTTTACAATAGTCTCTATTTAACTGTATCACTTCTTTTCATCAACACCTACATCACATGAAGATGAAGTTGATAAGGTGACCTTGAATCTCGAGGGTGCAGATCTAATACAGCGAGTAGATAAAGGTGAGGTGGTAGCTCCAATTCAAGGAGAAGCTTTGAATGTTGACAAGGTGGTTCAAACTCAAACTCAGATTGTGGAGGAGAAAGAATCTGAGATCATGGAAGAGAAATATTAGCTAATTTATTTTAGTCTAATTATTATTATTATTATTATTATTATTATTATTATTATTATTATTATTATTATTATTATTACTAGCATTCAAACAGACACTCATCCGCTTTTTATAGTTAGCACACGCTTCAAAAAATATATATTTTTTGTTTTAATATTATAAATATAACACAATTAATACATAATTATAGATGAGTATCTCTAAATAAATATGAAAAAATGGTGACTATTATGATAGTTCCATTTTCTATTTATGTCTTTTTTGTTTGTACAATTCTACTTTTATGGGTTTTTTCTTTTGTAAAATACTTTCTTTAATTAATTTCTCATAACATGAAAATTAAACTTGTATTATTTAGAAAGATGGTAAATTAAAATTGTGAATGTAAGCAAATAAAGATAATAATAATTAATCACTTGAAAATTTACATGTGGCAAAAAATGAATTTGAGAATTCTTATTAAATTGATAATTAATTATAATTTAATAATATATATAGCAAATTAACATGATTTAGATATATTTAAATTTAACTTGAGCATCGTTAGATTATCTCTATAGTTTTCTTCTTCTCTAACTATAAAAGGATGCTCTATTGATTCCTCTGTGCCATAGCCTCTTTCTCATTTCTCTCAAAATTTTCACGTACCAACAAAATGATCTCTATAAATTTAATAAAGATTTGTGGTATATGTAACACCCAAAAATTTGCCCTCTAATTTATTACCACTAACTGGATTATACTTCACATCGTCTGCATTCTCCATTAGGTCAGGAGTGTCATTTTGTATTGTGACTGTGGGATCAAGGTTACCTTTCAACCCTCAGTAAGTGGAAGACGTTTATTTCGTCCGCATCATACCCCGAGTGTGCCTTACCTTATTTGTTCTCATGTCAATCGGTGGAGTGTTTGATGATTAGTCTATAATTGATCGTTGGTCCTTGGTTATGGTTTATGACAATTTAAGCCATGGAAAGTTTTGGGTATTGTTTTGTTTATGATATGCTCTCCCAAGTATGTGAAGGCTAAAGAGAGATGGATTCACAATCTGAGAATTAAGATTTGAATTTTTGTCTTCAGTCCAAATTGATTCGGTTTCAAGATTATTGAAGGAGTTTTGGGCATATACAAGAAACGTTTCAAGGAGGATCATGATATAAGCAATTCATAATCAAACACACACTCAAATCCAAGCCGTATGATTGATTAGATTGATAAGTTGAGTGGTGCTTGGGAGTTGTTGTCTTTGGGGATTTAGAAGGGATTGTTGCAAGTAAAAGTGCAAGACAAAAATACTTGGTTGATCTTTAAGTCACAAGCCAGAGTAATTTTAATTCTAAGATGACTTTGGACAAATGCCTTAAGGCAATTCTAACATATTACTTCGAGAAAAGCTATCCTCATTCACATGGTTAATTGGTTGATGGATGCTATAAGAACTCAAATTATGTGATTATAGTTGTTCCAAGTCTTGATCACGGTTATGTTCATTTTGAGGTCCAAGATACAATCAAGTGGTCTTTAGTTAAGAGTTTTTAGAAATTCTAAGACTATTATTAGCACCGAATCGAGAAGGCTCATGTTCACAATTTTAGAGAGATTTACAAAGGTGTACATACAAAATTCAGAAATTAAAACAAAATTATGGAAATTCTAAATATGCCTCAACTCTCTTCCCTGTTCCTATCACTATCAGAATTCCACAATCGACGGAAAATCAGTTGCAAAACTGATGATAAAACAATAACAAAAAGAACAGATATAAAAAAAGAGTTTTTCACACTAGAAAAGGGATATAAAAATGAGAACAGAAAATTCACTCAAAAAACTCAGGAAAGTTACAAAATTGAAATCAGTTACAAATATCTAACCAATTTCTAACCGACCTCCAACTAACTCTAACCAAATTCAATTGAAATTCTAGAATCACCCTCATCATATATCTCATACAAAGTTGTGTTTTCATCTCCTATAAAGTGGATTCTTCACCATCTTCAAGTTTCTGCTTTTTATGGATTCTTCACCATCTTCAAGTTTCTACTTTTTCTGGATTCTTCAACATCATCTCAATTTGGCTTTTTTGGATTCTTCACAATCTTCAAGTTTCTTCTTTTTTCTGGATTCTTCAACATCATCTCAATTTGGCTTCATCTTCTTACAGCTTCACCATCTTCTTTTTCTAGATTCTTCACATGCATCAACAATCCTCTACATCGACCATCAACACCTGCAAGAATCATTAACAACCATTGGCAAATACATCAAGAATTCAGAAATTACTCCACAACAATTTGATCACGCAGAAGGAGAAGAAGATGCAAAATCGATAGCATAATATATTAGAAGAAAAGTGATTGAGAAATCGTACCCGAAGATCTGTGTCGGCACCTTCGTCTTTGAGTTGTAATCACAACGAAGATGATCACTGCGGTTGTCTCATCAAGACTTCATCAATTTTCGGCAACAAACCTCAAACAATCGTCAATCACCATATCAAGTCAATAGCCACCTGCATCACAAAAAAATATAGCATCAGGTTTAATTATCAACCCAGCAAAAACTCAGATCGAGAATCACAAAAACATTGTAAAATTGATCGACAAAAACGCATCCAAAACCGCATCACACATCTTTATCAAGATTCATCACCATACTCCAATCTTCCTCTACAATACATCATTGAACATCGATTCAACGACAAAAGCTCAGATTCAGTTCATCAACATGCCTCTTTAAATCCTCATTGGTTCATGATTCGCGACATCAACGAAATAACAACGAACCAAATCAAAACAAAACAAAAGTCACAGAGTAGAAGACGGAGTTACGAAATCGGATTGAGAACAAGAACGACGGCTCATACCTGAATCAGAATTGGTGATTTCACTACATCACATCTGTGTTCGAAATCTTTCATGGTTCATTGTTGAGGATGAAGAATCGAGAGAAACCTCACATAGACGATGCGCAGCGTTAAGCGATGGCGTTCGACGACGGAGGAATCTGCATCATTTTTTCGACGGTGATGAAGACGGAAGAAGAGTTGCAGCAGCTCATTAGAGAAGAAGAGCCACAGTTGTTGTTCGCTGGTGATGATGACGAGAAGAAGAGGAATAAGTTGCAATGATACATGAAGAAGAAGAGGGAGATGGTGTTGAAAGGAACAGCGGCGGCGAAGGGGGAGAGAAGAAGACCTAGGGTTTTGGTAATGTAATTTTGTTCAGCCTTTTGTTTTCTTTTTGTTTTATAAATTCGTTTATTAGATTAAGTTTAATGATAAGATTAAGAGTATAATGGAATATTAAGAGCATAATAAAAGCAACAAAGATTATTTAAATCCACCTTTTAAGATTTCCAAGAGATAAGAATAAGGATTTTTTTGTGATTCCCACACCGGCGGTGACACTTGTCACCGTCCGGTAGGCTAGTTCGGCGGCCAATCCAGTGCACGATAGCACATCATAACAACCATGCCCATGCATCTAAGATCCGTATGATGAGATTACCCCTGGGAAGACCTGATCAGACGGTCCAGGATCAAGTCAAAATGTTGACTGAAAGATCATACTATACACCTTCATGAACCCTGCGCTGATGGGCTTTGGGTGTTGCTATTCGCACCCCAATTTCCTAGGACCATTTGGCTTTTTAACTAAGAGTTACTATGTTCTCACCCCCTCCTTTAATTGCTTTCTTGTTTTTTCTATTTTAGCATATTTTTCAATTTTAATCTGTAAAAAATATCACAAAGCATAGTAAAATTCTACAAATATTATAGTAGCTTTCTAACTCATTTTAGAAATTTGTTGAGTTTTTACTTTATGATTTTAGTCATTTTTCAATTTTATTTCGATTTTCCATTTAATTGCTTTTCTATTGAATTCTCACATGAATGCATAATTTTATACATTTTATTTCTCCCACTTCCTGTAATATTTTTGGCCCATTCTTTTTGCTATGGTTAGAGGACTAATAATAGAACCTGGAATAAGTTTTAGTTTATTTTTTAGATCATTTTATCCACTTGTTTGGTAGTGTTGTTGGTGCCAAATTGTGAATAGATCTTAGGTAGATTTAGGTGACCATTTGACTTAGTTAGGTTATGAATTTTTAGGATATTTTTTAACACAACATTATATTCAGGTTATAGACCCTAGGGAATTAATTTCATATTTTTTCCAGGACTCTTGCTATTTTTAGTGCCTTGATCTTATTCAACTTTTCCATTGTAAATCCACCTAGTTTAGTTTAGGATTTTATGGTGCATTAGGACATAGATTAATTAGGCTTAATCTTAGAATATCAGAAGGCCTTAGTGTGGGTTAGCTACTGGTTTTAGAATGTTGATATCATGCAAAATCCTTTAGTTTTAGGACTTAGGCTTAGAATTCCCTTAAGTGTGTTTCCATGAAGCGATTAGCCATTTTTTTTCGGTTTTATGCCTTATATGCTTTAGAAATTCTTGCAACTTTTTGTTATCTTAATTCATTTTTAACATATTGTTGCATATGCATCTTCATTTCATTTACTAACATCTTCTTTTTGTGCAAGGTATTTTTCGAGGATTCTCTTATGGACCTGGATTATTTTTATATTGCCTCGATTATATTTTTGTGGTTTGTACTTTGTGATGTAATAACTTAGAACTCTTATGCTTGTATAGTTCCTATAATTAGGATAGAAAAGATAAAACGAATCGCTAGAAAACCAAATCTCAAAAATAAAATAAAGAAATACTCGATCCAACGTCGAGTAAATTTTCAAATAAATAAATAAAGTTTCATAGGATTCCTCGATCATCATCGCTCCACTCCAATACACCCAAAAGCAATCCTTGTATGTTGAACACCATAAGTCATGCGTCTCAGCACCACACAACCGACCCACTCGATCCATCGTTTCATCTCATTTACGATTCATACACATTTTCACCCATCATGACGTAGGAGGACCATAATATTCACTATTAATTTTCGTACTCGCATTTCTAGTTTAACATCTGCTTAGGTAGATTTAATATTTCAAGCCTCACTAACCATAGGTCACCATTAAACTCAACTACTTAGGGTTCTAGTCATAGTCTCCCTTAGAGTTTTTCCTTTTACAACTTGAGTCTCACTTCTCAGCTTAAAGAAAAAATCAAAATACTTTAAAAGGAAAGTAGGTACAATACGCCACGAGCCTTAAGCTGTATTGGAAATGATTAGTGGAGGTCTCCTCCACTCTTCTAGAATGCTTTACAAACGTTCCATTGGGGGCGATCTTGGAAAGTATTCACTCCCGTATCATAATATTTAGTGTTTTACATGAGATAAACATAAAGTTAAAACACTTCTTCTAAAAGACAACCAACAAGACATCACGTCTTCTCTTCTCATCTCATACTCTTTGCGGACATATGTGACTTGCCTCGACAATTCAAACAGCGATACGGTAAACACCCTCGAGTCAGAGTCGGTAACACCTGAGCTAGAACTATGGCAACGTCATCCTAAATAGCATAAGCAAGTCCCCGCCTTAGTTAGACAAACTACGGTGAATCTGATCCTCATTTTCCCGATGAGGTACGTAGGCAGTGGGGTAGGGCCCATTCGAGCACATTCTTTATTTTCCCTACATTTTTTCCTTCGTTCCATTTTCTTTTCCAGATCCTTTTCTCATTTCCATTCCATTCCAGATAACCATTCTTTCATTCGAACAACATCTTATTTCTCATCCATTGAAACAGACTAACAAGTGTGGATCCCGTCGGGTACATCAGACGAATTGGAGTGCTAATACCTTCCCAATTCGTAACCGACTTCCGGACCCAGATCTTTGGTTCGCAAGGCCTTGTCCTTTTCCTTCTTCATTGGGTTTGTGCAGCATTACCTCTCCCGTTCCTTCGGGATAAAAATGTCTGGCTGGCGACTCTACCTTTTCCGCGCCACCTTTCGCGTTTGTACTAGGATGAAAATCCCGGGAGGGACAGTATAAACGTAATAACTCCTTCCCATTCAACATTCTTCAAAGTGATAACTAACAAAAAAATTATATTATTATTATAAATTATAGAAAATTGTTTAATGAATTACATTGATATTTGTCTTCGAAACAAACGGTACCATTTTAAATAAGAATGAAAATTAAAAAAAAATTAGAGTTTGTCTAATTTATGCACTGAGAGATAGAGTTATAAGGGAGTTAATAAATGAACTTAAGAATTGGGAGCTAATAATAATTAATTTGTAACCTCTATTGATAGTTATTATTAAAGTTTTTTTGGTAAATATAATAGTGGTTAAATGGAATTTTGGAAGAAAAATAAGTCAACCCATTTTCTCTTATACCCTTTATATATATATATATATATATATATATATATATATATATATATATATATATATATATATATATATATATATATATATATATATATATATATATATATATAGATAATGTAAGATAGTGCACCTGCTTTTACTTTTGAGAACATATTGTTTTGTCATTGATAAGTGCATATTAGTGTTATTATTTAATTGATTTTTTTGCACTTTTCAAGGGTTATTTTGATCTCTAATGCTTTTTCCCCTTTGTTTCTTATACTTATTCATAGTTTATTCTTAGCATTTTCAAAGAATCATTTATTTAACTTTAGTTTTTGTAATTTTAGGTTACACTGTGGAAATATGAAGCAAATTTCATCAAGACCTTATTTGGGAAGTTTTGGAAGATTTTGAAGAAATCTTGCTCGCTTCAAGGTCGCTCAGCGAGCTCCAAGCGAGTTTTCCAAAGATATTTTTCGCTCAGCGAGCTGGTGCTTTTAATGAACTTTTGCTATGCGAGACCTGCGAATTTAGCTTCTTTATAAGCATTTGTTTCACTATTTTCTTGGAATGTAACTTTGGGGACTTGACCTAAATATTCCTTAAACACTTTTTCACTTTGTTCTAAGAAGATTGGGTGCATTTAAAGTCAAGACATTGTCATTAATGCTTCATCTTCTTCATCTTCATCTTTTGTTGGAAGCTTCCATGGAAATGGAAAGCTAAACACATAGTATGTCAAGTTTAGAAGGTACATAGGTTCTATTTTTGTATGTATAGGCTTTGATCCTCTTGTATAAACTCTTGATGATGAATATATGATGAAAGCTTTGATTTTTATGACAAACCCTTTTGTGTTGCTTCATGATTGAGAGATATGACCAACATTTGACCAAGGTTTTCATCACCCAAATATCATAAGCTAGAGATAGTTATGGGCTTTGGAGTTCACTTTGTATTGAACCTAAATGTTACCATTTTGATAGATTGAGTGAGAAATCATCAATGGATCAAAATGGTAAAACTCACATTTTGTGTTAGAAATAAACATTATGAGAGGATATTGTGAATGTGTTCATTGTTGAAATGAGTTTATCATTTGATCAAAACTATATATGCAAATAAACCTATCAAACCCTAACTTTGACATATGCTTTTAAGAATCTTTTACAAATCAATACTTTTACTTCTTAGCATTTATTTGAATGAAAAAGTCTATTTTAGATACAAACACTAAAATCCTTTTGTTACCATTAAGTCTAAACTTAAGCAATTATAGAATGACATAAATATCATAAAACAATCTTTGTGGATCGACAATCAAAACCCTTACTCATTTGTGCTTTCAACAAATTGGCGTTGTTGTCGGGGATTGTTATTTGATATTTAAAGCATAGCAATTGTTGCTAAGTTTTGACTTGTTTTATTTGTTACTTTGTTACTATCACTCTTGTGTTTCACTTGGTTTGTTAGTTTTGTAGATTCTAGTGTATGCGTGACAAGGCTACCAAGGAGCAATTTCAATTCGAACCCGAAATTGAAAGAACACTTCGGAGGCTCAATAGCAAAACACGAAGAAGGAAGAAACTAGCCGAAGAGAGGAACCAGAGAGAAGAAGAAGCTACTTCTTTACTTGTTCACATTGAATAAGTGAGGGTAGAAACCTTTGAAGGTAACATGGCGGACGGAGTCCGTACGAAGATGTCCGCTAATAGTCCTAGACGGACTGCTCAATTTGCTCGTGGTGGAAGAAACACAGAAATGTTGACCGCAATCCTCTAACTCCTTTATGCTAATCCATTCACTGGGATGGACCATGAAGATCCGTATACCCATCTCACCAAATTCTATGAGATTGCGGGATCTACGGGAATAGAGGAAGCGGAAGAGGAAGGTTTGTTCAAAAGAATGTTCCCAAACTCTTTAGTGGGAAAGGCAAATGAGTGGTACCTAGACCAAGCTCCTAGGGTGATGACAGATTGGAACTTGTTGGAAGAGAAATTTATTGAAAGATATTTTCCTCAATCCCGATTCATGGGAGCGAAGACGGCAATTGCGGTTTTCAATCAAGGAAGCAACGAGTCTTTAAACGAGGCTTGGAAGAGATACAAATCAATGTTGAGAAAATGAAAAGGCCATGGATTTGATGATCTTACTCAAATCCATATTTTTCTCAATGGTCTTAAATCGCAACACAAGACACTTTTGGATTCTACCGCAGGTGGTTCTCTAATGTCGAAGACCGCGGATGAGGCTATAGTCATTATTGACTGTATGACTCTCAATAATCTTCAAAGTCAACATGATTGTAGTCATTCACTAAGGAAGTCGGGAGTTCTTGAATTAAATACAAATGATGCTCTCCTTTCCCAAAACAAGGTGCTTTCTCAACAAATGGAGTTGCTAACTCAATAAATGGCCAAGCTTCCACAACAAATGAAAGAGATTCAAGGCTCTCATCCAAGACATCAAGTGGCAAAGTGTGAATTGTGCCAAGGAGATCATCCTACCGGTTATTGTCCTCCTTTTGAAGAAGTAAGTTATGTGAACAACAATCATCAAGGTTATCAAAGGCCCCCTCAACAATACAACAATTCTTATCCAAGGAACAACCAAGGTTACCAACAACAATCAAGATTCAACAACAACAACTTTCAACACCAAAATCCATATCAAAACCCCAATCCTCAAGTCCATAAACCACAAGGTGGAAGTTCAAAGTTAGAAGACACTCTTACTCAATTCTTGCAAGCCTCCATGGCTAATAAAAAAATTAATGAGGCCGCCATCAAAAACCTCGAAAATCAAGTTAGGTAACTTGCTAAGCAACTAGCCGAAAATCAAGCGGGACCATCTTTTTCCGCAAACACTCATGTTAATCCGAAGGAGTATTGCAAAGTCGTTGTTCTTATAAGTGGGAAGGAGATGAGTCAACCAAAAGAGAAGAAAGATGGTATTATGGAGGAATGTAGTTATGAAGAGGAGGTTGTGACAAAGAAAAAAATTGTGGAAGTAGTTGAAAAGGAGAATGATGATTTGGAAGTAGTTGAAAATACACAAGTGGGGGATGAGAAAAGAAAATAGAGGATTAAAAGAGTGAATAAGGGAAAAGAAGTGATGACACAAATTCCTACCAACATTCCTTATCCTCACGTGCCATCAAAAAGGGATAATGAGAGGCAATATGCTCGGTTTATGGACATCTTCAAACAACTTCAAATTAATTTTCCATTTTCCGAAGCACTTGAGTAAATTCCCAAATATTCCAAGTTTTTGAAAGATATTCTTTCAAAGAGACGGAAGTACACGGAACCGAAAACGGTTATTCTAGCGGCAAATTGTAGTGCTATCATCCAACACACTCTTCCTAAGAAAGAAGCCGATTCGGGACGTGTCACTTTGCCGGTCACCATTGGTAATATGTTTGTTGGGAATGGTATAATTGATTTGGGCTCAAGCATTAACCTTATCCCTCTCTCTATTGTTAAAGGGCTAGGAAAGATTGAAATCAAAGGAATAAGAATAACTCTACAATTAGCCGAAAAATCTACAACTCACCCAATTGGGGTAGCTAGAGATGTTTTGGTGAAAGTGGACAAATTTTTCTTTTCGGTTGATTTTATTGTTATTGATATGGAAGAGGATGATGATGCTCCTTTAATTCTTGGCCGATGTTGCACCCCAAAATTTGCCCTCACCTAGACCAGACATTGTGTATTAAGGTGTCCCAATAAGTTCACAAGGTTCACAAGGTATCTCAAGAGGTTCACAAGGTTCACAAGGTTCACAATTAGTCAGAAAGTTTGACAATTCCCTCAGACAAAGCATCCTCATAAGCAATGCATCCTAAACTAGGGTTTTGAGTTTCATCAGGATAAATGGACTTCCAAGGCTTCAAGTGAGCTGAATAGCATCCTATATGTCTTCAAGAATCCCTATGTAAAGTTTCAAGACTTTCCCAAAAAGTTTGCTCAGTCAGATGATCAGATATGCAAAAATCAGTCAAAGTGGTTAAAAAGTCAAACTGAGGTCAACTGTGGTCAAACCAAAGTCAAACTTCATGGTTTTTTTTCCAACATCAATTTTATGAAGTAAAATTCATCATTTGATTAATGGTTGATCATGATTCATCAAGGAGATTTCAGATCATCAAGAATCAGGAGTTTCTAAATTAGGGTTTTCATAGGAAAAGTCAACTGAATTTTGACCAGCCATAACTTTCACATGCTTCATCAAAAATTTCCCATCCAAAGCTCATTTTTAAGGAAATTGAATTCTCTACAACTTTGTGTCTCACAAGCCAATCCTAAAAATGCTTCATTTGAAAGGTATGAGCCAAAACATTACAGGTCATTTCAAAAGTCAACAAAAAGTCAACATCTTTCAAAGGGCATAACTTGAAAATGGTAAAAGATATGGACATGAGACCAATGAGGTTGGTTAAAGGACTCTCTAATATTTCCAAAATGTCCAAAAAAAACCTCATAGCCTTAAAATTGAGGGAGATATGCCTTTGCAAAGTTGGGGAATTTTTGGGAGGTATATGAAGCAAATGGGGCCTTAAAACCAAATTTTTCCAAATGGGCTTGCAATGTTGTGATCCAATCCATACAAAGACCTCAAGCACGACCCAAAGCAACAAAGTTCTGATTTTTTATTATTTATTTATTATTTATTTTGATTTTATCCATTAAAAATCAAATTAAATCTAAATAAAATATAAAAATCAATATTTGGACATGATTCTTCTTCTAGAAAATCTTAAAAATCATTTAAAACTGATTGGCATCATGTAAAATCGTGTTAGCCCAATTTGGAAAGGTTTGATGAGATATTTTTCAATATTTGAAAGGATGAAACTTCATGATCAAGTAACCATTACAAAGCCCAAAAATCCAGCATATTTTGACCTAATTACCTACCATACATATACACAAACTCAACACAAACAAGAGGACCAGAAATCCTGCCTCCAAGAACACTCTTCAAACTTCAAATTTTCAAGGGAAAAGGGAGAATCAGATTCAAGCATCCAAGCCATCTCCAAAGCTTTTGAAGGTTTCAAATCATTCTTGGAAGATCACTCAACGTTTTTGGATCATAAAATCATCCATTCATGCATTAAAACATGGTAACCGAATCGTTTTTGTTCTTCAATATCATGCTTTTCGATTTCACATATCTAGCTAATATAAACTGATTTTTTTGTTTGATTCGTGTTAGTTATGATCTAGAGATGCTTTCTGGACAATTTTCTTGAGGAACCATAGCCTAAAACACAAACGACCATTGTTAGGGTTTTAGGTTTCAAATTGGGGGTTCATGATTTACCAAATATAAATAAATTCTAAGGACATAGATGAATCGTGTGAGTCATAAGGAACTCATTGGTGTAATTAATTTGAAGAAATTGTACCTCTTGCATGGTGTTTGATATTTGCAGGTTTCGTGGGCAGAAAAATTCGCAGGAAAATTCGCAACTAATTCCGCAGCAAAATACGCAGGTCTAGAGGTTGAAGAAGAAGCCCTGCGTGCGAATTTATGATTTCAAATTTTGTTTTATTTTTTTAATATTCTTTTGCTATTATAATTTCAAAGAACACTGCTGGTTCAGTTGGCAAGGATACGCGCATGTGAAGCTAATGGCTAGGGATCGAATCCGGTCTCCAGCAAATTTTTTGTTAATTAATTCCTTTCTTTTGATTTTATGATATAATTGTTTATTGTTGTTTGATTAACACCACAACGCATGTGGCCTGGTGGTAAGGTGGCTGGACCAGTGTTGGAAAAGCCTAGGGCGTGGGTTCAAATCCCACCCCAGGTATTTTTACTATTTTCTTTCTTTTTATGTATTTCTTAGTATTTTATATATTCATTATTATTTTAATGCAATTAAATCTTTTTTTTTCTAAAAAAATAAAACAAAGGAAAATATAGTTTTCTTATAAAAATGTTAATATGTTTTAATATATAAATTTTATATTTTCTAAAAATCAATAATTATTTTCTTAATGCTTATTAATTATATTAACTTTATAATATATTTGTATATAAATCTTATTATACATAATTTGTAAATAATTTTAAGTTTTAGTTAATTCTTTAAACCTAAAATGTTTAACCCTAATTTTCTTATTAACCATATATATTTAACCTAATTTTTCTAAACCCTAATTAAATCATTAATCATTATTTCTAATATGTAAATAATTTGTTATTTGTTTATTATCATTAGACTTATTTTCTTAATTAATTCTTAAAAAAACTTTTCTAATATTAATTTTTTCTTGCTAAATTTTTGTTTCTTTCATTTTATTATTCTAACCCTTATTTTTATTTTATTATTACTAATATTTAATTAATTGCTTATTTATTACTATTATTATATTTATTATTATTATTTTTATTATTATGTAACTGCTAAAGCCATGTAATATTTGTAGGTTTATTTTCTCGTATTTATTTTTATTGTAAATATCTTTATTGTGTGGTTAGTAATTCTAGGGTGTGATAAAATATTTGTAATTAAAATTAACTTAGAAAAATTAATTTAAAAAGATAAATACTTGAAAATAAACACGCACACACGTAAGTCGATCTAAGATCGCCATCTTGCACTTCCTAGGGTTTCCTCTCAGTTGCCTAATTCAAAAGGTCAAGTAGGGTGTCTTAAGCAAGTCCCTTCATAAATATCATCAAGTCCCTACAGTTTTAAAGATCAAGTCCCTTCGAGGTTGCCTATGATAAATGATCTTGTCCCTTCGAATAAAAGATGATAAGTCCCTACGAATTGCTAAAGACACCCTACAGTTGCTTATATTTAGATGACCCTACACATGTACCTTAATATATCCAAGGTAATGACTACCTATTCCTTAATAATAGGGATAGTCTTACCATTGAAAGAACATACCAGAACATGAAAGGCTTAATCTAGGGTAGGTTTCTCTTAAGTTGCTTGCTCACATTTCAAAATACGTTTTATACCTCACTTTCAAAACATTTTCAAATAAGACTTTGTATACATCCATACGAGGATCATTTCAAATTACTTAGAAAGTTTCTAATCACACACTACACCTTTTCAAAACAATTTAAAGTGAGCTAAGTAACTAAGAGCCCATGGATAACCATATATATAAAGGGTGCTAACACCTTCCCTTTATATAACCAACCCCCGAACCTAAGTCTTTTAAAATAGGTCTTTCCGGTTCTTTTATGTCCTTTCCTTATGGATAAAATAAAAGTCAGTGGCGACTCTTTCTATCCGCAACATTTATAGAAAGTCAGTTCTCCCACCGTGTTACAGAACTGGCGACTCTGCTGGGGATTTAATAAAAGAGGGGTACCCTTAGGAATTAGATCATTTAAATTGTTTGCCTTGTTTGCTTTATATTACTTGTTGGGATTTATGTGTAAACGATCATAACCCGGATCTAGAGTACCTTAGGTAAATGGCAATAGACCAAGGAAATTGTACGGCGTATACCGATATGGTTGATCTGGTAGCCATAGTTAGTGTGACTTCTTGGTTGGTGCTTATGTTCCTTAAGTAAGTTGAGGATAATATGAGGCTGCCATATGTTGTCAATACACTAACTGACTTTTAGAACCCTAGTCATCCCATCTCGGCCTTTAGAAAGTAGTGAGATAGCCAGCTTTGGTGAAGACTGAAGTTGGTTGATACTCGATGCTACACTCATTGAGATCCTAAACTTGGAGGGTTTTGGATGGCAAGTAAGTTACCTACTGAAAAACCACCCTTGGGAAGGATCAATGATATTGAGATCCCTTAGAACCTGGTTACTTTTGTAGGACAGGATGAACCAACTAACTTCAGGGGAGGGTACTTACCTTTAAACCTCATGCAAGCCTTCAAACCTAGGGCTATTGTGTGACTTGTTTGTGTGTGCCACATGTTTTTGATTGAGCATAACATCATAACATCATCATGCATCATAAGCATAGCGTTTTCACTAACTATTTCAAGGACCAAAGAATTTATCTTTGTTCTTTGTTGCAGGTCATGGCTTCTTCTCGTAGGAATACTATCCAGATCAACTTTGTAGGAATACCTCTTAAGCTTAAGGAATTGGTCTCTCAAGTTTCTGAAAACTCCCAATTCATCAAGAGGCATGGTCACCTACTGGATCTAGTCACTTCAGGGTTCAATGAAGACATGATGAGTGTCCTATTTCAGTTCTTCGATCCTAAACATCATTGCTTCACATTCCCCGATTATCAGTTGGTTCCCACAATGGAGGAGTTTTCTAAACTACTGGGTATACCTATCCTTGATCAAAGACTTTTCACAGGCTTAGCAAAAGATCCTAAACCTGAAGTCATTGCTGCAGCCCTACATCTGAAGAAATCAGACATTGTCCTAGAAACGAGAAGTGGAGTTAAGGATATCCTTGCTAAGGTATTGATGGAGAAAGCTCAAGTGTTCCTCAAGGCTATGAGTAATGATGCTTTTGAGGAGATCTTAGCCCTATTAATCTATGGCATAGTGTTGTTCCCTAATCCAGACCAGCTCATAGACATACATGCCATCAACATATTTCTGACTCGCAATCCAGTGCCTACATTACTTGGAGACATCTTACACTTTCTTCATACCCGTACTACGAAGGCACGAGGAACTCTGATGTGTTGTATACCTCTATTGTCTAGGTGGTTTATTTATCACCTTCCTCGATCAGTGATGAAGAATGAACAAGGGTGCAGGTGGTCTAAAAGGATCATGTCACTTTCTCATTCAGACATTCGTTGGTGCTCTCGATCTATGGAGAATGTTACTATCATTGACCGTTGTGGGGAATTCCCTAATGTGCCACTCCTTGGCATAAGAGGAGGAATTACCTACAACCCTTCTTTAGCACTACATTAGTTTGGTTATTCTCGGAGTAATGGTCCTTATGACATGCTTATTCAGGGTATTATGTTCGACTACGACAACGATCTGCAAGGTTACAGTCAAAGGTTCATATGAGCTTGGGGCAAGGTGAACAAGGTTGACAGCAAGAATCTGGAACCAAAGTACTCCATTCCTTTGGAACCTTATCTCAGATGGGTACGAGCACGTGCTCAGA
This sequence comes from Lathyrus aphaca, assembly GCA_963966055.1. Classification (NCBI taxonomy): domain Eukaryota; kingdom Viridiplantae; phylum Streptophyta; class Magnoliopsida; order Fabales; family Fabaceae; genus Lathyrus; species Lathyrus aphaca. The sequence continues at coordinate 302,966,418 of OZ014524.1, read as the reverse complement.
CTCTTATGATGCCATATCCTGCTATCCTGCCAGTTACCATGGAGACTGTTGCTGAAGGAGATACTCCTTATATCATTCTTCATCCAGACATGCCTACTGACATGGAAGAGTTGCAGAGATCCTGGATCCAGTTGAAGGAACAAAGGGATACTTTTGAGACTCATTTCAAAGCTAGTCAAGAAAGAATCCTGGAGCTGACAAGACAACTTCACGAGGAGCGGAATCTCAACTCATACCTCAACACAAAGAGGAAACATCCATGGGAGACTTAAAACCTCATCTTTGTATTCATTTCATTTTTGTTGTAAGCCCAAGAGGCAAACAAGTTTATTGATTACTAATAAAAGTTTACTTTCTGGTTGTTTAAACAAATTTAAATCCTGCGGTCCTTGAAAACATTGCATATGCATTTACATACCATATCATTGCATCACAGGTTTCTTATGAACAGGTGTCTTATCTTCTCGCTGTTTATTTTAAGCAGAAATGGCTCTCGAACAAACTGTCAAGGATCTCTAGGCTCAGAATGCACAATTTCAAGAGCTGGTCCTGAACTTGTCCAAGGGACAAGATGAGCTGAAGGCACTGTTGGCTAAGAAGAAGAATAAGAAGACTAGAAAATCAGGAGGCCTCATCAACCTGGGTAGAAGATTCAGAGGTCCTGTCAAGACAAAAGAAGAGGTTGAGTATTCTGAGTATGAGAATTTTGAGAAAGAGGGAGGTAGTCTTCATGATACTGTGGAAGATTCTGATTCTGAGGCAAACTATTATCATGATCCTGCTAGTGAGGAGAAGTACAAGATGCTGGTAGACAGAATGAACGCTATGGAGCTACAAAAATCTTCTGGGCTTGATTTTGAAGATTTGAGTTTAGTTTCTGGAGTGGTTATACCTATTGGTTTCAAGGTTCCTGTTTTTGTGGTGTATGATGGGGTTTCATGTCCTAAACTGCATTTAAGGTCCTATGTCTGGAGGATTCAACCACATACTGCTGATAAGAAACTATGGATTCATTTCTTCCAAAAGAGCTTATCTGGAGCTCAATTTGAATGGTACTATCAACTTGAAAGTGTTAATATTCGTGATTGGAATGATCTCGCTGAGGCCTTCTATAGGCAATACCAATATAATGCTGATTTAGCACCAACTAGCATGCAGCTCCAAAGCATGTCTATGGGTACTAAGGATAATTTCAAAGAGTATGCCCAGAAATGGAGAGACCTGGCTGGCAGAGTTCAACCTCCTCTGACTGACAGGGAGCTGGTGGATATGTTTATGAGTACGCTGAATGGTCCTTTCTATAGTCACCTCATTGGAAGCTCATCATCTGGTTTCACCGAGCTGATAATGACTGGAGAACGCGTGGAAAGTGGTATAAGAAGTGGTAAGATACAGGTGAGTTCCTCTTCATCGAGCACTGCTAAGAAGCCCCCTAGTGGAAAGAAGGAGTCTAATGCAGTGTATGGTCAACATAGTCGTAACAGGAGTCACCAATCTGTGGGAGCAGTTCACATCTCCAACCCTGCCCCTGCAGCACCAGAGCAATAGCATAACAATCAACAGAAGCCTAGAAGACAGTTCACCAAGATCAACATGTCACTGGCCCAAGCCTTGCAACATATATTGAAAGGGGAACTAATTACTTTGAGAGATCTTCCTCAGAATCCTAATACATCCTCTCCTCGGTACAATCCTAAGGCAAGATGTGCATATCATTCTAATAGTCCGGGACATGACACCAACAACTGCTGGGTATTGAAAAACAAGATTCAAGACATGATTGAAGCTGGGGAAATTGAATTTGACCCTCCTGGGACCCCAAATGTGATCACTGCTCCTATGCCTAATCATGAGAAGACTGTTAATGCTATTGATGAAGCTTCCTATGTTTCCTCAGTAGCTAACCTGACTACACCATTATCCCTTATCAAGAAGAAGCTGGTGCAAGCTGGGTTCTTTCCAGGTTGCAACGAAGACTGTTTTACTGTGCCTATAAACCTGATAGTTGCTGGAAGCTGAAGGATGGTATTCAACGCCTCATGGAAAATTACACTATATTGTTTGAGAGGACACCTTTTGTTGAAAGTATGTGTGAGCATCTGACTCGAAGCACGAAGCTTGAAGATGTAGATATGGTTGATAAAATACCAGTGAAGATTACCTCCAAAGGCCCTGTCAGGATCACCTCTAAAGGTCCTGTCAGGATTACTACTGAAGGCCTTGTGAAGACTGTTGCTGAAGTTAGAATGGCTCCCATGATCATTACCACTCCTGGCCCTGTTCCTTATACTTCTGATAAAGCTATACCCTGGAATTATGGTTCTGATGTTTATATCCATGGTGTCAAACAAGAACCTCTAGCTGATCCTCCTATTGCTGATAACAACCTTGATGTTGACAACATTGCTGGATATAGTAAGATTACTAGAAGTGGAAGAATCTTCTCTCCTCAAGATACCTCTAAAGGTACAGTTACTCCAACTCATACCTCTAATTCTGGGCCAAGTACTGATGCTCGGGGCAAGAGTCATGTGATTGAACCTGTGCAAACTGAGGCACCGACTGCAGAAAATCTTTCTAAACAGATGGAAGAAGTACTGAAGATCATTCGCAAAAGTGATTATGATATTGTTGATCAGTTGGGGCATACTCCCTCTAAAATCTCCATGTTATCTTTGTTTCTATGTTCAGAGGCTCATGCTAAAGCCTTAATCAAGTTCTTAAAGACTGCTCATGTACCAAATGAAATTTCTGTGGATCAGTTTGAGAAATATGTTGCACATCTGACTAGTGATAATGGGCTGGGCTTTTCTGATGCTGATTTGACTCCTGCCAAGAGAAACCATAACAGAGCTCTACATATCTCCATTGGATGTAGGAGCACTACTTTGTCCCATGTACTGGTGGAAAATGGTTCTTCATTAAATGTGCTCCCTAAAGAGGTTCTAGACAAGCTCAATCCTGAAGATGGTGTGTTAAGACCAAGTGATGTAGTGGTGAGGGCCTTTGATGGTTCTAGAAGAGTGGTACATGGAGAAGTAGACCTCCCGATCAAAGTAGGCTCTCAAGTCTTCAACTCTACTTTCTATGTGATGGATATCCGTCCTGCGTATTCTTGTTTGCTTGGGCGCCCCTGGATCCATGGGGCAGGTGCTGTGACTTCCACCTTGCATCAAAAGTTGAAATATCCGGTAAAAAACAAAATTGTCACTATCTACGGTGAAGAGGAGTATATGGTTAGCCATGTGAATACTTTCAAATATGTAGAAATGGAGGGTGAAATGGTTGAAACTCTGTGTCAAACATTTGAAGTTGTTCCTTGCCCTGCTCCTGTTACTCAGTCTGTCCCTGCTTCTGAAAGAGTTCATGTGGTTATTAGAATACCTCCAGCAATGGCCTCCCTCAAAGATTCTAAGGTTGTGGTTGAAAAAGGTGGTTATGCTATTTGGGGTCAGCTTCCCAACATCCCTTACAAGTCTGACAAGTTTGGTTTGGGTTTTACTGCAGAATCTCAGAATACTGTTCGTCGTGCTCGCGCCGTTCGTATCACTAATCAAGGGGTCATAAGAGATCAAATCAATGATGTGGGTGACTGTAATGAAGACTACAACCTGGATGATTAGATCTTTCCTACCATGGGTGATGGGCTCAATAATTGGAAGACCGAAGACATTATTCCTATCTCCTTTAGTCAGGAGTAAATACTATTACTATGTTTTGTTTTAAGTTTGTAATTTCGAACAATTAGACTTTTAAGCCTTGTGTCTTGCCCGGGGCACAATGGTATGCTTGTTTCGGGATGTCATTTCATTTGCATACTTCATTCAATAAAATCAATGGATGTTTCATTTTCGTAAATATTGTGCTCCTTGTCTTTCTTTTATTTTTATTTTTATCAGCTATGTGTTCTTACACACACCCACATCACTAAAATGCAGATCCTCATCCACTTTGGATCCTGTTGATAGCAGTTCTACTATTGCCAATTATAATTTCGAGAATCCGATCTATCAAGCTGAAGATGGAAAGGAGGAAGATTGTGAAGTACCTGTAGAGCTTGCTAGGTTGTTACAACAAGAAGAGAAAGCTATACAGCCACATGAAGAGCCAATCGAAGTTGTGAATCTGGGAACGGAAGAAAACAGGAAAGAGGTCAAGATAGGGGCTGAATTAGAGGATGGTGTTAAGAATAGATTAATCCAGATGTTACGTGATTATGTGGAGATCTTTGCTTGGTAGTATGAAGATATGCCAGGGTTGGATACTGACATTGTGGTTCACCATTTGCCGGTAAAAGAAGATTGTCGTCCAAAGAAGCAAAAGGTTCGTCGCATGCGTCCTGAAATGTCAGAAAAGATTAAAGCAGAGGTGATGAAACAGTTTGATGCAGGGTTCTTAGCTGTGACATCTTATCCTCAGTGGGTTGCAAATGTGGTACCCTTACCTAAGAAGGATGGTAAGGTGCGCATGTGTATGGATTACAGGGATTTGAATAAGGCCAGCCCTAAAAATGACTTTCCACTTCCACATATTGATGTTTTGGTAGACAACACTGCTCAGCATAAAGTATTCTCTTTCATGGATGGTTTCTCTGGTTACAATCAGATTAAGATGGCACCTGAAGATATGGAGAAGACTACATTTTTTACGCAATGGGGCACTTTTTGTTATAAGGTGATGCCATTTGGTTTGAAGAACTCTGGGGCAACATATCAGCGTGCTATGGTGGCTTTGTTTCACGATATGATTCATCATGAGATAGAGGTATATGTGGATGATATGATAGCCAGGTCCTAGAATGAGGAACAACACCTTGATCACCTGCATAAGTTGTTTGAGAGGTTGAAGAAGTATAAACTGAGATTGAATCCAAACAAGTGTACTTTTGGAGTTAGGTCTGGTAAACTCCTGGGTTTCATTGTCAGTGGAAAAGGTATTGAAGTAGATCCAGCAAAAGTAAAAGCTATACAAATGATGTCTGCTCCCCGTACTGAGAAGGAAGTTAGAGGTTTCTAGGGACGACTAAATTACATTGCAAGATTTATTTTCCAGCTAACTGCTACTTGTGAGCCAATCTTCAAGCTCTTGAAGAAAGATCAGGTAATGGAATGGAATGACGAGTGCCAGACAGCCTATGATGAAATCAAAAGATATCTCCTAGAACCTCCAATATTGATGCCACCAGTTGACGGAAGACCCTTGATTATGTACTTAACAGTATTAGATAATTCAATGGGGTGTGTGTTGGGGCAACATGACGAGTCTGGTCGAAAAGAGCAGGCAATATACTACCTTAGCAAAAAGTTTATCGACTGTGAAACAAGATACTCACTACTCGAGAAAACTTGTTGCGCTTTGGCATGGGCTTCTCGCCGAATAAGACAGTATATGTTGACTCATACTACCTTGTTGATTTCAAAGATAGATCCAATCAAGTACATATTCGAGAAACTTGCTCTCTCTGGATGAATAGCGAGATGGAAAATGATCTTAACAAAATATGATATACAGTACACCACTCAGAAAGCCATTAAGGGGGGTGTGGTAGCTGATCATCTGGCTCATCAGACAGTGGATGATTATCAATCTATGAATTTTGAGTTCCCGGATGAGGACATTATGATTATTACCAAAGAACCTGGACAATATGACGGACCTGAACAAGGATCCCGATGGACTATGGTTTTTGATGGAGCTTCTAATGCACTTGGTAATGGTGTTGGTGTTGTGATCATTTCCCCTAAAGGGTGTCATACCCCAATTACCGCAAGACTTTGTTTCTATTGTACCAATAACATGGCTGAGTATGAGGCATGTATCACGGGTATCAAAGCTGCCATTGAGATGAAGATTCAGTTCCTGGACGTATATGGAGATTCAGCCCTGGTAGTTAGCCAAATTAAAGGAGTTTGGGATACCAAGCATGAAAATCTCATTCCTTACAGAGAGCATGTGTTGTCTTTGATCCCATATTTTGAAGAGATTACCTTTGGACATATTCCACGAGGAGAGAATCAGTTGGCAGATGCATTAGCCACCATGGCATCTATGTTTGAAATTAGTTGGGATGTTGAAGCTCCCAAGATCACTATTGATAGATTTGAGAAGCCTGCATATTGTAATGATATTGATACTGAATGAGTAGTGGGAAAGCCTTGGTTCTATGAAGTAAAAAGGTATCTTGAAGCTCAGGAGTTCCCTGAAGGGGCATCTGTCAATGATAAGAAGTTTCTGAGGAGGTTTTCTGCTAAGTTCTTCTTGAGTAATGGAATTTTGTACAAGCGCAATCACGATTCGACTTTGCATCGTTGTGGGGGATAAGAAGGAAGCAACAGAGATTATGGAAGACATGAATAATGGGATCTTTGGCACTCATTCTAGTGGTCATACCATGTCAAAGAAGATATTAAGTATTAAGAGCAGGTTACTATTGGTCTACCATGGAAGCTGACTGCTATCAACATTCCAAAACATGTCACAAGTGTCAGATTTATGTTGATAAAGTGCATAAACCTCCAGCTCCATTGAATGTGTTGACTGCTCCTTGGCCTTTTGCCATGTGGGGCATTGATATGATTGGTGAGATCAATCCTACTGCTTCCAATGGGCATCGTTTCATCCTTGTTGCCATTGATTACTTTACAAAGTGGGTGGAGGCAGCCTCATTTGCATCTGTTACTAAGAATGTTGTGGCTCGATTCATTAAGAGTAATCTCATATGTAGGTATGGCGTCCCTGAAAGGATTATCACAGACAATGGCTCTAATCTGAACAACATTATGATTACTGATCTCTGCACGCAGTTCAAGATTAAACATCATAACTCTTCTCTGTATCGTCCAAAGATGAATGGGGCAGTAGAAGCTGCTAATAGGAACATCAAGAAGATTCTACAGAAGATGACTGTTACGTATAAGGATTGGCATGAGATGTTACCATTTTCTCTTCATGGTTATCGTACTACAATACGTACTTCAACAAGGGCAACTCCATTCTCCTTAGTCTATGGTATGGAAGCAGTTCTACCCATTGAAGTTCAGATTCCCTCCTTGAGAATCATGAAGGATGCAGGCTTGGATGAAGATGAGTGGATTCAGACTCGACTTGACCAGATAAATTTGATTGATGAGAAAAGGTTGACAGTTGTTTGTCACGGTCAGATGTACCAGAAAAGGATGATCAAAGCTTTTAATAAAAAGGTTAAGCAAAAGGTATATTGGGCTGGTGACTTGGTAATTAAGCGTATCATATTACCACAGGGTGATCCTAGGGGCAAGTGGACTCCTACATATGAAGGACCATTTGTAGTCAAGAGGGTATTCTCAGGAGGTGCCATGATGCTTATTACTATGGATGGTGAAGATATCCCACAACCCGTAAACGCAGACATAGTTAAAAAATACTACGCATAAAAAGAGACCCATTAGGTTGACTGGCCTAGGCAAAAATAAGGGCATCCCGGCGAACCAAAAAGGTTCGGGCAAAAATTAGGGATATATATATAAAAAAAAAGTACACCCGGCAAGTCGAAAACCTGAAAAGGAGGCTTGGGCAAAAAAGGGTATCCCGGTGGATTGAAAACCTGAAAAGGCAATCCAGGCAAAAGTTAGAGATTAAAGCGTATGAATATGTCTCATTTGGATCACTCATGTAACTCCAACAGTTGTGCTACCTAAATCAAGTTCAAGCAGATAAAGATCAATCCAATCATTTCTATCGCGACAGCAAAGGATGAGATACTTGAAGATAATGGCAATAGTAGAATTGGAGCTCAATAGGATTATTTTTCACATAGCTGTTTTTCTTTGTTTTTGTAAAACTTTTATGACAAATTCCTCTTACTAGGATTTCTGTCTTCTTGTACAAACTTGCCTGTGTATAAGCCACTCTCTAAAATAAATAAAGTCTCGTCTTTGAATTCAAATTTACTTATACCTTGTTTACTTAAATGAAAACGTCCATTGGTTGTGTTTGAATGTATGTATGCTTTTGAATATGATTGATGTTTACCAGAAATGCATAAAATGCAGTAATAGTATTTACTAAAGACGAACGAAGGTAGGAATTCAACGAAGCTTTGCCGGTTCATCCCCATAGAGTAATCTTTTCAGATACTTCAAGTAACATCTCCCCTCGGATTTATGTCCATCTCTTTTATCCTTAGTCAGGATATTCAGGAAATTTTCATTCCGTCAATAAAAGCACGACAAACGAAGATGGGAGGTTATAAGTACCATACTATCAAACAAGACGGGAACGAAGTCCTCATATTCCTCAGCAACAAACCGGGATTTATTTTCCCTAGCCAGCAATTGTTATACAGAGATATTCAGACGCTTCAGGCTACATAACTCATACATAATCATTTACACCATATCATAGCATACACATCCATAATGCATAAGACATTTACTTAGGTTCATCATGCCATGCATGCATACATATTGCATAAACTAACCTTTTCTTTTCAGGATAGTTGCAGGCAGATAATCGCTATCAACGACTCAAAACAGTTCAGAGACGATATTTACGAAGATCTAGTACTGATACTTAATTCAGAGATAATCGCTACGAAGATTCATTTCTGATGATCAATACTCAAGTTGTCCTTGGAAGGGTACGTAAATGATCTATACGAAGATCTAATGCTTAATCCAGAATATTTCCAGAGGAGATAATCGTTACGAAGATTTATTTCTGATGGTCAAATATCTTTGGGATGGTGTGTAAATGATTTATACGAAGATCTGGAACTTGATCCAAGAGATTCTTTCAAAAGAAGTTCAGGAGTAATCGCCACGAAGATTTAATCCTGATATTCTTTCTATCCTTGGGATGGTATGTAAATGGTCTATACGAAGATCTATTGCCTAACCTGGGATACTTCCAGAAGAGATAGTCGCTACGAAGATTTATTTCTAATGGTCTATGCAATAGTTTATCTGTGGGGTGGTACATAAATGATCGATACGAAGATCTTGTACTTAGCCCAAGATATTATCAAAAACAATTCAGAAAAGATCGCCACAAAGATTTGATTCTGATGCTTAAATTAAAGTATGTTCCTAAAGATGGTTCAGAGACGATCTATACGAAGATCTAAGTACTGACACCTAATGAAGGATATTCTTTTCCCCTAGAGATAATGCAGAGATGATCTATACGAAGATCTAGTGCTGACATTTAACTCAAACCATGTTACAGAAATGATTCAGAGACGGCCTATATGAAGTCCTAGTACTGATATCTAGTGACAACATAAAGATACTATCACCTTTTGATATTATGGATGGCATCTATAAGCCCGTCTCCGGTTCCTCCGAATGGCATCTTTAAGCCCATTCAAGCATATACAACCAATCAGCAGTATTACTTTACGCATCGGCGAGTGCAAATTTTTGGGCTTTTATGTTCAATCCCCTTCAACCTTCCAATTCACAAATGGCACACATGCCAATCTAACTCCTCAGGTTTCAGAAAATTGAACAGGGGCAGCTGTTGCACCCCAAAATTTGCCCTCACCTAGACCATACATTGTGTACTAAGGTGTCCCAAGAAGTTCACAAGGTTCACAAGGTATCTCAAGAGGTTCACAAGGTTCACAAGGTTCACAAGGTATCTCAAGAGGTTCACAAGGTTCACAAGGTTCATAATTAGTCAGGAAGTTTGACAATTCCCTCAGACAAAGCATCCTCCTAAGCAATGCATCCTAAACTAGGGTTTTGAGTTTCATCAGGCTAAATGGACTTCCAAGGCTTCAAGTGAGCTGCATAGCATCCTATATGTCTTCAAGAATCCTTATGTCAAGTTTCAAGACTTTCCCAAAAAGTTTGCTCAGTCAGATGATCAGATATGCAAAAATCAGTCAAAGTGGTTAAAAAGTCAAACTGAGGTCAACTGTGGTCAAACCAAAGTCAAACTTCATGATTTTTTTCCAACATCAAGTTTATGAAGTAAAATTCATCATTTGATCAATGGTTGATCATGATTCATCAAGGAGATTTCAGATCATCAAGAATCAGGAGTTTCTAAATTAGGGTTTTCACAGGAAAAGTCAATTGAATTTGACCAGCCATAACTTTCACATGCTTCATCAAAAATTTCCCATCCAAAGCTCATTTTGAAGGAAATTGAATTCTCTACAACTTTGTGTCTCACAAGCCAAGCCTAAAAATGCTTCATTTGAAAGATATGAGCTAAAACATTACAGGTCATTTCAAAAGTCAACAAAAATTCAACATCTTTCAAAGGGCATAACTTGAAAATGGTAAAAGATATGGACATGAGACTAATGAGGTTGGTTAGAGGACTCTCTAATATTTCCAAAATATCCAAAAAAAAACCTCATAGCCTTAAAATTGAGGGAGATATGCCTTTGCAAAGTTGGGGAATTTTTGGGAGGTATATGAAGCAAATGGGGCCTTAAAACCAAATTTTTCCAAATGGGCTTGCAATGTTGTGATCCAATCCATACAAAGACCTCAAGCACGACCCAAAGCAACAAAGTTCTGATTTTTTATTATTTATTTATTATTTATTTTGATTTTATCCATTAAAAATTAAATTAAATCTAAATAAAATATAAAAATCAATATTTGGACATGATTCTTCTTCTAGAAAATCTTAAAAATCATTTAAAACTGATTGGCATCATGTAAAATCGTGCTAGCCCAATTTGGAAAGGTTTGATGAGATATTTTTCAATATTTGAAAGGATGAAACTTCATGATCAAGTAACCATTACAAAGCCCAAAAATCCAGCATATTTTGACCTAATTACCTACCATACATATACACAAACTCAACACAAAAAAGAGGATACAAAATCCTGCCTCCAAGAACACTCTTCAAACTTCAAATTTTCAAGGGAAAAGGGAGAATCGGATTCAAGCATCCAAGCCATCTCCAAAGCTTTTGAAGGTTTCAAATCATTCCTGGAAGATCACTCAACGTTTTTGGATCATAAAATCATCCCTTCATGCATTAAAACATGCTAACCGAATCGTTTTTGTTCTTCAATATCATGCTTTTCGATTTCGCATATCTAGCTAATATAAACTGATTTTGTTGTTTGATTCGTGTTAGTTATGATCTAGAGATGCTTTCTGGACAGTTTTCTTGAAGAACCATAGCCTAAAACACAAACGACCATTGTTAGGGTTTTAGGTTTCAAATTGGGGGTTCATGATTTACCAAATATAAATAAATTCTAAGGACATAGATGAATCGTGTGAGTCATAAGGAACTCATTGGTGTAATTAATTTGAAGAAATTGTACCTCTTGCATGGTGTTTGATATTTGCAGGTTTCGTGGGCAAGAAAATTCGCAACTAATTTCGCAGCAAAATACGCAGGTCTAGAGGTTGAAGAAGAAGCCCTGCGCGTGAATTTATGATTTCAAATTTTGTTTTACTTTATTATATTCTTTTGCTATTAAAATTTCAAAGAACGCTGCTGGTTCAGTTGGCAAGGATACGCGCGTGTGAAGCTAAGGGCTAGGGATCGAATCCGGTCTCCAACAAATTTTTTGTTAATTAATTCCTTTCTTTTGATTTTATTATATAATTGTTTATTGTTGTTTGATTAACACCACAGCGCAGGTGGCTGGACCAGTGTTGGAAAAGCCTAGGGCATGGGTTCAAATCTCACCCCAGGTATTTTTACTATTTTCTTTCTTTTTATGTATTTCTTAGTATTTTATATATTCATTATTATTTTAATGCAATTAAATCTTTTTTTTCTAAAAAAATAAAACAAAGGAAAATATAGTTTTCTTATAAAAATGTTAATATGTTTTTATATATAAATTTTATATTTTCTAAAAATCTATAATTATTTTCTTAATGCTTATTAATTATATTAAGTTTATAATATATTTGTATATAAATCTTATTATACATAATTTGTAAATAATTTTAAGTTTTAGTTAATTCTTTAAACCTAAAATGTTTAACCCTAAATTTCTTATTAACCATAAATATTTAACCTAATTTTTCTAAATCCTAATTAAATCATTAATCATTATTTCTAATATGTAAATAATTTGTTATTTGTTTATTATCATTAGACTTATTTTCTTAATTAATTCTTAAAAAAACTTTTCTAATATTAATTTTTTCTTGCTAAATTTTTGTTTCTTTCATTTTATTATTCTAACCCTTATTTTTATTTTATTATTACTAATATTTAATTAATTTCTTATTTATTACTATTATTATATTTATCATTATTATTTTTATTATTATGTAACTGCTAAAGCCATGTAATATTTGTAGGTTTATTTTCTCGTATTTATTTTTATTGTTAATATCTTTATTGTGTGGTTAGTAATTCTAGGGTGTGATAAACTATTTGTAATTAAAATTAACTTAGAAAAATTAATTTAAAAAGATAAATACTTGAAAATAAACACGCACACACGTAAGTCGATCTAAGATCGCCATCTTGCACTTCCTAGGGTTTCCTCTCAGTTGCCTAATTCAAAAGGTCAAGTAGCGTGTCTTAAGCAAGTCCCTTCATAAATATCATCAAGTCCCTACAGTTTTAAAGATCAAGTCCCTTCGAGGTTGCCTACGATAAATGATCTTGTCCCTTCGAATAAAAGATGATAAGTCCTTACGAATTGCTAAAGACACCCTACAGTTGCCTATATTCAGATGACCCTACACATGTCCCTTAATACATCCAAGGTAATGACTACCTATTCCTTAATAATAGGGATAGTCTTACCATTGAAAGAACATACGAGAACATGAAAGGCTTAATCTAGGGTAGGTTTCTCTTAAGTTGCTTGCTCACATTTCAAAATACTTTTTACACCTCACTTTCAAAACATTTTCAAACAAGACTTTGTATACATCCATACGAGGATCATTACAAAGTACTTAGAAAGTTTCTAATCACACACTACACCTTTTCAAAAATAATTTAAAGTGAGCTAAGTAACTAAGAGCCCATGGATAACCATGGATATAAAGGGTGCTATCACCTTCCCTTTATATAACCTAACCCCTGAACCTGAGTATTTTAAAATAGGTCTTTCCTGTTCTTTTATGTCCTTTCCTTATGGATAAAATAAAAGTCGGTGGCAACTCTTGATATCCGCAACATTTATAGAAAGTCAGTTCTCCCACCGTGTTACAGCCGACCATTCATGAAAATGGCCCGTATGATGATTGATGTGGATGATGGTCTCATGAAGGTGAGGGTGTTGAATGAAGATGTTACTTTCAACTTGTTTGAAGCAATGAAGCATTCAAAAGACAAACATGATAGCTTCCGAATTGATGCTTCCGATATGGCTATTTTGGAGGCCGCAACACATATTCATGTGGACACTCCATTAGAGATATCCTTAAGTGAAGGAGTTAACATATTCACTAGTGAAGAGGAAAATGAGCTTGAAGAATGTTTGAAGGAATTGGAAGTTTTAAAGGAGTTACAACCTTGGGAGGTGGCCATTGAAGAATTGACTAGAGAGAAAAACGATGATAAAGTTGAAGTTGAGTTGAAGGTGTTACCTTCGAACCTAAAATATGCTTTCTTGGACGATAGTGGGAGAAAACCGATAATCATTAGCAATGAATTATCTTCCAATGAATAATCTCGTTTGGTAGAGGTGCTAAAGAAAAATCAAGAAGCTTTGGGGTGGGTTCTTTCCGATTTAAAGGGAATAAGCCCATATTATTGTATGCACAAGATTCTTATGGAAGATGACTTCAAAGCGGTGGCACAACCTCAACGCCGGTTCAACCCAACAATGAAAGAGGTGGTTAGGAAGGAGGTAGTAAAGTTACTTGATGCGGGGATGATTTACCCGATTTCGGATAGCCCTTGGGTGAGTCCCGTTCATGTAGTACCAAAGAAAGGAGGCATAACCGTTGTTAGAAACGAAAAGAATGAGCTCATATCGACAAAAGTTGTAACGGGATGGAGGATGTGTATAGACTATAGGCATTTAAACACAACTACTAGAAAATATCATTTCCCACTACCGTTCATGGATCAAATGCTTGAGAGGTTATCCGGACAAGAGTTCTATTGCTTTTTGGATGGGTATTTGGGCTACAACCAAATTGCGGTTGACCCAGCGGACCACGAGAAGACGACATTCACATGTCCTTTTAGAATATTTGCATATAGGAAAATGCCCTTTGGGTTGTGTAATGCTCCGACAACTTTCCAACGGTGTGTCCATGCTATCTTCTCTGATTTGATTGAAAAGACAATGGAGGTGTTTATGGATGATTTTTTGGTGTTTGGAGCGTCATTCGATTTGTGCTTAAGAAATTTAGAAGAAGTGCTTGAAAGGTGTGTGAAGAAAAACTTGGTCCTAAATTGGGAGAAATGCCATTTTATGGTGAAAGAAGGTATTGTGCTTGGACACAAGGTGTCTTCGAGAGGTTTAGAGGTAGACAAGGCGAAGGTGGAAGTTATCTCAAAGTTGTCGCCTCCAACAAATGTGAAAGGAATACGGATCTTTTTGGGTCATGCGGGGTTCTTCAGGAGATTTATCAAAGATTTTGCTAAAGTGGCCAAGCCACTTAGCAACTTGTTGAACAAAGACCAGGTATTTCTCTTTGACGAACCTTGTCTTTTATCATTCCAAACTTTGAAAGAAAACCTAATTACCGCTCCAATAATCATAGCACCTAATTGAACTTGTGATTTTGAACTTATGTGTGATGCTAGTGATTATGCTATTGGAGCGGTACTAGGGCAAAGAAAAGAATTTTTTTTCCATGCTATACACTACGCGAGCAAAGTGCTTAATGAAGCACAAGTGAATTATGCCAAAACTGGAAAACAATTGCTAGCGATAGTGTATGCGCTTGAAACATTTCATTCTTATTTGATCGGTTCAAAGGTTATTGTTTACACCGACCATGCCGCAATAAAGTTTCTTCTCACCAAACCGAATTCTAAGCAAAGGCTTATCCATTGGATCCTCCTTCTTCAAGAGTTTGATTTAGAAATAAAGGATAATAAGGGATCGGAAAATTTGGTGGCGGATCATTTGTCACGGCTAGTCAATGTGGACATCACCAAGAAATAAAATGAGACCTGAGAAGAATTTTCGGATGAAAAATTGTACATGGTGCAAGTTAGGCCTTGGTTTGCCGATTTTGCAAATCATAAGGCAATGGGTTGGATACCCGAAGACCTAACTTGGAACCAAAAGAGGAAATTCTTGGCGGATGCCCAATACTATGTATGGGATGAACCGTATTTGTTCAAGGTTTGTAAGGATAATTTGTTGAGGATGTTTGTGACTAGCGATGAGGCTAAGAGTATACTTTGGCATTTTCACAATTCTCCGTATGGAGGGCACTTTAACGGACCGAGAACGGCCACAAAAATCCTCCAATCGGGATTTTATTGGCCGAAAATTTTCAAGGATGCTAACCTCCATGCGAGGAGTTGTGATGAATGCCAAAGGTCCGGTGAAATAGGAAAACGGGACGAAATGTCCCTCCAAAATATTCAGGAGGTTGAGGTTTTTGATTGTTGGGGCATTGATTTCGTCGGCCCATTTCCACCATCCTTTACCAATGAATACATTTTGGTTGTTGTGGACTATGTTTCAAAGTGAGTGGAAGCGATTACTTCACCGAAGGCCGATGGAAAAATGGTGATTACGTTCTTAAAGAAAAATATTTTTTCCCATTTTGGCATGCCTCGTGTGTTGATTAGCGATGGAGGGTCTCACTTTTTTAATGCACCATTAGAAAACATTTTGAAACATTATTGATTAGCGATGGAGGGTCTCACTTTTTAAATGCACCATTAGAAAACATTTTGAAACATTATGGTGTATCGCACAAAGTAGAAACTCCCTACCACCCGCAATCTAATGGGCAAGCCAAAGTTTCGAATCGTGAAGTGAAAAGGATTTTAGAAAAAACTGTTTCGGGATCACATAAGGATTGGTCTCAAAAATTGGATGAAGCTTTGTGGGCGTATCTCACCGCATACAAAGCTCTGATAGGCTTAACTCCATTCCAAATGGTTTATGGCAAAACATGCCATTTACCAGTTGAAATGGAGCATAAAGCTCTTTGGGCTTTGAAGTTTCTTAATTTTGATCCTACCGATGTCAGAACAAAAAGAAAAGTTGAATTGAGTGAATTGGAAGAGATGAGGGAAGCGGCTTACCATTCAAGTTGGATCTACAAAGAAAAGACAAATAAATACTATGATAAGAAGATCAAGTTTAAAGAGTTTGAAGAGGGTCAACTTGTATTGCTTTTCAATTCCCGGTTGAAGCTTTTTCCCGGAAAATTGAAAAGTAAGTGGTCGAGACCGTTTCGTGTGAAAGAGGTAAAAGAGTATGGTGCTATAGTGATCGAGGATTTGGAAAAGAAGGATAGTTGGAACGTTAATGGCCAACACCTTAAAATCTACCTTGGAAGTAATTTCGATTGAGAAAGAAAATTTGTCGCCCTCGATGACCGTTGATCATCGTGGCCCGTCGAGCTTATCCGACGTTAAACAAGCGCTCGTTGGGAGGCACCCCAATTTTGTAAGTTTTTACTGCTTTTTATGTTAAAAATGTGTTGTAGGCGTGTTTTATAAGTTGTGTGTGGTGTTGCATTGTTGCTGGAAGTGTTGTTGAGTTCCTGCACTCGCTGAGCGAGGGATTGCTCGCTGAGCGAAGTGTTGCAGAATAATGCTCACTGAGCGAGGGTTGCGAAATTTTAAAAAAAATGGACTGAACTGGGCCCATTAAGGTGGACCCAGTCCAGTCAGAATAAGAAAGAGTGGGATTGAATTAGGGTTGCCTCTTTGCTCCCTTTTTCATAAAACTTCATAGAATTTTCAAAGTTTCTTATTTGTTCTTCTTCCCTAACTCTTGCTAATTCTCCATTGTGTGCCTCAAAGTTAAACTTTTTGCAACCTCAAACACCAAGGTAACAATGTTCTCCATTTTTTGTGTTTTAATTTTGAAGTTTTGAGTTTTGTAAACTTTAATTCCTCTAAGAAATCATTTACCCTAAGAATTTCTTGTTCCAATATCTCAATTGTGTTACTCTTTTTGGTTCAAATTGAAAATAGGGTTTTGGAATAAGCAATTTTTTGTTTAGGGTAATGATTTTGAAATCTATTGAGTAAATGTTGAGGAATTGGTTGATTTGGTTAGGTTTTATAGAATGTTAAACCTCTGTTGTGTTAGAAAAGTGTTCTAGGAATAGTTGTGATAAAAGGAATTGACCTTGCTGATGAGGGAGGAGTTCTGCATTTTTGCAGAGCTCGCTCAGCGAGCCATTTCTTGCTGAGCGAGTTTTCCAGATAGTTTTTCACTCAACGAGCTCCCAGCTCGCTGAGCGACCTCCCATGTCTAGAATTTGTTCAAAGTTTAGGGGTTTGTTCCTTATGATTTATTATTAATTTAGATATTTTTATTCTTGTTTTTATCGGCTAATTTGATCGGAATACTCGTGTTTCGATCTTTTGGTGTGTTTGTTGTTTTTGTTTCAGATGTCAAACCGTTCAAAGCGCAGACGTACTGGAAGCTCATCTACTAGGCCACCTCCTACTCAGGCCTTTGAACGCAACCGATTCTTGACACCTGCTCATCATGAGCACTGTCTTGTTCTTGAGCGAAGAAATGTTTGGTCGGATAGGATTATGGAGTTGAACCCGGAGGGGGATTATAGGTTTGTTCAGCGCACTATGGATAAGGGAGATTATGTGAGGCTTTGTGAGCCGCATCCGGAGTACCACCTTGAGATCGCAAGGGAGTTTTTCGCCAACTCCCTTCCTACCGGACTTGAGGGAACTGCTTTTGAGTATAAGACCTGGGTCCAAGGCAAACACATTGATTTTTATGAGGCTAGCCTCAATGAGTATTTGGGCAGAAATTTTCAGCTACCTGAGGGAGTTCTTTGTGATTTTGTTAAGATGAAGAAAAGGAAAACCTTGGATGTCGAGCTCATTAGAGAGCATATTTGTACTAGGAATCATACCTATAAGGTGAGTGCTCATGGAGTTCTTGTGCGCTTCAAGCGGAGCTCTCTGAACAGCAAGGCTAGGGTTATTATGACTATTGTGCTACACAACCTTATTCCTCGAAGCCATGTGTCAGATGTTACACTTGATGTGGCTGCATTGATTTTCTGCATTCTGAAGAGCAAGGTTGTGAATCTTGCCTCTATTATTGCTAAGGAGCTTATGAGAGTGGCTACCAGTGGGACTGATTATGGTTCTTGTGCTTCATGCACTATCTCTCATCTGAGATTAGTTATGGATTTGTGCAAGAAAGAAGGTGTAGTTCTTCCGTCTCATGTAAATGTGAGGTTGAAGAAAATTGACGATGAGTATTGGTGCACTTTCTGCAAGCCACCACTTCACCCACCTCCGGTTGCTTCAGCTCCTCCGCGTAGCTTGGGTTATGATGCTGCCGCCAACATGGCAATGCACGCTTCTCACCATCACTCCTTGGACTTCATATATGAGAGCATGCTTCAGCTTCAGCTGATGATTAGGGAGCCTCAGGCGGGGAATTCTTTGAGGAGTATGGATGATTTCAGGGCCTATTCTGCATGGCCTGAGAACATGCCATCATCCTCGGGGGGTGCAGGTGGTGCAGGTGCTGATACAGATATGGGTGCTGGTGTTAGTGATATGGGTGCAGGTGTTGATGCTGATGATGCAGTTGATGATGATGACGATAGCTTGAGTTCCTTTGAGTGATGTCTTCTGGACGGTTTGATGGACCAGTTTATGTTGTTTTAGTATTCTTCTTTCGTTTATGTTATTTCCTTTTTTGTTGAGATATTGTGAATTCTAACCATCCGAGCGAATGTGTTTTTGCTTTTTAGTTTGAATATTTGACCATCCGGGTGAATGTGTCTTGTTTTATTGTTGGTTTGAATTGTTTCCCATCCAGGCAGATGGTGTACTTTATCTTTTGATTAATGAACATCCGGGCGGATGCATTTTGGTTTTAAAATTTTTTGCCTTAGTTAACATCCGGGCGGATGCATTGTTTTTATTACTTGGTGTAAAAATTTTTGTGTTTGTCTTATCTTTAAGGTGGAATTTTGATGGAAGCGAGTGCATTTTTGTGATCTAAGCGTGTAGCTTCACCTTCTTGGATGGTGATGATAAAATTCTGGAAGTTACGCGAGAAAGGTACTCCATTCGCACCTTTTAGAAAATAACATGTTTATGAACTAGTTTCTTTTCACAAATTTATAGTTTACTTCACTTTGCATAAATGTTCATTTGAGAATCAATTAGGACAAAACCACATAGTGAGCGACTTCCATTGTTCACAAATTTTAGTGTGATTGTAATTATTGCGAACTCGTTCGATTCATGCTTGTATCGTTATTCTTTGGTTAATTTTGGAAACATAAAAATTATCTAGGAATTGCTTGAAATTGAGAAAAACCATCTATTCCTTTAGGCTTTAGTCACCGGTGAGTAGTGCGAGAATTTGTTAGCCAACTTTGAGCCTTCACACAACTAGAATGAATCATAATTGTCGGTAAAATTGCCGAATTATCATCTTTTGGTAATCATTG
Source organism: Lathyrus aphaca (assembly GCA_963966055.1). Taxonomy (NCBI): domain Eukaryota; kingdom Viridiplantae; phylum Streptophyta; class Magnoliopsida; order Fabales; family Fabaceae; genus Lathyrus; species Lathyrus aphaca. The sequence goes on along the minus strand of OZ014524.1, from coordinate 302,946,889 downwards.
TCGTGAAATTGAAAAGAAAGAAAAAACTTCATTGCGATTCATTCTAGTTTGTTGTATTTTTGTTTACACTTTCACACCCTTGCTTGAACACTTTTTTAGAAGAACATTGTCCAAATCTATAGTGTCTATTAAAGTTGGGGAGAGTTGTTGGTGGAAAAAAAGGATGGATGATTTTGGTGCCTCTTGTGAAAAGATTAATAAAAAAATTGATGAATGAATGAATTGATAATTGAATTGCACTCATTGTTAGAGTTGCGTGAAAATGAAAGAAAGTATTCATTCGATTAAGAGGAAAACTCTTCAATAGGGGCACCAAAAAAATTTTGAGGAAAAAGAAAAAGAATGTGGATAGGAGAAGTTTGGGGGAACCAAAATGTTTTTGGTTGATATGATTTTGGCGTGTTCTTCGTTTTTCAAAAAACTTTGAACCCATTTTTGAATCATTGGCCTTAGAAAATTTTCCCTTTCTTTGTAACCCTTGCCTCATTATAACATTGAAAAGCCCTTTTGATCTTAGTTTCCTCTATGTTGCCTTGTGAATTTGAAGATACTTGCATGAATTGTTCCGGATGTTAGCAATATTACAAATGAGAGTGATTTGTCCCTTTTTGATATTGATGCTTGACTTAGTTAAGTATTAGGTGATTCTCTTATGAACATTCCATTGCATTTGTTGGTAGCTTGTCATTTGTGTTTAGAAATTAGTTCATGATTATGTTGTAGTTCTTTGAGAAGCCGGTTGTTACTCGTAAGCAAGACCTTCAGTTTGAACCATTTTGTTTGGTGTGTTTCACTTATTTAGTTTGTGCTCGCTTATTTAAAAATAATTCACCTTTGTTTGAGGATAAACAAAGAAACAAGTTAGGGAGAGTTGATAAGTGCATATTAGTGTTATTATTTAGTTGATTTTTTTGCACTTTTCAAGGGTTATTTTGATCTCTAATGCTTTTTCCCCTTTGTTTCTTATACTTATTCATAGTTTAGTTTTAGAATTTTCAAAGCATCATTTATTTAACTTTAGTTTTTGTAATTTTAGGTTACACTATGGAAATATGAAGAAAATTTCATCAAGACCTTCTTTGGGAAGTTTTGGAAGATTTTGAAGAAATCTTGCTCGCTTCAAGGTCGCTCGGCGAGCTCCAAGCGAGGTTTCCAGAGATATTTTCGCTCAGCGAGGGCTTTTGTTGCTCAGCTAGCTTGTGCTTTTAATGAACTTTCGCTTAGCGAGCAGATCTCTCTCAGTGAGACATGCGAATTCAGCTTCTTTATAAGCATTTGTTTCACTATTTTCTTGGAATGTAACTTTGGAGACTTGACCTAAATATTCCTTAAACACTTTTTTACTTTGTTCTAAGAAGATTGGGTGCATTTAAAGTCAAGACATTGTCATTAATGCTCCATCTTCTTCATCTTCATCTTTTGTTGGAAGCTTTCAGGGAAATGGAAAGATAAACACATAGTATGTCAAGGTTAGAAGGTAGATAGGTTCTATTTTTGTATGTATAGGCCTTGATCCTCTTGTATAAACTCTTGATGATGAATATATGATGAAAGCTTTGATTTTTATGACAAACCCTTTTGTGTTGCTTCATGATTGAGAGATATGGTCAACATTTGACCTAGGTTTTCATCACCCAAATACCATAAGCTAGAGATAGTTATGGGCTTTGGAGTTCACTTTGTATTGAACCTAAATGTTACCATTTTCATAGATTGAGTGAGAAATCATCAATGTATCAAAATGGTAAAACTCACATTTTGTGTTAGAAATAAACATTATGAGAGGATATTGTGAATGTGTTCACTGTTGAAATGAGTTTATCATTTGATCAAAACTATATATGCAAATAAACTTATCAAACCCTAACTTTGACATATACTCTTAAGAATCTTTTACAAATCAATACTTTTACTTCTTAGCATTTATTTGAATGAAAAAGTCTATTTTAGATACAAATACTAAAACCCTTTTGTTACCATTAAGTCTAAACTTAAGCAATTGTAGAACGACATAAATATCATAAAACAATCTTTGTGGATCGACAATCAAAACCCTTACTCATTTGTGCTTTCAACAGTCATCCGTCATAGAAAATTGTTGATAATGATGTGAATAAAATCTCAAGTGCGGCCACGTGTCATAAGTTTTATGATAAAAATGTGAATAAAAACCCAACTTTGTAATAGTCTATAAATTGTAGAAATAATCTTAACTCTATATGCAAAGCTTGTTGAAGACCAAGACATTTGATTCAGAGTAGCTCAAACAAGATTTTAGCTTCGGTTAGAAAATACACCCATTCCATATCAATAAATATTCAAATATGATTAAACAAGATTTTAACTTTATCCTGTGTTTTACGCTAACAAATTTTGATATGTGTTAGTACATTTAGTAGGTTATTTATTCTTATGATTCGTTAGTTCCTTAACCATGTTTGACCAGGATCTCTGCATTTTTTCTACTTCTTATATTAAGTTGTTTTGTTTTCCATCTAATACTACATGTAACTCCAGGACTGTAATGTTTCATATTTTGTTTGGTGTGGTTATTAGCTACTAACAATTACTTCATTTAATAATGTATAGAGACTAAATGAAATTCATTTTTCTTTATATTACTTTGGTACATAAATATACGTTTTGAATGTTTGTGAAAATAAACTTGATTATTTATGTTGTAAATTTTTATTTCTATGTTCAATTGTATATATTTGGTTTAATCTCTAACTTCATTTATGTTTGTATACCCACTAATATTTTTCTGTATTTTATTTTTTAAGATGAATTATTTGTTTTCATTTTCATATGGCTTACTTGTCATGATAATATTGGTATCATTAAAGTCATCAATGGGAGAGGAAATCATATTTCTTCCTCCAATTAACTCTCCACCACCAACTCCTCGTTCTGGTCCAATATCAACATCTCCTTCTCATGGTTATCAATCTATTGTCATCAACAAAACAAAGTCTTCTCCATGGGAAGACACATTTTTTATGCTTCTTCTAAGTGATATCATTATCTTCATTACAATAGTCTCCATTTAACTGTATCGCTGCTTTTCATCAACACCTACATCACATGAAGATGAAGTTGAAAAGGTGACCTTGAATCTCAAGGGTGCAGATCTAATACAGAGAGTAGATAAAGATGAGGTGGTAGCTCCAACTATAGGAGAAGCTTTGAATGTTGAGAAGGTGGTTCAAACTAAACTTCAGATTGTGGAGGAAAAAGAATCTGAGATCATGGAATAGAAATATTAGCTACTTTATTTTAGTCTAATTATTATTATTATTATTATTATTATTATTATTATTATTATTATTACTACTACTACTATTAGCGTCCAAACAGACACTTGTCCGCTTTTTATAGTTTGCACACGCTTCAAAAAATAGTTATTTTTTGCTTTAATATTATAAATATAACACAATTAATATATAATTATAGATGAGTATCTCAAAATAAATATGAAAAAATGGTGACTATTGTGATAGTTCCTTTTTCTATTTAGTTCTTTTTTGTTTGTACAATTCTACTTTTATGGGTTTTTTCTTTTGTAAAATTCTTTCTTTAATTAATTTCTCATAACATGAAAATTAAACATGTATTATTTAGAAATATGGTAAATTAAAATCGTGAATGTAAGCAAATAAAGATAATAATAATTAATCACTTGAAAATTGACATGTGGCAAAAAATGAATTTGAGCATCCTTATTAATTTGATAATTAAATATAATTTAATAATATATATAGCAAATTAACATGATTTAGATATATTTAAATTTAACTTGAGCATCGTTAGATTATCTCTATAGTTTTCTTCTTCTCTCACTATAGAAGGATGCTCTATTGATTCCTCTCTGCCATAGTCTCTTTCTCCTTTCTCAAATTTTTCACGTACCAACAAAATGATCTCTATAAATTTGATAAAGATTTGTGGTATAAACGTAATAACTCCTTCCCATGCAACATTCTTCAAAGTCATAACTAACAAAAAAAATTATATTATTATTATAAATTATAGATAATTGTTTAATAAATTACATTGATATTCATCTTCGAAACAAATGGTACCATTTTTAAATAAGAATGAAAATTAAAAATAAATAAAAAAAAGTTTGTCTAATTTATGCACTGAGAGATAGAGCTATAGGGGAGTTAATTAACGAACTTAAGAATTGGGAGCTAATAATAAATAATTTGTAACATCTATTGATAGTTATTATTAATGTTTTTTTTTGTAAATATAATAGTGGTTAAATGGAATTTTGGAAGAAAAATAAGTCAACCCATTTTCTCTTATACCCTTTATATATAAGTATAGATAATGTAAGATAGTGGATCTGCTTTTACTTTTGAGAACATATTGTTTTGTCATCCCTCATAGAAAATTGTTGAAAGTGATGTGAATAAAATCTCAAGTGCGGTCACATGTTATAAGTTTTATGATAGAAATGTGAATAAAAACTCAAGTTTGTAATAGTCTATAAATTGTATAAATAAGCTTAACTCTATATGCAAAGCTGGTTGAAGACCAAGACATTTGATTTAGAGCAGCTCAAACAAGATTTTAGCTTCGGTTAGAAAATACACCCATTCCATATCAACAAATATTCAAATATAATTAAATAAGATTTTAACTTTATCCTGTGTTTTACGCCAACAAATTTTTATATGTGTTAGTACATTTAGTTGGTTATTTATTCTTATGATTCGTTAGTTCCTTAATGGTGTTCGATCAGAATCTCTGCATTTTTGCTTCTTCTTATATTAAGTTGTTTTGTTTTCCATCTAATACTAAATGTAATTCCAGAACTGTAACATTTCATATTTTGTTTGGTGTGGTTATTAGCTAATAACAATTACTTCTTCTAATATTGTATAGAGACTAAATGAAATTCATTTTTCTTTTTATTAATTTGGTACATAAATATATGTTTTCAATGTTTGTGAAAATAAACTTGATTACTTATGTTGTAGATTTTTATTTCTATGTTCAATTTTATATATTTGGTTTAATTTCTAACTTCATTTATGTTTGTATACCCACTAATATTTTTCTGTATTTTATTTTTTAAGATGAATTATTTGTTTTCATTTTCATATGGCTTACTTGTCATGATAATATTGGTATCATTAAAGTCATCAATGGGAGAGGAAATCATCTTTCTTCCTCCAATTAACTCTCCACCACCAACTCCTCGTTCTGGTCCAATATAAAACTCTCCTTTTCATGGTTATCAATCTATTGTCATCAACAAAGCAAAGTCTTCTCCATGGGAAGAAGCATTTTTTATGCTTCTTCTAAGTGATCTCATCATCTTCATTACAATAGTCTCCATTTAACTGTATCGCTGCTTTTCATCAACACTTACATAACTTGAAGATGAAGTTGATAAGGTGACCTTGAATCTCGAGGGTGTAGATCTAATATAGAGAGTAGATAAAGGTGATGTGGTAGCTCCAACTCAAGGAGAAGCTTTGAATGTTGAGAAGGTGGTTCGCACTCAAATTCAGATTGTGTTGGAGAAAGAATCTGAGATCTTGGAAGAGAAATATTAGCTACTTTATTTTAGTCTTATTATTATTATTATCATTATTATTATTATTACTACTAGCGTCCAAATGGACACTCGTCCGCTTTTTATAGATTGCGCACACTTCAAAAAATAGTTTTTTTTTGTTTTAGTATTATAAATATAACACAAGTAATACATAATTATAAATGAGTATCTCTAAAAAATATGAAAAAATGGTTATTATTGTGATAGTTCCTTTGTCTATTTATGTATTTTTTGTTTGTACAATTCTACTTTTATGGGTTTTTTCTTTTGTAAAATGCTTTATTTAATCAATTTCTCATAACCTGAAAATTATACTTGTATTATTCAATAAATTACATGTGGCAAAAAATGAACTTGAGCATCCTTATTAAATTGATAATTAATTATAATTTAATAATATATATAGAAAATTAACATAATTTAGAGATATTTAAATTTAACTTGAGCATCGTTAGATTATCTATATAATTTTCTTTCTCTTTCACTATAGAAGGTTGCTTCATTGATTCTTCTGTGCCATAGCCTCTTTCTCATTTCTCTCAAATTTTTCACGTACCAACAAAATGATCTCTATAAATTTAATAAAGATTTGTGGTATAAACGTAATAATTCCTTCCCATGCTGCATTCTTCAAAGTGATAACTAACAAAAAAAATTATATTATTATTATTATAAATTATAGATAATTGTTTAATAAATTTCTTTTATATTCGTTTTCGAAAAAAACGGTACCATTTTTAAATAAGAATGAAAATTAAAAATAAATAGAGGTTGTCTAATTGATGCACTAAGAGATAGAACTATAGGGGAGTTAATAAATGCACTTAAGGAATTGGGAGCTAATAATAATTAATTTGTAAACTCTATTGATAGTTATTATTAATTTTTTTTTGGTAAATATAATAGTGGTTAAATGGAATTTTGGAAGAAAAATAAGTCAACCCATTTTCTCTTATTCCCTTTATATGTATATGTATAGATAATGTAAGATAGTGGACCTGCTTTTACTTTTGAGAACATATTGTTTTGTCATCCCTCATAGAAAATTGTTGATAGTGATGTGAATAAAATCTCAAATGCGGTCACGTGTTATACGTTTTATGATAGAAATGTGAATAAAAACTCAAGTTTGTAATAGTTTACAAATTGTAGAAATAAGCTTAACTCTATATGAAAAGCTTGTTGAAGACCAAGACATTTGATTCGGAGCAGCTCAATCAAGATTTTAGCTTCGGTTAGAAAATACACCCATTCCATATCAACAAATATTCAAATATGATTATACAAGATTTTAACTTTATCCTGTGTTTTACGTTAACAAATTTTGATATGTGTTAGTACATTTAGTTGGTTATTTATTCTTATGATTCGTTAGTTCATTAATGGTGTTTGACCAGGATCTCTGCATTTCTTCTTCTTCTTATATTAAGTTGTTTTTTTTCCACTAATACTACATGTAATTCCAGAACTGTAACGTTTCATATTTTGTTTGGTATGGTTATTAGCTACTAACAATTACTTCTTTTAATACTATATAGAGACAAAATTAAATTCATTTTTCTTTTTATTACTTTGGTACATAAATATTCGTTTTGAATGTTTGTGAAAATAAACTTGATTATTTATGTTATAGATTTTTATTTCTATGTTCAATTTTATATATTTGGTTTAATCTCTAACTTCATTTATGTTTGTATATCCAGTAATATTTTTTAGGTATTTTATGTTTTAAGATGAATTATTTGTTTTCATTTTCATATGGCTTACTTGTCATGATAATATTGGTATCATTAACGTCATCAATGGGGTGGTGTCGCTCCCGACAAATGAAAATGGATCAGATGAAGGTACAGACGCGAACGGTCGGCGAAGGGAACAGTGAGAACACACAGCCGTGAACTCACTGGAGATGAATAGAGTCGCCAGCTAGGCATTTTTATCCCGGAGGAAAGGCAATGCTGCATAGACCTAGAAAGAGATGGATAAGACGGTTGCGAACCAGAGAGACTGAGAAAGGGGGTTGGTTACAACCTGGGAAGGTATTAGCACCCAGATTGTCCGTCGTACTCGACGGGATCCACGCTTAAAAGATTTGTGTTTTAAAGGGGTAGTGTCAGTGCAATCTGTGTGTAAAATAGCTGGAAAAGAATGTACAGGTGTCAGTGTAAAAGAGGTGTAAAGTGAAATATGAAAGTGTCAGTGTAAGGACAAGAATAAGATGCTCAAGATCATGAGGATTAAAGAATGATGCTGGAGAGAGGGGAATATACAGAGACTTTTGTTCGATAACTGTTAAGTTATGCCTACGTATCCTCTCGTGCAATGAGGAACTCAGAACACCGTAGTTCGACCCAAAGAGACTGAAAGATGAATTGACTTGTGAACTGCTTACTAGCCTATGCTCAAGTGTATGATCTGTCTGGCACAGATGCAAACTGTCTTACATTAGACGGAAGAAGCAAGTTCTCGTTTGTGAGTGAATGAGATGAGAAAAGAATCCCGAAGGAGACGATTATTGTTTGTTTTTGTGTTTTCAGTCTTTTATTGCTTTTGAAGTTTGTCATAAGTTAATGAGCTTAAGCCTAAACCAATGGATTAGTAAACTCATCACATCTTCCCTCTGATTAGGGGTAATGAGATTACCTTAAGCGTGAAGTCAGATTCTCACACTTAATCACCTCTGGTGTAGGATTAAGATCATTAACCTACTTGTGATTATTTAGATGTTTTTGTTGTTTTGTTTAGTGTTAAGTAATGAGGTTAAGCCATAATCAAGGATTAAACAGACTCATTACACCATCCTAATAGAAGGATAATAGATGAGAATGTTTAAGCTGAGGAAAGCTCCTCAACTTAATCCATGATTAGGGATTAAACTCATGACAAAACAAGCCTTTGGTTAAGTGGATTTTATTTAATGACATGATGATGAAGTGAATTTTATGATTTGTAAGACAACTTGAGGGGGACTTTTCCATTAACACTAGGGTTAGTCCTTCTTAACCAAATAAGGAAGAATTAGAACCCTAATGCAAGGCCCAAGTTACAAGTTTGATGTCTTAGTGATTATTAGATGGATTGATTAAAGGATTTAAACACATTAAGGGTTTAACACTTAGGATTAAAGTTATACACTCCATCCTAATAGAAGGATGCAGGCATAAGCTTAATCACAAAGCCTTAAAGCCTTTAGGGTTTAGTCCCTGATTATGAGATGAGAAGAGAAGACTCAAAGAGACACAAAGGTAAAACTAATAGGGGAGACTAATCAAAACCCTAATCATTGTCATGCTTGGTTGTTCCTAAGGTTTTTGAGGTTTTCAAGAACATCTTCAAAAGGAGCCACCAGGAAGCAGATGAACAGGATCAAGAGAAGCAAAGCAACTTGCTTCAATCAAGAAGTCAAGTCACTTGAGGAAAGAAAGTGGGAGGAACAATAATGAGCAAGCTCAATCTCAAGCACAAACATAAATGCAGCAATGGATGCAAGAGAGATGGAAAGAAAAGTTATAAGAAGTGAAGGCAAATTCACTTCTCAAGTTTACTTACCACCTGAAAAGTTAGAAAGAAAAGCAATGCAATGCCAAATGGGATGAAATGGTATGAGGATACACAAAACCAGAAGCATGTTGATGATGATGATGATGCTATGGAGTGCTATAAACATGAGGCAAGGCATGGAGATGTTCATACAAGTTCATGGATGCAAATGATGCAAGCTTAGAAGCATGGATACACATGAAAAGTTATGAAACATACATGGCATACAACATGGCAAATGCAAGATGAAATGATCAAAGATGCTTTCTATATGTCTTATGATGTCAAATGAACCAAATGGATGCTTGAAATGTCATGGCAAGTCATGTTATGCAAGAGAATGCAAGAAGGATGCAAATGGAAGCCCAAATTAGGGTTTATGAATCAAACATCCAACAAAAACCAAAAACAGAAGCAAACCCTAAGATAAAAAATGGAAAATGCCACCTAAAGAAACCCTAAACCTATACTAAACCAAGGTTCAAAGGGGAGGTCTCAACTCTTAACCAATCTCAAGTTATGATTTTTTCTAAGTTATTAGGGTTTTTAGGGTTCCTAAACAAAAGAAATGCCAAACAAATTAAAAATGAAGAATCAAATCATGGCCATTTAATCCTAGAAACTACATGCCAAACACAACACCATGCAAAAAGAATCAATGTCCAACTCTTCTCAAATGGGCAGAAATGATTTTTTTGAACTTATGATCAAAATAATGCACCAAAAATGATTTAATTCAATGAAAAATTCTTAGAATGCATCAAGATCAAAAAAGAAATTTGGTTTGAAGGTTGGATAATGTTTCTAAATGTCTTAGAACATTTCATGAATTTTTTGGTGATTTTTAAATACTTAAAAGTATTTTTAATAAATTAATTTCCATTAATCAATTAAAAATAATCTTTTAAATATTTAAAAATACTTTTTTAATGATAAAAAATAAAATAAAAATACTTTTGGGTCTTAAAAATTAATAAAACTTTTAAGAAAAAGTTTCATAATTTTTAAGATATTTTTGCTATTTTAAATTAATTATGCAAGTTAAATGAAATAAAATGAAATTAAAACTAAATAAAATGAAAGTCAACAGAAGGAAGGGCCAGGATGAGCTCTGAGTTTGAAATGGTTGACTGGCGCCAGATCCAGTGGCTGTGATTGATTCAGATCAAATTAATTTAATTAATGATTAATTAAGTTAAGCACGTGGATTAGGGCAAACGAAGAGATCTGGGCCATCCAAACCAGCGGGAAGTCAACAAGTCAAGGGGGATCTACGCTCCACATTCAAATGGCCATAATGACCTGAGTTTAGGGCTAAACATAATCAGGTGACCGGAGAGAAGCTCCGGTCATCTTCCCCGGCTGCACAAAAACCCTAGAACACGATTCAGGTACCTATTTTACAAATTAAGCACACCTAAATGATCCTCTAACTACCTAGGTCATGAATCCACCTTCAAACAACATTTAAACCCCAAGAATCATGCAAATCGAAGGAAATGAAATTCACGGGCAAAATTTCAGAGGGACCATACAAGCTCAATATTCACTCATTTTTGATTCTGAAACCAACCCCATGACCAGCAAGACATGAATAATCAATTTATAACTCAAAAATCAAGCTTTGAGAGAAAAGTTTCCATGATCATACCTGAGCTGGAAAGCTTCAAGACTGAGCTTCCAGAGCTTTCCTTGCGTGCAAATGGACCCCCTTGTATCCCCTGATGCTAATGGAAGGCTTCAAAGCTCTTGTGGATGGCTGATTTGTGAGAATCAGTTCTGGTGTAGCAGGAAATGAGCTTTGTGTACAGGCTGCTTCAGCTCAAAGTAAAGGGTGGTTTTGACTCCTTTGAATGTTTCTGATTTGTTGGTGAAGAGAAAAGATGTGTTTGTTGACTGGATAGTGAGATTCGAAGAGTTCTGGTTTTGAAGGGGAGGAATGGTGAAGCTCAAGTCAGGCTGGTTTCAGGCTTGAACTTTGGTGGTTTCTACTCAATGAAGCATGGCCAGATGATTGGTGAAGATGTTTTTTGTGTTTGTATGTTGTGGAGGCAGATTCGAAGGAATATGCAAAATGAAGTGTTTTTGTGAATGTGTTGGATGAGAGTGTTTCAGCCTTGCTAGATGTATGGAATGGCTTGCTCTTTGTCCACATAAACCTCTCTCATTGGTCAGATGACAAGACATGTGCTTTATTGATTGGTAAGTCACCTTTTGCAAAAAGTAAAATTTTGTGTAAGGCAAGTATGGCTTGATCTATAGCTAGTACAAGGCATGGTTCTGGTGTAGCATGATGTGTGTGTGAGGCTAGCTTGGTTCAGCAGCCAATGCATCAAGTGGTGGAAGTGTCATGAGTGTTTTTGCAAGTTGTTGCCTTTATGGTTCACATGAAAGAAAGTCTTGTTACATGAACCAAAACATGAGAAACCTTGGTCCAATTCTGACTTTTAGGACATGTAGAATGTTTGTGTCATGGTTTGAAATGAATTAGAGGTTGCAATTGGCTTTAGTTCATGATCTTGCAAAATTCTCATTTGAAGCATGCCTTGAAAATCAATGATTTTTGCCAACTTTGTCACACCATAACTTTTGATCCAAGAAGAGTTTGATCATGTTCTTGTACTTTTTGAAAAGGGAAAGATGAGATCTACAACTTTCATGACCAAAGTTTTTCCATTTGAAGCATTTTTGGACCAAGAATCAAGGCTTGAAAAATGACCTAAAATGAAGCATTCTTGAAAAGTCAACTATGCCCAAAAAGTCAACATTTGTAAAAACCCTAAATTCTTGATTTTTATGAACTTCAACCTTCTTCCATGACCAAATAAAGATCATATACACTCAAAATGATGAAGATCACCCATTGGTTGGGTCATTGGGGGCCTCAGATGCCCTGATTTTACACTGACTTGTCTGAAAAGTCAACTCTTGATCAGATGACTTCCCCATGGAATTTCTTCATGAAAATTGATATGCATACTCCCTATACCATATAGAGACCAATGGAAACAAGAATGACCAAACAATTTGGGGTTATGGCCTCTGAAACCAAAACCCTAATTTTAGGTCAACTGTGCAGTCAATCCTGGCTCTGCATCCACTCAAACCCTAGTTCTTGTGATTCTTTTGCATTTTTGACTTTGAGAGGGTGTACTATGATGCTTGAACACATGTAGACCCCTTTGAATTGATTGGTTGCCTTTGGAGTGGCTCAAGATGCCCTGAGATTGCTCAGATCACAAACCCTAGGTGCAGATGACTTAGAATCTATGCAGTGAATAAAAAATGAGATGTGAGATGATATGATTGTGTTTATGCATATGAGATGATCACAAGCCATGGTGTGAATGGGTGAGGGCAAATTTGGGGTGTTTACAGCTGCCCCTATTCAAACATGAGTTAGCTGTGCAGGATGTAAGCAACGGCTTAACAGGCAAGCAAGATAACTTGTGGTTGAATACCAAAGACAGTCCAAAATTTGCACTCACAGAATGAAGAAGAAAAGGGATATAGATTGTAAAAGAAAATAAAGTATATTGTAAAGTGTGGGCGACGGAGGACGACCGTCGAGCAGAGGACGACTGCTGGGTAAATAGCAATGACGGGGACGACCGACATGCTGGGGATAAAAGGTAAAGCCAAGACGGGGACGGCCGACTAGCTGGGGAAAATAAAATCGTGATGGGGACGGCCATCGAGATAAAGCTGTAAAATTCTCTGGAAATTAATGAAACATGACGGGGACGGCCATCAAGTTCATAAAGGTAAAGTAACCAACGATGGGGACGACCATCGGGATAAAAAGGAAAAGGGACCACGGCGGGGACGGCCATCAGGTTAAAGAATAAATGAAATAAACAGATGATGGGGTACGACCATCAAAGATGAAGGACGATCACCTAGCAGGGTACGGCTGCTCTGTTGGGGATAAAAGAAATATGATGGGGACGGCCATCAAAGGTGGAGGACGACCACCTGGCAGGGTACGGCTGCCGAAAATATCGCGACATTGGACGAATGCCGGATAAAAAGGTCAACGATGGGGACGGCCATCGGACGAGCATGATGGAGGACGACCATCAAGAAGTGGAGGACGACCACTCAGCAGGGGACGGCTGCTCTCAAGGTTTATCACAACACAGGACGAGTGTCAGATAACCAAAATCAACAATGGGGACGGCCATTGGATAAAGTGATGAAGGACGATCATCAAAAGGTGGAGGACGACCACCTAGCAGGGGACGGCTGCTAAAAAGATCAACGATGGGGACGGCCATCGGGCGAGCATGATGGAGGACGACCATCAAGAAGTGGAGGACGACCACTCAGCAGGGGACGGCTGCTCTCAGGGTTTATCATAACACAGGACGAGTGTCAGATAAAAAGGAAAAGATTTGCTTTGTTGGCGATCTACTGGGGATATAGTGAACACGGACGAGCGTTCACAACCAAAAAAGGAAAGTATAAGTGTTTGGTATTGTGTATAGATTAGAGATGCGGACGAGCATCCTTAAGACTATGATACGGACGAGTATCATGTAGAAACAAACTGACACATGTTCAGAGATGATGATACGGACGAGTATCAACAGGTTAACAAAGAACACGGACGAGTGTTGAATCTGAAGGGACTCTTCTGGGGAATAGTAGACACGGACGAGTGTCTATATTCAAGAAGACAAAAGTGTTTGACACAGTGTATGGATTAAAGATGCGGACGAGCATCCTTAAGACTATGATACGGACGAGTATCATGTAGAAACAAACATTAGACGCAATGTTCTGAGATGATGATACGGACGAGTACCAACTGGTTAACAAAGAACAAGGACTATTGTCGAATCTGTGGGGATATGAATGGTGGTGTATACAAGATACGGACGAGTATCTGTATAAGTATGAGTGTTGTGAGTATATGTAGGTGAGTATTTATTTGCTGGGGAGGGTGACACGGACGAGTGTCAAAAGGAGAAAAGTAAAGTATAATAATAATCAACAAGTATATGGGTTGTAGAAGTGTAAGCGACTGCGCTGGGGATATGACACGGACGGGTGTCAAGAGAGTGTATATACGAGTATGTGTGAGTGCAAAGAGGGTGTCTTTGGCTTTTTGCTGGTGATTTGACACGGGAGGGTGTCAGGAAGTATCTGTAATACGGGTGATCTTGTTTGCAAAGAGTGTTCAGGCGACTTTACTGGGGAGTGATGATACGGACGGGTATCAAAAGGTGTACATACTGGTGTTTGTGATTTATGAGGCAACTGCTTTGCTGGGACCCTGGTGGGGATTTTTTTTTTTTTTTTTTTTTTTTTTTTTTTTTTTTTTTGATAATGAACGGTTATTATTCACAAGTGTCAATTCAGAACATGGCTTATGATTATGCTATGCGTTTGATTTTTGCCGTAATGCTCCGTATTAGACGGGATGCTACGCTCTGAGGGGATAATATGATGCAAATGCCATGATTATGCAAAGATATCAAATCGGGATTCGGATCCCGTTGCTGCGAAGATCTCTGGCTGATCTGTTTGAAATGGACATCCCAGCTGGGGATGAGATCATTGATAGACTTGGAGAGATGTATCCACTTGGGGATATAGGTCACTGATTGACATATCCTTGTAATATGGGACCCAGCTGGGGTTTGCAGAAGCCTTCTGTACTTTGTTGTGACTTCTTCGTGCGTTTCTCTTCTGGATAGAGGCTGAGGATCCTGTGGGGAGATGATTCCCTGATTCCTGCATTTGGCTGAGGAAGAATGATTGGTACTACGACTGGGGAGAATGCTTGTTGGTAACTCAGCTGGGGAGAGCAATGAGAGGCAACTCAGCTGGGGATAGAGCATTTCGGATGATGAGATCTTTTGTTGATTTGCCGGCTTGCTGAGATGTAACTTGCATGCCCCAAGTTGCGTTCTGGATACCTGCAATTCTGCAAAGATAAGGAAACGCACAAATGGTCCCGAGGTATCCTTTACTGGATTCCGTCATAAGAGCTAAGTACTTTCGAGAGTAAGTATATTCCCTGTAAGCATGTGTTTTATTATTATATATTTTTTTAGAGAAAAGCATCTGTACTTATGCAATTGATTTTTTAGAGACATCCGACATCCTTTGCAAATAAAAATATACAAAACGAAACATGACTGAAAAATCTGATTTTATTAATTCGAATGCCCTGAATTGGCAAGATACAGTCTAAGAAACATATCTCCTGAAATGAGGAGATTGTTACAAATTGAGAAACAAAGTGCTGGCAGTGTTGACGACGCTTTAAAAGGAGCTTCTTCTTCCGCTATGACTCGTATGACTTTTGACTTTCTTCTCGTCTTGCTTTCTGGAGAAAGTTGATTCTGATTGAAGCTTGATCCTTTGGAGTTTTAACCAAGTTGCTGACAATACAGACGAATTCAGAATGCAGTTGTTCGCTTATTCCCTTATTTTGCATGGATCGCACTTTCGGGTTTTCAATCCATCGGGATACCCATTTTTGCCTGAGTTGTCCAATGCGGCTTTTCAACTCAGCGGGTGTACATTTTTTCCTTTATTTCCCTTATTTTTGCCCGAGTCTTTTATTCTGTTTTTGACTCGCCGGGGATGCCCTATTTTTGCCTGGACTTACATTCTGTTTTTATGTCCAGCGGGTCATTTTATGCGAAGTATTTTTTAACTACATCTGAATTCACAGGGGATGGGAAATCTTCACCATCCATGGTGCTGAGCATCAGTGCTCCACCAGAGAAAACTTTCTTTACCACGAATGGCCCTTCATAATTCGGAGTCCATTTGCCCCTGTGGTCTGTATGAGGAGGGAGGATTCTTTTCAGCACAAGATCTCCCACTTGGTACTCTCGATGCCTGACTTTCTGATCGAAGGCTCTCTTCATTCTCTTCTGATACAACTGCCCATGACAGATTGCAGCCAACCTTTTCTCTTCGATCAGACTCAGTTGTTCGTATCGGGTCCGAACCCATTCTGCTTCGTTCAGCTTAACATCCATCAATACTCGTAAAGAGGGTAGTTCAACTTCAACAGGTAGGACTGCTTCCATACCATACACAAGTTGATACGGTGTAGCCCCAGTGGATGTCCTGATTGACGTGCGGTACCCATGCAAGGCAAACGGTAGCATTTCATGCCAGTCTTTGTAGGTGACTACCATCTTCTGCACAATCTTCTTGATATTCTTATTTGCTGCCTCAACAGCGCCATTCATCTTTGGCCTGTAAGGAGAAGAATTGTGGTGTTGGATCTTGAAGTCCCGGCACAGTTCAGCCATCATCTTGTTGTTTAGATTGGAACCATTATCAGTAATGATTCGTTCGGGCACTCCATACCGACAAATGATATCTCTTTTCAGGAATCTGGCTACCACTTGCCTTGTAACATTTACATATGAGGCTGCTTCAACCCACTTTGTAAAATAGTCGATGGCGACCAGGATGAATCTGTGGCCGTTCGAAGCAGTTGGCTCGATCTTGCCAATCATGTCAATGCCCCACATGGCAAAGGGCCATGGTGAAGACATAATGTTCAAAGGATTCGGAGGTACATGCACTTTGTCTGCATAGATCTGGCATTTGTGGCATTTCCTGGCATAGGCACAACAGTCTGCATCCATTGTGATCCAATAATAGCCTGATCTTAACAATTTCTTAGCCATTGCATGTCCTCCAGCATGGGTACCAAAGGAGCCTTCGTGCACTTCATGCATCAACAAATCTGCTTCTGTCTTGTCAACACATCTGAGGAGTACCATATCAAAGTTCCTTTTGTATAAAGACCCATCAGTGTTCAGAAAGAAACTTCCAGCAAGCCTTCTCAAAGTTTTCTTATCATTGGAAGATGCCCCAGGTGGGTATGTTTGATCCTCCAAGAAGCACTTAATATCGTGGAACCAAGGCTTATCGTCTTTGACAACATCTGCTGCAAATACATATGCTGGCCTGTCAAGTCTGGACACTGAAATCTGAGGTACAAAGTTAGCAGCTTGAACTTTGATCATGGATGAAATGGTAGCAAGAGCATCTGCAAACTGATTCTCGTCCCGAGGGATATACTCAAGCTTGACTGTTGTGAAGAAAGTCAATAACCTTCTGGTATAATCCCTGTAAGGCATCAGATGATCTTGGTGTGTGTACCATTTTCCGTTGGTCTGATTGATTACCAAAGCCGAATCTCCGAATACGGTCAATGTCTTGATCCTGAGGTCAATGGCTTCCTCAAGACCCATAATGCAAGCTTCGTATTCAGCTTCGTTGTTAGTGCAGTTGAAAGTGAGTTTTGCCGAGAAAGGCATGTGAACTCCTTTAGGTGTAATGAGTACTGCACCAACACCACGGCCATTCGTGTTAACAGCCCCATCAAACATCATAATCCATTCTTCTTCCGGGTCGGGCCCTTCAGTGTGAATAGGCTCTTCATGATCTTTTGCTTTAATGAACATGATGTCTTCATCAGGGAAGTCAAATCTCATTGGCTGGTAATCATCAATGGGTTGCTCAGCAAGATATTCAGATAGTACACTGCCCTTGATGGCTTTCTGAGAGGTGTACTGTATGTCATATTCTGTGAGAATCATCTGCCATCTTGCAACCCGTCCGGTAAGCGCTGGCTTCTCAAATATGTACTTGACTGGGTCCATTTTTGAGATTAACAAGGTAGTGTGGGTCAACATATACTGCCTTAGTCGGCGAGCAGCCCACGCTAAAGCACAGCAAGTTTTCTCGAGCAGTGAATAATGTTGTTCACAGTCGGTAAACTTTTTGCTTAGGTAGTATATTGCATACTCTTTTCGACCAGACTCGTCATGCTGGCCCAGCACACACCCCATTGATTCTTCCAATACTGTCAAGTACATGATTAGAGGTCTTCCTTCAACTGGAGGCATAAGGATTGGAGGCTCTTGCAGGTATTCCTTGATCTTGTCAAAAGCCCTTTGGCAGTCTTCGTTCCACCTGACCGTCTGTTCTTTTCTTAACAGCTTGAACAAGGGTTCACAGGTTGCCGTAAGGTGAGATATGAACCTTGAAATGTAGTTCAATCGACCTAGAAACCCTCGAACTTCTTTCTCAGTTTTCGGTGCAGGCATCTCTTGGATGGCTTTGACTTTATCAGGGTCCACTTCAATCCCTTTCTCGCTTACAATAAATCCCAGCAGCTTACCGGACCGCACCCCGAATGTGCATTTGTTGGGGTTCAGCTTCAGTTGATACTTCCTCAGACGCTTGAACAACTTGAGCAGATTCACCAGATGGTCTTCTTCAGTAAGGGACTTGGCAATCATGTCATCCACATAACACTCGATTTCCTTATGGATCATATCGTGGAATAATGTTACCATGGCCCGTTGATACGTTGCACCGGCATTCTTGAGCCCAAATGGCATTACCTTGTAGCAGAACGTGCCCCAAGGTGTGATGAATGTTGTCTTCTCCATGTCTTCAGGTGACATTTTAATCTGATTGTATCCTGAAAATCCATCCATGAAGGAGAATACCGAGAACTGAGCCGTATTATCAACCAATACGTCAATGTGAGGTAATGGGAAATCATCTTTCGGGCTAGCTCTGTTCAGATCCCGGTAGTCAACACACATTCTTACTTTGCCGTCTTTCTTAGGCACAGGTACTATGTTAGCAACCCACGGTGGATAGCTAGTTACAGCGAGGAACCCGGCGTCCCATTGCTTTTGTACCTCTTCCTTGATTTTCATAGCCATGTCTGGACGAGTACGGCGTAGCTTTTGTTTGACCGGTGGGCACTCTTCTCTCAAAGGCAGCTTGTGCACAACAATGTCGGTATCCAACCCTGGCATGTCTTGATACGACCAAGCAAACACATCCACATACTCTTGAAGTAGATCAACCAGTTGCTTCTTCACTGAGTCTTGCAGGCAGGCCCCGATTTTAATCTCTTTCACGCTTTCCTCTGTACCAAGGTTAATCACTTCAACCTCCTCCTGGTGAGGAGTAATAACCTTTTCCTCCTGTCTTAACAACCTGGCTAGCTCTTCAGGAAGCTCATATTCTTCATCAACCCCTTCATCAGCTTGATTGATCGGATTGTCAAAGTCATACGATGTCATAGCCGTGCTGTTGTCGGTGCTGTCAGGAAGGCACTCTCTGCAAGGGTTTAATTGGTTCATTTTAGTGATCTGATTTTAATCTTATTTAGAAAAGTGAAATGAAGTTGTCATTTTGAAAACACCGCCATTTATTTTTTGTACAAAAAAGAAAAATGGAAAAACAGTGAGCAGAAAAGAAAAAAAGACTCGTTTGCAAAAAGATGTCTGATATTTCATTAATTGATCTTGTTTGCACAAAAAAGTACAGATGGCCCGATTACAAAATGAGTCTTGTCATCTTGGGCAAGATGCAAGACTTTGATGCATGCTTATAAAAATACAGGAAATAATAATTACTCTGCATGAGTAACTCTTATAATTTCCTGGGAAGACCAGTTCGAGACACTGCTCCCCGGGATCTTTGGACGAATCCAACTTTCCAGGTTGCGTTCCTCTTCCAGCTCGTCTTCCAGACAGTTGATAGCATCAGGGGTAAGCATCCCCCCACTGACAAAACAGGGCTTCTCAGCAGCCTTTGCTTGATGTTGAGTTGGTCTGTAACCCAACCCAAATTTGTCTTTCTTCTCCTCCACAGCTAAAACTTTGCCCCAGCCTAGGGCAGTTCCTTCCCCAACAACCTTCTGGGCTTGTTGGTATGATGACATCGGAGTACCAGATACAGCAGATGCCTCATTTACATTCAAAGCTTCAAACCCCTGGCTCATTGTTTCATGGATCTCCCCATCCATTTCAATGTACTTATAGGTTGCCAGGTGGCTGACAAAAATGTCCTCCTCTCCACAGATTGTGACAACTTGGCCTTCCCACTCAAATTTTAACTTTTGGTGAAGGGTAGACGTTATTGCGCCGGCGGCGTGAATCCAAGGTCTACCCAACAAACAGCTGTAGGCGGGCTGAATGTCCATCACATAAAAGATAGTTTTAAAGGTCTGTGGGCCAATTGTCACAGGTAGCTCGATTTCTCCCAGAACCGATCTCTTAGAACCATCGAAGGCCCTTACTACCAGGTTGCTGGGTCTCAATGCCAATCCATCATATTCTAACTTCACCAGAGCCTTCTTTGGTAAGACATTAAGGGACGACCCCGTGTCTACCAGTACATGAGAAAGGACTGCCCCTTTGCATTCCATGGTGATGTGCAAGGCTTTGTTGTGGTTGCGGCCATCCGCTGTCAAGTCAGTATTGGTGAACCCTAGCCCATTGCTAGCAGTAACATTCCCAACCACGGTTTCCAACTAGTTGACAGTAATCTCTTCAGGCACGTAAGCTGCGTGCAAGACCTTGAGTAGTGCATTCCGATGGGCTTCGGAGCACATAAGCAGTGAGAGGATAGAGATTTTGGATGGCGTTTGGTGAAGCTGATCCACAATTTTGTAGTCACTCTTTTTGATGATTCTCATAAACTCATCAACTTCTTGATCGAACGGTGTCTTCAAGGCTTCTTTAACAGCTTGATCTTCCTGCACCGGGCTCTTTCCTTTTGCCTTGGCAGCAGCTTCTGCTTCGGCAGTAGGTCTTTGAATTGGTGGAGCAAAGAGACGTCCGCTTCGAGTGAAGCCTCCGCCTCCCCCCACATTATCTACTTGTGGTGCAGGTGTTGATGTTTCAAGAGTTATTCTTTTTCCTTCGCAGTATACGTCAGAGCCATAGTGCCAAGGGATGGCCCTATTGCTTTCATATGGTACTGGTCCAGGCACCGTGACAGTGACTGGACTGATTGCTGCTGCTGAAGGGACTGTAATTGTTTGTGGATCATAAAAGATTGTAACTGGTGCTCTGGTGGGAGCAACACCTTCTGAATGGTAGGCAGAGTTGTTTTCAGGATCATAAAATATTGTGACAGTTGAAACGTCTTCATGATTTGTTGCTGGTGTTGTAGGAGATAATGGTGGCAGAATGGATGTTGTCGTTGTAGGAGTCTCGAAGTGGAGTGAAGCTGAAGTTGTAGCAGGAAGATTTGTTGTAAACTGATCAGTTGAGATGATGGATGAAGTACTTGTTGATGAAGCCGAAGAATTGTCAGGAACAATAGTTGCTGCAGTTGTAGGAGGTTCTGAAACCGTTGCTGATGATATTGTGGGATTTGTTGGAAATGATGTGGTGATCTGAAGTTGGCCACTCTGAATGAGGCCGTCTATGCCACTCCTCAAATTATCGCACCCATTTACAGAGATATTGCAGTAAGCACAACCCAACTCGCACCCCGGGAACATTTGACATTCCAAGAGCTGAGCTTTGATTTCCACCAACGGTGTCCTGATCTGTCCCACACCGGTTATTAAATAAGACGGCTTGTCTTCTTCAATAGCGTTAATCCGGGGACCACCATGGTTCGGCATCGGGTTCTTATTGACATTGGGTGGTGGTGCGAAATTCAGAGCTTTCGAGTCTACCAGGTCTTGTACCTTCATATGCAGAGCCCTGCATTTTTCTGTACTGTGGCCAGGTGCGTTTGAATGAAAAGCACACCTAGCATTGGAGTCATAGTTCCTTGGTAGACTGTTGGGATCCGGAGGTGCCAACGTTCTTAGCTCAACCAGGTTGAGTTTCAGAAGTTGTGGCAGCAAAGTAGCATATGGCATTGGGATTGGATCGATCACTCTGTTAGCTTGAGATGGCCTTTGCTGGTTATTGTTGTTGCTGTTGCTGTTGTTGTAATTTCTTGGAGGATATTGATTTTGCTGATGGTACTGAGGTTGTTGCTGGTAGTTTTGTTGCGGAGGTTGATAGACTGGTAGAGGATGAGCTGGAGCAGGAATGGTGACTGCTGCTATTGACCTTTGAGCATATTGGGGCCTGCCCCTGTTGGTGTGGATGGCATTGGTCTCGCCAGTTCTTCTCGGGCCTGCAAAAGGCTTTCTTGCATTACTGGACGAGCTAGCACCATTATCGGAAATCTTGCCCATTTTTAACAGGCTTTCAATTCTCTCTCCAGCTATGACAACATCCGCAAAGCTAGTGGAAGAGAAAGCAGCCAGCCTGTCAATATAGGTCCCCTGAAGGGTGTTCATAAACATGTCTGCCATTTCCCTTTCAGACATAGGTGGCTGAACAGCAGCAGCCAATTGCCTCCATCTCTGGGCATATTCTCGGAAACTCTCCCTTGAAGACTGTGACATTCCCATTAGGAGGGTCCTGTTGGGTGCCATGTCTAAATTGTACTGATACTGTCTAATGAAGGCCTCTGCCAGGTCCTTCCAGCATCTAATAGTTTCCCTTGTCAGGTGAGAGTACCATTCTCTTGACGCTCCAGTCAAGCTGTCCTCAAAATAGAACATCCACAGCTTCTCATCCATTGTATAGGCCTTCAGCCTTCCCAGAAATGATTGTAAATGAGTCCGGGGGCATGAAGTCCCGTTGTACTTTTCGAAACAAGGAGGCTTGAACTTAAGAGGGATCCTGACCCCGTCTACCAAGCCCATATCCATCACGTCAAAACCCAAAGAGTTTTGAGACTCTAGGGATCTTAACTTCTCAGCTATCTCATCCAACCTTCTATCGTAAGCTTCTTCCCCAGCACCCATTACCGTGAATTGGTCCTCTTGGGGGTCTTCTTGAAGTACCCTGGCTGCAGTGGCTGTCCCTTGAACATTTGCAGGAATGTTGATCTCAGGATGCAGATGTGGGCCAAACACAGGGGGATTAACATGAGGTTGTACCCTTTCATTGTTACTGGTGTCGGCAGTCCCTACATGTGGATCTTCTTGATTCTGCCTTTCCACTATGGCCCTCAATCTTTCCTGGCTCTGAGCCATGTTGTTCATAACTTCCATAAACTGAGTCATTTGGTTCCTCATCTCTAGCCTTTCGTTCGCCATCTGATTTCTGACCTCTGCAAGGTCCTGCTGTACCTGATCCATTTGAATTCCCGGAAGGTTGTTTCGGGTTGGATAACGGTGCGGACGGTTGAGGGGAAATACCCGGCGACGAGCAATAATTCCTGAACATCACAACAGAGGTTAGCAACAACAAAACAAAAACCTACAAAACAAACAAAGGGTTAGCATGCAATGCAGTTATGCTTATTTGTTCTCAAGGTATCCGGTTTGGCCTTCAGTTTTGACCCTTCCAGACCCTTGAAGATGCTGTTGATGTTGCTTCCGAAGTAAACTTGGATGGAACAAACTAACACAAATATATTACAGAAGGTGAAATAATACAGCTTGTTCATTTTACAACACAAGTCCCCTAAGGGATCAAAATACATCACAAAAAAAGTAAAAGTACATGGAATAGAAACAACAACAAGCAAATGATCAAACACCAAGGCCAAACTCATCCTCCCGAACTTCCTTGAGAAGTGCTTCGGTCACAGGATCAGCCGGCCGCTCCGTGAGATTCCGGATAAGGAGGTTCCGGGTTGCAATAGCTGCTGCTAGCTTCTTGTGCTGAGTTTGGTCCTTGGACCTCTTCACCCCTGCTTTGATCTTCAATTCTGATATCTCCCTCTGGGCTGCTGCCAGGGCTTCTTGCTGTTCTTTTGCACTAGCCTCCAGTTGATCCACCTTGTCTTGAACTCTCTTGTCCTCCAAGGTACGAGCCTCGGTGATCCTGACCCACCGGGCTTGACTCTCTTTCAAATACAAGTCTGTCCTTGCTCTTTGGAACTGGGCTTCTTTGCAAGCGTTCTTCAGAATTTGTTCACCAGCCTTAGACTTTTTGATATAATCCCCAGACTTTTCAATCTTAGTCAGATGCTCTACTCTCATCTTCTCCAATCTCTCAATCTCCCTCATACCTTCACTCCTCTCACGGAGGGTCTTCTGCAAAGCCTGGGTTAGCTTCTCATTTCTTTCTTTCAAGCTCTCAAACTCCTCCAAACTGATAGTGGCAGGGGGTGGTGCTGAAGATGACTCAGGCATGTCTTCTATAGTAAAGGGCATCCCAGAGAATTGGGCCCTGGCACGGGACCACTCATAATATTGTGCTGATGCCACATTATTGCACTTCCCCAGAATGGTGATTCCCTTGGTTTGAACATGATCCCAGGCCCAGGCAGCCTGCCTAACAACAGCCAAATTAATCTTGTTCTCACAATAGAGGGTCTCAACCAAGTCTTGTGCCCTAGGAGTATGGACCAGTGCATAGCCCAGTTGCCTCCTGAACAGCAGAGGGTTGTAATTGATACTTCCCTTAACTCCTATTAAAGGCACATTGGGAAAATGTCCACAGCTGGTGATGATATCCCTGCCCTTGGTGCTTTGAGTGCACCATCTGATATCGGCTGAAGTTAGGACAGTGAGTCTCCTAGCCCAGTTGCTTTGCTGATGAGGGTTTAAAAATGCATCTGTCCTGGGTAGATGCCTGAGAAGCCAAGTGTGGAACAATGGAGCACAACACCTCACTAACCTTCCCCTCTGCTTCTCATTCCTCTGATGCACTGAATAGTAAAGACCCCCCAATAAAGTTGGCACTGGGTTCTTTAGGATGAACAGATGGATTGCATTCTTGCTAATGAATCGAGGCTCATCTGCAAACAACACAATTCCATATACACTTAAGGCTAACAAAGCACAAACAGCTTTCCACTCCCCCAGGGAGGCCTTCAGACTAGCTTGAGAAATTAAGAAGTCTAGATGAAAGCCAGGGATCCCGGCTTTGGAAGTCATATGTTGCTCAATCAAAACAGGTTCCAGATGCAAAGCCTTTGCTACTTCTCCATTAGCAGGAAAGACCATCTCAGGGTTGAAAGGGATTCCACCCCTGATAGGTATGCCAACTAATGAGGAGTACTCTTCCAACAGAGGGCCCAACTGAAAGTCTTGAAAGGTGAAACATCTCAATGGGGGATCATAAAACTGAATGCAGGTGTGGATCAGGCTTCTCTGTGAAGGGTCCAGATCCATAACCATGTCCAGTATATCTCCATAATGCTCCCTGAACAAAGGTATGTGATCTGGAGTGATCAGGGTCTGAATCCTCCTGATGTCTGATAACTCTGGTTGGAAGAAGTGATAGGTGATGTTGCTCTTTTTAGGAGCCATGATGCTGAGACTGAGTAGAGACAGGTACTGATGCTGATGCTGAAGAAGAGGGCCACTGACTGGCTGGTGCTGGTGATAACTGAAGCAGGTGTTGGTGAAGATAGGTCAATACAGAAGATGGGGTCAAAACCAAAACCAGATGAATGATGGATACCCTGAAACACAAATAAGCAAATGTCAATATGATGCAATGAGTATGTATGCAAATGATATGCAAAGGGTTTGTGACTGAGCTGGATCTGATCAAACTGCTCTGATATAGGTCCAAGTGTATTCAAGAATTCCAGATGGAGGTCTATAAATCCAGTAACCAGGGTGGGGGGCTCAAATAAAGAGCCACATGTCCAGGGTTTAGAATCACAAGAACTGTCCAACATGGAGTACTCTTAACAAATCAAAGTAACAGGGTATTCTGAGGTCAAGGTACCTGCAAACCTGTAAACATCCCAACCCCCCTCACAGGTGGTGTTCTAGAACAAGGATCCTCAGACTTGGATCAGTTATGAGAAGTGTAAACACTTCCAACCCGGAGGTACAGTGTTTACAATAACCATAAAAATTCCTCCTCTAATTCACCTCAGTTTCTGAAGGTCATAAAAAGGTCATCCAGACTTAGCAGGCTTCCCAGATAGCCCTAGCACTGCAGGAGATCTGCAACACAGAGTTCTCAAGAAGAAACCCATATCTGAACCGTGTTTCATATTCCCGCACCAGACCGAAATGGAATGGGAAAGAATATGATTCACTCTAGCCTAGGTGTCACTCAGGTCCCAGGTATAGGACCTTAACTCTCAATGAATCAACCACCCATCAGAACAAAAACCAGATCCAGCCAGCAGCATGACAGTATGATATATGCACAAAGCTATAAAGAAAGCTATAAACAAAACTGTACATAAAGCAAATAGACAAAAATAAATATACAAGCACAGATAGCACATAACACCCCAGTAAACACAAATCAATCAAGCGCTAGGAGGAACCCACAAAAAGAACCAGAAGCCCTGGTTTCAGTATAAGGGTCCCCAGCAGAGTCGCCAAGCTGTCGCTCCCAACAAATGAAAATGGATCAGATGAAGGTACAGACGCGAACGGTCGGCGAAGGGAACAGTGAGAACACACAGCCGTGAACTCACTGGAGATGAATAGAGTCGCCAGCTATGCATTTTTATCCCGGAGGAAAGGCAATGCTGCATAGACCTAGAAAGAGATGGATAAGACGGTTGCGAACCAGAGAGACTGAGAAAGGGGGTTGGTTACAACCTGGGAAGGTATTAGCACCCAGATTGTCCGTCGTACTCGACGGGATCCACGCTTAAAAGATTTGTGTTTTAAAGGGGTAGTGTCAGTGCAATCTGTGTGTAAAATAGCTGGAAAAGAATGTACAGGTGTCAGTGTAAAAGAGGTGTAAAGTGAAATATGAAAGTGTCAGTGTAAGGACAAGAATAAGATGCTCAAGATCATGAGGCTTAAAGAATGATGCTGGAGAGAGGGGAATATACAGAGACTTTTGTTCGATAACTGTTAAGTTATGCCTACGTATCCTCTCGTGCAATGAGGAAGTCAGAACACCGTAGTTCGACCCAAAGAGACTGAAAGATGAATTGACTTGTGAACTGCTTACTAGCCTATGCTCAAGTGTATGATCTGTCTGGCACAGATGCAAACTGTCTTACATTAGACGGAAGAAGCAAGTTCTCGTTTGTGAGTGAATGAGATGAGAAAAGAATCCCGGAGGAGACGATTATTGTTTGTTTTTGTGTTTTCAGTCTTTTATTGCTTTTGAAGTTTGTCATAAGTTAATGAGCTTAAGCCTAAACCAATGGATTAGTAAACTCATCACATCTTCCCTCTGATTAGGGGTAATGAGATTACCTTAAGCGTGAAGTCAGATTCTCACACTTAATCACCTCTGGTGTAGGATTAAGATCATTAACCTACTTGTGATTATTTAGATGTTTTTGTTGTTTTGTTTAGTGTTAAGTAATGAGGTTAAGCCATAATCAAGGATTAAACAGACTCATTACACCATCCTAATAGAAGGATAATAGATGAGAATGTTTAAGCTGAGGAAAGCTCCTCAACTTAATCCATGATTAGGGATTAAACTCATGACAAAACAAGCCTTTGGTTAAGTGGATTTTATTTAATGACATGATGATGAAGTGAATTTTATGATTTGTAAGACAACTTGAGGGGGACTTGTCCATTAACACTAGGGTTAGTCCTTCTTAACCAAATAAGGAAGAATTAGAACCCTAATGCAAGGCCCAAGTTACAAGTTTGATGTCTTAGTGATTATTAGATGGATTGATTAAAGGATTTAAACACATTAAGGGTTTAACACTTAGGATTAAAGTTATACACTCCATCCTAATAGAAGGATGCAGGCATAAGCTTAATCACAAAGCCTTAAAGCCTTTAGGGTTTAGTCCCTGATTATGAGATGAGAAGAGAAGACTCAAAGAGACACAAAGGTAAAACTAATAGGGGAGACTAATCAAAACCCTAATCATTGTCATGCTTGGTTGTTCCTAAGGTTTGTGAGGTTTTCAAGAACATCTTCAAAAGGAGCCACCAGGAAGCAGATGAACAGGATCAAGAGAAGCAAAGCAACTTGCTTCAATCAAGAAGTCAAGTCACTTGAGGAAAGAAAGTGGGAGGAACAAGAATGAGCAAGCTCAATCTCAAGCACAAACATAAATGCAGCAATGGATGCAAGAGAGATGGAAAGAAAAGTTATAAGAAGTGAAGGCAAATTCACTTCTCAAGTTTACTTACCACCTGAAAAGTTAGAAAGAAAAGCAATGCAATGCCAAATGGGATGAAATGGTATGAGGATACACAAAACCAGAAGCATGTTGATGATGATGATGATGCTATGGAGTGCTATAAACATGAGGCAAGGCATGGAGATGTTCATACAAGTTCATGGATGCAAATGATGCAAGCTTAGAAGCATGGATACACATGAAAAGTTATGAAACATACATGGCATACAACATGGCAAATGCAAGATGAAATGATCAAAGATGCTTTCTATATGTCTTATGATGTCAAATGAACCAAATGGATGCTTGAAATGTCATGGCAAGTCATGTTATGCAAGAGAATGCAAGAAGGATGCAAATGGAAGCCCAAATTAGGGTTTATGAATCAAACATCCAACAAAAACCAAAAACAGAAGCAAACCCTAAGATAAAAAATGGAAAATGCCACCCAAAGAAACCCTAAACCTATACTAAACCAAGGTTCAAAGGGGAGGTCTCAACTCTTAACCAATCTCAAGTTATGATTTTTTCTAAGTTATTAGGGTTTTTAGGGTTCCTAAACAAAAGAAATGCCAAACAAATTAAAAATGAAGAATCAAATCATGGCCATTTAATCCTAGAAACTACATGCCAAACACAACACCATGCAAAAAGAATCAATGTCCAACTCTTCTCAAATGGGCAGAAATGATTTTTTTGAACTTATGATCAAAATAATGCACCAAAAATGATTTAATTCAATGAAAAATTCTTAGAATGCATCAAGATCAAAAAAGAAATTTGGTTTGAAGGTTGGATAATGTTTCTAAATGTCTTAGAACATTTCATGAATTTTTTGGTGATTTTTAAATACTTAAAAGTATTTTTAATAAATTAATTTCCATTAATCAATTAAAAATAATCTTTTAAATATTTAAAAATACTTTTTTAATGATAAAAAATAAAATAAAAATACTTTTGGGTCTTAAAAATTAATAAAACTTTTAAGAAAAAGTTTCATAATTTTTAAGATATTTTTGCTATTTTAAATTAATTATGCAAGTTAAATGAAATAAAATGAAATTAAAACTAAATAAAATGAAAGTCAACAGAAGGAAGGGCCAGGATGAGCTCTGAGTTTGAAATGGTTGACTGGCGCCAGATCCAGTGGCTGTGATTGATTCAGATCAAATTAATTTAATTAATGATTAATTAAGTTAAGCACGTGGATTAGGGCAAACGAAGAGATCTGGGCCATCCAAACCAGCGGGAAGTCAACAAGTCAAGGGGGATCTACGCTCCACATTCAAATGGCCATAATGACCTGAGTTTAGGGCTAAACATAATCAGGTGACCGGAGAGAAGCTCCGGTCATCTTCCCCGGCTGCACAAAAACCCTAGAACACGATTCAGGTACCTATTTTACAAATTAAGCACACTTAAATGATCCTCTAACTACCTAGGTCATGAATCCACCTTCAAACAACATTTAAACCCCAAGAATCATGCAAATCGAAGGAAATGAAATTCACGGGAAAAATTTCAGAGGGACCATACAAGCTCAATATTCACTCATTTTTTATTCTGAAACCAACCCCATGACCAGCAAGACATGAATAATCAATTTATAACTCAAAAATCAAGCTTTGAGAGAAAAGTTTCCATGATCATACCTGAGCTGGAAAGCTTCAAGACTGAGCTTCCAGAGCTTTCCTTGCGTGCAAATGGACCCCCTTGTATCCCCTGATGCTAATGGAAGGCTTCAAAGCTCTTGTGGATGGCTGATTTGTGAGAATCAGTTCTGGTGTAGCAGGAAATGAGCTTTGTGTACAGGCTGCTTCAGCTCAAAGTAAAGGGTGGTTTTGACTCCTTTGAATGTTTCTGATTTGTTGGTGAAGAGAAAAGATGTGTTTGTTGACTGGATAGTGAGATTCGAAGAGTTCTGGTTTTGAAGGGGAGGAATGGTGAAGCTCAAGTCATGCTGGTTTCAGGCTTGAACTTTGGTGGTTTCTACTCAATGAAGCATGGCCAGATGATTGGTGAAGATGTTTTTTGTGTTTGTATGCTGTGGAGGCAGATTCGAAGGAATATGCAAAATGAAGTGTTTTTGTGAATGTGTTGGATGAGAGTGTTTCAGCCTTGCTAGATGTATGGAATGGCTTGCTCTTTGTCCACATAAACCTCTCTCATTGGTCAGATGACAAGACATGTGCTTTATTGATTGGTAAGTCACCTTTTGCAAAAAGTCAAATTTTGTGTAAGGCAAGTATGGCTTGATCTATAGCTAGTACAAGGCATGGTTCTGGTGTAGCATGATGTGTGTGTGAGGCTAGCTTGGTTCAGCAGCCAATGCATCAAGTGGTGGAAGTGTCATGAGTGTTTTTGCAAGTTGTTGCCTTTATGGTTCACATGAAAGAAAGTCTTGTTACATGAACCAAAACATGAGAAACCTTGGTCCAATTCTGACTTTTAGGACATGTAGAATGTTTGTGTCATGGTTTGAAATGAATTAGAGGTTGCAATTGGCTTTAGTTCATGATCTTGCAAAATTCTCATTTGAAGCATGCCTTGAAAATCAATGATTTTTGCCAACTTTGTCACACCATAACTTTTGATCCAAGAAGAGTTTGATCATGTTCTTGTACTTTTTGAAAAGGGAAAGATGAGATCTACAACTTTAATGACCAAAGTTTTTCCATTTGAAGCATTTTTGGACCAAGAATCAAGGCTTGAAAAATGACCTAAAATGAAGCATTCTTGAAAAGTCAACTATGCCCAAAAAGTCAACATTTGTAAAAACCCTAAATTCTTGATTTTTATGAACTTCAACCTTCTTCCATGACCAAATAAAGATCATATACACTCAAAATGATGAAGATCACCCATTGGTTGGGTCATTGGGGGCCTCAGATGCCCTGATTTTACACTGACTTGTCTGAAAAGTCAACTCTTGATCAGATGACTTCCCCATGGAATTTCTTCATGAAAATTGATATGCATACTCCCTATACCATATAGAGACCAATGGAAACAAGAATGACCAAAAAATTTGGGGTTATGGCCTCTGAAACCAAAACCCTAATTTTAGGTCAACTGTGCAGTCAATCCTGGCTCTGCATCCACTCAAACCCTAGTTCTTGTGATTCTTTTGCATTTTTGACTTTGAGAGGGTGTACTATGATGCTTGAACACATGTAGACCCCTTTTAATTGATTGGTTGCCTTTGGAGTGGCTCAAGATGCCCTGAGATTGCTCAGATCACAAACCCTAGGTGCAGATGACTTAGAATCTATGCAGTGAATCAAAAATAAGATGTGAGATGATATGATTGTGTTTATGCATATGAGATGATCACAAGCCATGGTGTGAATGGGTGAGGGCAAATTTGGGGTGTTTACAGGTGGAAATCATCTTTCTTCCACTAATTAACTCTCCACCACCAAATCCTCGTTCTGGTCCAATATCAAACTCTCCTAATCATGGTTATCAATCTATTGCCATCAACAAAGCCAAGTTTTCTCCATGGGAAGATGCATTTTTTATGCTTCTTCTAAGTGATTTCATCATCTTCTTTACAATAGTCTCCATTAAACTGTATCACTGCTTTTCATCAAACCTACATCACATGAAGATGAAGTTGAGAAGGAGACCTTTAATCTCGAGGGTGCAAATCTAATTCATAGAATAAATAAAGGTGAGGTGGTAGCTCCAACTCAATGAGAAGCTTTGAATGTAGAGAAGGTGGTTCACACTCAAATTCAGATTGTGGAGGATAAATAATCTGAGATCATGGAAGAGAAAGATTAGATACTTTATTTTATTATTATTATTATTATTATTATTATTATTATTATTATTATTATTATTATTATTATTATTATTACTAGCGTCCAAACAGACACTCGTCCGCTTTTTATAGTTTGCGCACACTTCAGAAAATAGATATTTTTTTTTTGTTTTAATATTATAAATATAACACAATTAATACATAATTATAGATGAGTATCTCTAAATAAATATGAAAAAATGGTTACTATTTTTTTATAAGCAAATTCAATAAAAGAGATTAAGGAAATCTCAACCGAAATTACAAAAAATCGAAAGGGAACTTAGTCTAATCGTACAGGTTACTAACCACCCTCTTAGAGGTACCCAACACCATCCAATTCCAAGAAGAAACAAAAATATTGAAAACAACATTATCTATGTTAAATGTCTCATTGTTAAATAAAATGTTATTCCTAGTCTTTGACAAATTCCAGCAAGTAATAAACCACAACGAACTAATCTTTTCAGTTTTGCAATGACCCGAAACCTTCGAAATCCAAGTCCTGATGTGATTGTTACAGTTGGAATCAACATAACGATCTATATCCACCCAGTCGCATATTTTATTCCAAACAAAGATTGCATTGGCGCAAGAGAAAAACAAATGAGAACTATCCTCCTCCGTTTGAAAACAAAATAAACATGTTTTATCAATGTCGTTAACAATGATTAATTTCGTCGCCAAATTCGATCTAGTCGGGAACCTATCAAGAAATAATCTCCAAGCAAAGATTTGAATTTTTAGAGGAATATTAGTTTCCCAAACCCAAGAAAGATATTGAAGAGAATTATCATCCACCATGTTAACTACTTCGCTCGATGAAAGAAAGGAATACTTCCTTTTTTCTATTTGTCTTTTTTGTTTGTACAATTGTACTTTTATGGGTTTTTTCTTTTGTAAAATGCTTTCTTTAATTTATTTCTCATAACATGAAATTAAACTTGTATTATTTAGAAAGATGATTAATTAAAATCGTGAATGTAAGCAAATAAAGATAATAATAATTAATCACATGAAAACTTACATGTGGCAAAAAATGAACTTGAGCATCCTTATTAAATTGATAATTAATTATAATTTAATAATATATACAACAAATTAACATAATTTAGAGATATTTAAATTTAACTTAAGCATCCTTAAATTATCTCTATATTTTCTTCTTCTCTCACTATAGAAGGATGCTCCATTGATTCCTTTGTGTCATAGTCTCTTTCTCACTATAAAATGATATCTATAAATTTAATAAAGATTTGTGGTATAAACGTAATAACTCCTTCCCATGATGCTTTCTTCAAAGTGATAACTAACAAAAAAATTATATTATTATTATAAATTATAGATAATTGTTTAATAAATCACGTTGATATTCGTCTTCAAAAAAAAAAAACGGTACCATTTTTAAATAAGAATGAAAAAAAAAAGTCTGTCTAATTGATGCACTGAGAGATAGAGTTATAGAGGAGTTAATAAATGAACTTAAGAATTGGGAGCTAATAATAATAAATTTGTAACCTCTATTGATAGTTATTATTAATATTTTTTGTTAAATATACAATTGGTTAAATGGAATTTTGGAAGAAAAATAAGTCAGCCAATTTTCTCTTATACCCTTTATATATATGTATATATAATGTAAGATAGTGGACCTGCTTTTACTTTTGAGAACATATTGTTTTGTCATCCCTCATAGAAAATTGTTGATAGTGATATGAATAAAATCTCAAATGAGGTCATGTGTTATAAGTTTTATGATAGAAATATGAATAAAAACTCAAGTTTGTAATAGTCTATAAATTGTAGAAATAAGCTTAACTCTATATGCAATGCTGGTTGAAGACCAAGAAATTTGATTCAAAGCACGTCAAACAAGATTTTAGCTTCAGTTAGAAAATACACCCAGTCCATATCAACAAATATTCAAATATGATTAAACAAAATTTTGACTTTATCCTGTGTTTTACGCTAATAAATTTTGATATGTGTTAATACATTTAGGTGGTTATTTATTTTTATGATTCGTTAGTTCCTTAATGGTGTTTGACAAGGATCTCTGCATTTTTTCTTGTTCTTATATTTAGTTGTTTTGTTTTTCATCTAATACTACATGTAAATCCAGAACTGTAATGTTTCATATTTTGTTTGGTGTGGTCATTAGCAACTAACAGTTACTTTTATTCTAATATTGTATAGAGACTAAATGGAATTCATTTTTCTTTTTATTAATTTGGTACATAAATATACATTTTGAATGTTTGTTAAAATAAACTTGCTTATTTATGTTGTAGATTTTTATTTCTATGTTCAATTTTATATATTTGGTTTAATCTTTAACTTCATTTATGTTTGTATATCCACTAATATTTTTCTGTGTTTTATTTTTTGGGATAAATTATTTGTGTTCATTTTCATATGGCTTACTTGTCATGATAATATTTGTGAAATATTGGAACAAATTCTAGGTTTAGCATGTCGTCGAAGTCTGCTCACATACTGTTTAATTGGGCCTTGTGTTATGGATCAAATTGTTTAAGTTAGCTTGTACCCTAAGTTAGCTTGTAATGGGTAATTGTTGAAAAGCCCATTAGGTTAGTGTGTTAGTTTTATTATAAATAGCATACTAGTCTCTCATATTTTATATAAGGGAAAATAGGAAGATAAAACCTTAATTCAAAAGTGAGAGAGGTTATTGTTATTCTTGTATACTTGTAATCTTGTTTAAAGAGAAAGGAAAGAATAGTTGTTTATAACCAATCATTGTTGTTTTCTTTGGTAACCCTAACCCTTGTGGGTTTCTTAAGAAACCTATTATACTTTGTTTCTAAGGTATCTAATTCACAACAAATTGGTGCGGTGAGCATGGAGAAGATTCCTTCAACAAAGTATGAGATTGAAAAGTTCACCGGAGTGAAAGCCCTACTTGTTCAACAGGGTTGTTTGGAAGTGTTGAAGGGAGAGACGACCATGAATGTTGTGTTGACGGCAGCTGAAAAGACGGCCATGATTGAGAATGCACACAGTGCAATATTGTTGAGCCTTGGTGATAAGGTTCTTTGACAGGTATCAAAGGAGACGACGACGTCAGGGTTATGGTTAAAAATTGAAGGTTTGTACATGACCAAATCGTTGGTGAATCGACTCTATCTGAAGCAAGCTTTGTATTCATTAAAGATGAATGGAGACAAAGTGTTGGTTGAGCAGGTGGATATGTTCAACAAGCTGATTCTTGATCTTGAAAATATTGATGTGAAAATCGATGACGAAGATCAAGCGTTGTTGTTGTTATGCGTTTTTCCCAAAACACATGCTCACTTCAAAGAAATGCTCTTGTATGGAAGAGAGTCCCTGACCTTTGAAGATGTTCAATCTACCTTATACTCTAAGGAGTTGAACGAACTAAATGAGCATAAACCTTCGACGGTTGGTGAAGGTTTGTCCGTTAAGGCGAAATTCTTGCGAAAGGATGGTAAGTTTGACAAGAAGAAGGGCAAAAGTCGGCAGAAGTCTTATAGTGGTGAATCATCTGGTGTTCGATGCTATCATTGTAAAAAGGGGGTCACATTCGAAAAATGTTTCCTGAACACCTGAAAGATCATGGAGGTAAGGATAATGGCAACACGGCCATTATTCTAGATGATTTTGAATCATATGATGTTCTTGTGGTTTCAAGCAGCGACTCAAGAAAAGAGTGTATTATGGATTCAGGTTGTACTTGGCACATGACTCCAAACAAAGATTTGTTCGAGGAATTATGTGATCAAGATGGTGGATCAGTGAGGGTGGGAAACAACAAAGCTTACAAAATTACAAGTATTAGATCTGTGAGATTCAAGCTCCATGATGAGTCAATAAGGTTATTGACTAAAGTTAGGTATATACCTGACTTGAAGAGAAATTTGATTTCTCTTGGTGAATTCGACAAGAAGGGATATGTTTTTGAAGGAGAGAAAAATATTCTAAGAGTCATGAAGGGGTCAAAGGAAGTCTTGAGAGGTGTGAAGAATCAAGGCTTGTATACCCTTGAGGCTGAAGTTGTAAGTGGTTCGACAAATGTTGCATCCACGAAACCGTTGTCGAAGACCAAATTATGGCACATGAGATTGGGCCATGTCAGCGAGAGAGGCTTGGCCGAACTAGGGAAATAGAACCTGCTAGGTGGTGACAAACTTGAGAAGTTGGAGTTTTGTGAACCTTGTATATTTGGTAAATCATGTAGGGTGAAGTTTAACAAAGGTAAACAAAGAACACATGGATCCCTTGATTACATCCATGCTGATCTTTTGGGGTCTACAAGGAATCCTTCACATTCAAGTGCAAGATATTTTCTATCCATAGTTGATAACTATTCCAGAAAGTTATGGCTATTCATTCAGAAGATGAAGGATGAAACTTTTGAGAATTTCAAGAGTTGGAAGGTTCTGGTCGAAACTCAAACTGGCATAAAGGTCAAGAGACTGAGAATTGATAATGGCCTTGAATTCTGCAATGAAGCTTTCAACAGTTAATGTGTCAAGTCTGGGATTGCAAGGCATAAGACTCTAGCAGGTACTCCTTAGAAAAATGGTCTAGCTGAGAGATTCAATCGAACAATCCTCGAAAGGGTTAGATGCATGTTGGTTAGTGCTGGATTGAAGAAGGTGTTTTGGACTGAGGCTATTTCAACAGCAACATATCTAATAAACAAATGTCCTTTGACTGCGTTAGATATGAAGACACTTGAAGAAGTTTGGTCAAGACATCCACCCGATCTCAACAAACTAAGAGTATTTGGCTGTGTAGCCTATGCTCACATTAAGCAAGACAAGGTTGAACCTAGAACTCTAAAATGCATGTTCATGGGATATCCTGAAGGAGTCAACGCTTATAGGATATGGTGCCTAGAGGTAGGTCACAAGAGGTGTATCACCAGTCGAGATGTAGTTTTCAATGAAGCTGAGATGGCTTTCAAGAAAAAAGACGATGTTGTCGAAGAGTTGGAACAGGGAGAAATTCCTGTTGAGGTGGAGCATAGTGATGCTGAATTTCATGACCTAGATGAAGTCGAAGAAGAAGCAAAAGATGCTATCGAAGATGAGGAGACTGATACTAACTATCTGCTGGCAAGAGACAGGTTGAGAAGAGTCATCAAGCCACCTTAAAGACTTGGGTATGCAGATCTTATAGCTTATGCCTTAATCTCTGCAAGTGAGGTTCTGGATGAAGAACCTAGAGACTATAAGGAAGTTATGAGGAGTCAAAATAAGATTGAATGGATGAAGGCCATGGATGATGAGATGAAGTGTCTTCATGATAACAACACATGGGAATTGATTGAGAAACCTGCTGAAGCCAGGTTAGTCAGTTGTAAATGGATTTTCAAAGTTAAGGAAGGAATCGAAGGAGTGGCGTCAAAGAGATACAAGGCAAGGTTGGTTGCAAGGGGCTTCACTCAGAAAGAAGGTGTCGACTTCAATGATGTGTTCTCTCCTATTGTGAAGCACAAGTACATTTGAATGTTGCTTGCCATGGTGGCATAGTTTGACCTTGAACTGGAACAGATGGATGTGAAGAATGCATTCTTGTATGGTGATCTTGATGAAGCAATCCTAATGAGGCAACCTAAAGGGTATGTCTAAGAGGGGAAAGAAGAGTATGTGTGAAAACTGAAGAGATCTTTATATAGGCTGAAACAATCTCCTCGACAGTGGAATAGGAGATTCGACAAGTTCATGACACACATAAGTTTCATCAGAAGTCAGTTCGACCACTGTGTTTACTTCAGATTTCGACCTGGTAATTCATTTGTTATTTTGTTGCTTTATGAGGATGATATTCTAATAGAAAGTAACAATATTGAAGATGTAATAAGGTTGAAGGCTGAACTCAATAAGGAGTTCGATATGAAGGATCTGGGAGCTGCGTCCAGAATTCTTGGGATTGACATTCGAAGAGATAGAAAGCAATCGAGATTATGCTTATCTCAAGAGGCATACTTGAAGAAGATTCTTGATAAGTTTGGTATGTCAAATTCAAAGCCTGTTGTGACTCCAATAAAACCTCAATTCAAGTTGAGTATAGATCTGTGTCCCAGTACTGATATCGAAAGAGCTTATATGAATAGCATTCGATATGCTAATATTGTAGGTTCTTTGATGTATGTTATGGTATATACTAGACCCGACATAACATATGCAGTAAGTCTTGTAAGCAGGTACATGTCGAATCCTAGAAAGGCTCACTGGCAAGCATTGAAGTGGATTCTAATGTACATAAATAGGTCTCTGAATAGAGTCCTAATTTATGGTGGAACCTTGGGTGAAGATAGTAAAGCAGCAATCGAAGGATATGTCGACTCTGATTATGCAGGTTGTATGGATTCTAGAAAATCTATTTCTGGATATGTTTTCACTATGTTTGACACATCAATTAGTTGGAAAGCAACACTTCAGAAGGTTGTTGCCTTATCAACCACTAAAGCAGAATATACCGCTCTAACTGAAGCTATAAAGGAAGCATTGTGGCTTGAAGGTTTTGCAAAGGTCCTGAAACTTCAAGGTTGAAGTATCACTATTAAATGTGATAGTTAAAGTGAAATACACCCGTCGAAGAACTAAGCCTATCATGAGCGAACCAATCACATTAATGTAAGGTTACATTTCGTCAGAGGGGTAATCGAGTGTGGAGAAGTCCAAGTGCTGAAGGTTTCGACAAATCATAATGTTGCTATTATGATCACCAAGACGTTGCCCAGTTGCAAGTGTTTTTCACAGTATGCAGTTGATCAAGCTGCATGAAGAAAGCTAGTTTGTTTCTTGTTGTTATAGAGTTTGTTCCAAGGTGGAGATTTGTGAAATATTGGAACAAATTCTAGGTTTAGCATGTCGTCAAAGTCTTCTCACATGCTGTTTAATTGGACCTTGTGTTATGGATCCAATTGTTTAAGTTAGCTTGTACCCTAAGTTAGCTTGTAATGGGTAATTGTAAAAATCCCATTAGGTTAGTGTGTTAGTTTTATTATAAATAGCATACTAGTCTCTCATATTTTATATAAGGGAAATAGGAAGATAAAACCCTAATTCAAAACTGAGAGAGGATATTATTATTCTTGTATACTTGTAGTCTTGTTTAAAGAGAAAGGAAAGAATAGAAGTTCATAACCAATCATTGTTGTTTTCTTTGGTAACCCTAAACCCTAACCCTTGTGGGTTTCTTAAGAAACCTATTATACTTTGTTTCTAAGGTATCTAATTCACAATAATATTGGTATCATTAAAGTCATTATTGGGGGAGGATAACATCTTTCTTCCTCCCATTAACTCTCCACCACCAACTCCTCGTTCTGGTCCAATATCAAACTCTCTTAATCAACAAAGTAAAGTCTTCTCCATGGGAAGAGGCATTTTTTATGCTTCTTCTAAGTGATCTCATCATCTTCTTTACAATAGTCTCCATTTAAATGTATCGCTGCTTTTCATCAACACCTACATCACATGAAGATGAAGTTGAGAAGGCGACCTTGAATCTCGAGGGTACAGATCTAATACAAATAGTAGATAAAGGTGAGGTGGTAGCTCCAACTCAATGAGAAGCTTTGAATGTTGAGAAGGTGGTTCACACTCAAATTCAGATTGTGGAGGAGAAAGAGTCTGAGATCATGGAAGAGAAAGATTAGCTACTTTATTTTATTATTATTATTATTATTATTATTATTATTATTATTATTATTATTATTATTATTACTAGCATCCAAACGGACACTCGTCTGCTTATAATAGTTTACGCACGCATCAAAAAGTAGATATTTTTTTTTGTTTTAATATTATAAATATAACACAATTAATACATAATTATATATGAGTATCTCTAAATAAATATGAAAAAATGGTGACTATTTTTTTATAAGCAAATTCAATAAAAGAGATTAAGGAAATCTCAATCGAAATTACAAAAAGTCGTAAGGGAAATTAGTCCAATCGTATAGGTTACTAACCACCTTCTTAGAACTACCCAACACCATCCAATTCCAAGAAGAAACAAAAATACTGAAAACAATATTATCTACATTAAAAGTCTCATTGTTAAATAAAATGTTATTCCTAGCCTTCTGTTCTGGACTGAGCCTCCAAGACACAGCTGGGCTCAGGCCCAAATCCCCTTAAGACCAAGGCCCAGTCACGTCGGACAGATGCATATAATAGTCGAGCAGAAGTAAATGCAACGAGCATCCCACGAAGAAGTCGGGCAACCACCTCGACCTATTACATAGGCGCCTGGGAGACCACGTATTCCCCTCGCGCGCAACGTCATCTAACAGTCCCCTCTTTTATCTCTTTAAAGATAAGGGCAGTTGGACCAGGGACAAAAACTACGTGCTAGGTCTTACACGCTCCTACGCGTACCTTGGATGTTCTTCCTTGGGCCTAGCTAATCCAGCCCAAGAAAGGACCTTGGCCCAGCACTGGGGGATCACTATAAATACCCTTTTTCACTAAAGGGCCAGGTATTCTAATTCATTCTCACTTTACCAGTATTTTGTACCCAATATCACTTAAGCTTTGGAGTGTATTGCAGGTACACCCCATTTCTCTCTCCCACCTCAATTTGTTCCTGCTCGACCCCTGGAAGGCCTTTCTGATTGGGTAAGATCAGTGGCGCCGTCTATGGGAAACTAGCTATCCCCGT
Source organism: Lathyrus aphaca (assembly GCA_963966055.1). Taxonomy (NCBI): domain Eukaryota; kingdom Viridiplantae; phylum Streptophyta; class Magnoliopsida; order Fabales; family Fabaceae; genus Lathyrus; species Lathyrus aphaca. The sequence continues at coordinate 302,906,465 of OZ014524.1, read as the reverse complement.
ATTCCACAACAAAAGATCAAAGCTCCAATCCGTCTTCCATCCTTCCAGTATGGCTGGAGAACACTGTGGCAACCACGATATTCCCCTCATCGATTACACGACGGAGGAAAACCAAAACTACAATGAAGCTGATCCCAGGGATGGGCCACTTGCTACCCCGTCTCCTGAACCCGAAGATAATGGGGTTCCACAACCTCAATCTGAAATTCAGCCCACTTCCCCCTTTCATCCTATCCTAGTGCCCGTCGAAGGAGACGTCACCCTGATAGCTATGGTGAACGCCCTCAACCAAGCCAACCACATGCTCTACCAGCAGCATGAGAGGATCGTGGCTCTAGAAACTGACTGACAGGTAGATCATCCCCAACAGGGACATGGGGCACTTCACGAGTCACAACGCCCGGAAGCTGCGAAGAAACGGGGACGTTCTCCTCCTCGGCGAGGTCGGCGCTCCCCCGAACCAAAGAAGAATACATCCAGGATACGCCATGAGACCGACCGGTCAAGGCCTTCACCCCAACGCGAGCAAAGTTCTGGAAAAGACGCCTATTCCCCGTTGAGGAGTGACGAGGAAGATCCACATTGCCCACTCTCTCGAGCTATTATGGAGGCACCACTCCCTAAAGTCATTGAGAAACCCCGCATTTGGCTGTTTATGACGGGACGACTGACCCCAATGATCACGTCGACAACATCAATGTTATGCTCGACTACCACAACGACATCACCGGGCACCTCAAATGCAGGTTGTTTTCGACAACTCTTAGGAAAGGAGCCATGGACTGGTACAAAACCTGGCCCCTAAGTCAATCACGTCCTGGAGAGTCATGAAATCCTCATTCATGAGGCACTTCACGGCCTCCCGACGTCATCTCAAGACTGAGGAAACCCTTGAAGCCATCGTGCAGAGGAAAAATGAGACGTTACGCTCGTACATCGAGCGGTTCAACCAAGAAGCTGTCGAGGTAGATACAACGGATTATATGAAGAAATACCTCCTTGAGAGGGGAGTCCTCCCTGGAAGCGAACTCAGCAGGGCAGTCGGAATAGAACCTCTACGTACCCTGGACGAGCTCCTTCACAAATTCCAAGCTTACATCAGACACAAAGAGAAACATGTTGCTCACAATGCTCTAAGCAACCACAATACCGATGACACCAGTCAGCCCAAACACGAGGACCCCAATGCTCCCCGCCGCAATGGGGATAAGCGAATGGAGGAGAAACCCCGTGAAGTCCATGAAGTTAGAGGGCCCGCAGGATGTTTCAATGACTACACGTTGTTGACAGCTCTCCGTGAACGGATCCTCTCTGAATGCATCGATTCCGAGTTTAAGCAGGGAAGGGTGAGGTTTCCCAAACCTTCTGCACCCAAGCCCCATATGGACAAGTCCAAATACTTCCATTTTCACAGAAGTCATGGACATGTGACCGAAGATCGCGTCCATCTGAAGGACGCGATTGAGATCCTGATCCAAGAGGGCCATCTCAAACAATATGCTAAGAGGAACAATGCCCCTTGGCATGAAGATCAAGCAGCAAAGAGAGCTCGCGAGGACAGACCACCCGGCGATTCCCCATATCAGGTGGCCATGTGCGTATCCCGCCTAGAAGATTTCCACCTCTCCGACACCTACGTGGGGGGAACAATTTGCTGCGCTCAGCCCTTGGGAGAAATTCCGAGCGGCCTTGGTCATATCAGAAGGTGGAGTAAACAACGAGAACGTCGCCATTTAGGTAAAACGCAAATTCGACGAGCTCCTACTGACGGCACTAGAGCAGTTGACAACCTTGACGAAGTATCGGGGAAAATCCAACCTGATATTTTTCTTCCTCAAGGAGCTTCCAGGTGGGTCACCTAATTTAAGTATTCCCTTGCTGATAAGGGCCAAGATGGCACGCTTTGATGTTCGACGCATCCTAGTCGACCAAGGCAGTTCGGTGGACATCATGTATGTCCACCTATTCAAGACTCTCAAGCTGGACAAAACCAACTTATCCCTGTATGTTGGGTCCGATCTTCAAGGATTTAATGGAGCCACTACAAGACCATGGGGATATGTTGAACTCCTCGTCACATTTGGGGAGAAAGAGACAACTAGGGAGGTCAAAGTCCAGTTCTTGGTGATCGAGTGCCTGTCCCTATACAACTGCATCCTTGGCCGCCTAACTCTAGCCGAATTGACAACGGTACCCTCCACCGTTCATCTGAAAAGGAAGTACTACACCAATTTAGGCCGCGTAGTCACAATACGCAGTGACATCGAGGCCGCTCGAAGATGCTATGATGATGCGGTCAAAGGACATGCCATAATCAACACCAAGAATAACAAGAAACCTAGGGTCGAAGAGCAACCTCCCCCCAGGGGATCAATGCCATCGACCTCGACAGCCGTATCGGCAAGGACAATACTGAAGTATAGGACCTCATCCATGGACAAGTCCCAACTCACCCATTCTGATCGGTCCTCGGAGGAGAGTTCGAGCTTTTTCCCCTAGGCGACAACCCCGACAGGGCCGTGAAGATAGGCACCGGACTACCATCAGAGACAAGGGAGCAACTCGCAATCGGACTCAAGGAGAACGCGTACCTCTTCGCATGGAATGCCGCTGAGATGCCCGGGATCGACCCCGATGTCGCCTGCCATCAATTAGCTTTAGACCAGATCATTAAGCCCGTAGCATATCGTAGGCACAAACAGTCTCCCGAGAAAGCGGAGGCTGTTGAGTGAGTTGTAAAAGACCTCTTAGAGGCAAGTTTTATTTCTGAAGCCGAGTACACAACCTGGCTCTCTAATGTAGTTCTCGTTAAGAAAAATAATGGAAAATGGCATATGTGTGTTGACTATACTGATCTCAATAGGGCTTGTCCCAAATATGTTTTTCCTTTACCTAACATAGATAAACTGGTCGACAATTCTGCAGGTTTCAAACTCTTGTCTTTTATGGACGCATATAGTGGATACAATCAAATCCATATGTCGGACACAGATAAAAGGCACATGGCCTTCATGACCCGGATGGGCAATTACTACTACAACGTAATGCCCTTTGGACTGAAGAATGTCGAGGCCATATACTAACGAATGATGAACAAGGTCTTTTGAGGAGAGATTGGATATGTGCTCGAAGTATACATGGACGACATGATTGTGAAATTACACGAAGAGGTCGACCATGCACATCATCTCCAAAAGGTTTTCGAGCAGGCGAGACAATGCAAAATGAGGTTCAACCCTGAAAAATGCAACTTTGGTGTTCGGGCAGGGAAATTCCTTGGCTTCTACCTAATCGAACGAGGGATTAAAGCCAACCCCGACAAATGTCGGGCATTTTCGGAGTTCCTAACCCCAAACTCAAATAAATCCATCCAATGCCTCAATGGCATGCTCGCCTCTTTGTCCCGCTTCGTTGCCAAGTCTGCTCAACACACCCTCCCTTTCTTCAAACTATTACAGAAAGAAGCCACCTTCGAGTGGACCGAAGAGTGCGAACAAGAACTGCTCCACCTAAAGAAGGCACTCTCCGAGCCATTAGAGAAAGAGACTCTATATCTATACCTATCCGTAGCAACGGAGGCCGTCAGTGCCGTCCTCATACAAGAAACCACTGACAGACAAAAACTTATTTACTTCATGAGCAAAGCCCTCCAGGGCCCCGTGCTCAGGTATCAACAGATCGAGAAAGTCACCTTAGCCTTAATAAAAGATGGTAGGAGAATACGGCATTACTTCCTTGCCTATAAGATCAAAGTACGAACAGACCAACCCGTCAAACAACTGCTCGGCTGACCAGACATGGTCGGCCAAATGCTTAAATGGTCGCTAGAACTATCGGAGTTCGACATCCAGTATGAGAGCAGGAAAGATATAAAGGCCTAGGTCCTGAGTGACTTTGTCGCCGAAATGACGCATAGCTCGATCCCAGCTAGTGGCGCCCACAAATGGACAATCTTTGTGGACGGCGTTTCCAGCTCGACAGGCAGCAACGCAGGTATCATCCTCAAGAACGAAGATGGTATTCTGATCGAGATATCCATGGAATTGGCCTTCCTGACCTCTAATAACCAGGCCAAATATCAAGCATTCCTCGCGGGTCTAAGATTAGTCGAAGACTTGGGAGTGAAATAAGTGAAGAAATCAACCAACTCTCAACTCGTGGAGTCGCAGGTACGAGGAGAATACCAAGCTAAGAATGACAATCTCATTGAATAATTAGCTCTAGTGAAATGTAAAATCGAAAAATTCAATGTGTGGGAGGTCCAACACATCCCCCATGAACACAACACGCGAGTAGGCGTCCTGTCTAAGTTGGAAAGTACACGAAAGAAGGGCGGGAACAAGTCCGTGATTCAGGAAATCCTTCCCCGACCTAGCATCAAGAATTCACCTCCTCTGCCCGAAGTAAACGCCATTGGCGATGCTCATTGTTGGATGACACCCATCCACAACTACCTCACAAGAGAAGAACTCCCTAAGGACCCTAAAGAAGCGGTCGCGACCAAAAGAAGGGCATGTTTGTACGTCCTCCTCGAAGGCAAACTCTACCGGCGTGGCTTCTCCATTCCATTACTCAAATGCGTCGAAGAGGAAAAAGTCCCCGACATCTTGGGCGAAATCCACAGGGGGATCAACCCTCAACATCTTGGAAGGAGGTCACTCGCACCTAAAACTTTGCGAGCAGGCTATTACTGGTCAACAATGCAACACGATGCCAAAGAACATGTCAAGAAATGTGACAAGTGCCAAAGACATGTTGATATGCACCTCACTCCCCCCCAACGAGCTGAAAACGCTCTCCTCGCTGTGGCCATTTACGTGGTGGGGAATGGATATCCTCAGACCTTTTGTGACTGGCTATTTCCAAAACAAATACCTCATTGTAGGGGTGGAGTATTTTACAAAGTGGATCGAAGCCGAGGCCCTGGCCAAAATCACAGTACAAAACATTCTTCGGTTCTTCAAAAGAAATATCCTCGCCCGCTTTGGCATACCCCAAGTCCTTATCACCCCAAGTTCACGGACGGAAGATTCCAGGACTTTGTCGCCAGTTTGGGCACGAAGCAACATTTCACGTCCGTCGAGCACCCTCAAACTAACGGCCAGGCGGAAGCAGCCAACAGGGTCATCCTACGAGGGCTGAAACCTAGATTGGGAGAGGCGAAAAGAGCTTGGATCGAGGAGCTGTACATCATTCTTTGGGCATACTGCACGACCCCACACTCCACAATCGGGGAGACTCCGTTTAGGATGACCTACGGGACCGAGGCAGTCATCCTCGTAGAAATTCGAGAACCGACGCGGCGCATAGAAGCACCCCTCGACGAGGAACTGAACGACGAGGCTCTGCGAGTCGAGTTGGATGTCGTTGAGGAAATCCGCTCTGAGGAATCCCTACAAGAAGCTTGCCTTAAACAGAAAATAGATGTACGCCACGACGCGAAAGTTATAAAAAGAGAATTCCAAGAGGGCAGCCTGGTCCTCAGACGGAACCAGAAAAACCCATGAGAAGGCAAGCTAGCCGCTAACTGGGAAGGCCCGTACGATGTTCGAGATAAGACGGGCAACAGGGCCTATTACCTTGAAAACCTACAAGATGAAGAACTTGCTCGACCATGGAATGCAGAAAAAATTAAGCAATACTATAGCTAAAACAGCTTACGAAGGCGTGGGAGGTACGACCATAAACCTTCGTCAGTAATCGAAAGGGAGGGTAACGCCCACATAAGGTGAGCACAACCCTCCCTGAAGTTGGACATCTCAAACGAGCTCCAACATTGCAGTACCATGTCGGCAGGGCAGCCAGCTCACGATGGGAAGGCCCAAGCCCCAGGATCAGGGTGTCCAATCGCGACCCTAGTCCCAATTCACGGCTGGCGTAAAACCTGCCACCTCGTCGGTTCCCTAAACCAATGAGCCTATAGAGTCGAACAAAACCGTTAAAACAAAAACCAATTCAAACAAAGGTAACAAACACCTTCAAATTCCAAACAAAATATTATATTTAACCCAACCAAAACATGGCCATTAAAGTACATACAAAAGTGGCACGCATGCGGTTACAACAATCAAAACAGGCACGCAGGCCAGAATGTCAAAATAAACTAAGGGTCATTGCCCAGACCTACTCCTCCTTGTTGTTGTCATCGTCCTCCTCCTCCAGCTTCTCCTCAGGGAAGAAGGTGCAGATAATCTCATCGTCAGTCACGCTGTAGTTATGAGTCGTACCCTCAGTCACGAGCCCCAAATTCACGACCTTGAGCTGGTCAGTAGCATTATCGAACCCCTCTTTGAAGACGACCACAAGATCTTTCTCGAGTTCCCTGATCCGGCGAACCAAGTCACCACGAGCAAGCAGGGCCAACTCCTCCTTAGTCTCATCATCAAGAGGGCGGGCGTCCCTTTCCAACAGCTCGACCCTAGTACGAAGACGTCCATATTCCTCGACGGCCTTGTTAAGCTAAACTGCCTTCTCCTTCAAACCCTTGTTTTCTTCAGTCAGGGTATCTCGCTCGCCCTTGACTTCCTCTAGCTTAGAACTCAATCCTTCTTGGAGCTTGTGCTCCTCCTTGTAGTTGGCCAAATATTTAAAGAGTTTGTCCCTTTCAGCCCACATAGTCTGAAGTGTTTCTTTCGCAGCCTCCAACTCTGCGGTGTTGTTGGTGGTATCAGACAGAACCAGAGCCGTCTCCATAAACCGGATGACAGGAGCAATGTCCCGAGCCAGACCAGCCTATCTGTCCGCCACCTCCTGGTCGAGCCACGCCTTTGTTTAAGTGGCCGAAACCACAACGATGCCTTCAGCGTTGAAGAAATCCTGCTCTAGATAACAAGGGGACAACAGATAGCTCCCCTGGTCGCCAGACGAACTACCTCCCACGGTGTTTGATCGGGAAAGCGACCCATCGGTCCACTGGCGCTTTGAGCAAAGAGAGTTGCCAAACAAGGGAGGGCTTTCCGGTATTGATATTGGGGAAATTTGTTGTGCGATTGCTTGAGGGGAGTCAGGGGCCGGGCTGGGAGTACTGGAGCCACCGACCCCGTGCTCCGTCGCCACCTCCTGGACGCAACTTGTAACTTTATTCTTCTTCTTTGTTGGAACCCTGTCTGGGCCCCGGCCTGATTGGCCAGCTTCAATACATGCTCCCTGACTGTGGGCATCTTGCCTGCAAAACAAAAGAGGATCAGCAAAACATATAGAATAATAGAAGGAGTAAGAGGACCAAGAAACACTACCTAACAACCGAATAGCCTCTTCGTCCGTACTACACTCGAGCATGGATTTGGTATTAATTAGCCAAGATTCTAGGATGGGTGACCCATCCTCGCCTAGGTAGGGGTTTCCCGATCTATCTACGCATATAGCCAGAAGGGAACTATGGACATAATCCACCAGTTATTTATAAGACAACCTATCATCAGTCCCCAAGCTCGCATGCCTAGCACGGTAATGGCTGGTCGGTAGATCAAAATGAATGGGATGCCATTTGAGGGGGATCCTCGACATCAATTGCTCCTCGCCATTGGCATCCCGCGTCAAGAAATATAAAGTGTCGAGAGCGTCTTGGGTGATAGGTTTCACCGCGTACCACCTGTCCTTGAAGTTGCGGACAGAGTCAACATAATTTTGAACAACCTTGAAGGTTGCTTGGAGGACACCCAGTTGTACCACACATCTCCACCCAAGTGCTGCAAATGAAAGACGCGGAAGAAGAGGGCTAGCGTGCAGCCAATCTCAAGATACCGGCAAACTAGCTCTAATGCTCAGATAAATGAGACCGCATTGGGATGAATCTGCGAAGGCGCCAACCTTAGCCATATGAAGACCCCCATCTGCAAGTCATTAAAGGGGAGTCTCATCCCTGCCTCCCGGAAGGATAACTCATACATTGCAGTGTTTCCCCGTAAAACGCGAGCATATACTATCTTCCTCTCGGGGAGCGTAACACAACCAGTTGGGAGGACCCACGGGGCCCAATTCCTCGACTATCATAAAAACGGGGACGTTTTCGTCCACGAAGCGCGACTCTGCTTCCAATGGCTCGTTGGCAACCCACTAGAATTCACCTTGCTCAGTTGAGGAAGCGACTGAGTCCCCTTCCTCAGAATGCCTCTGGTTAGCAGTACCTGAAAATCAGAAGGAACTGGTGAATTCAATATCGCATCAAATCCACCCTTCCACCGCAGTTCAAGTGAAAGGGCGAAGGGGCCAAACGCCCGAAGTGCTCATATTAAAATTGCCCTAACCAACGAGGAGACCAATAAAGATCCCACCCGGGCACTCGTGGAACGCCTAAAATTCCTAAGAAAATTAAGAAATTCTTGTTCGTTGTATTCATAAGATGATCACAATATTCATCTAATCATGCTAGTTCTGACCGGTTCACTCATCAAAATACGCTAGTTCTGCCCGACGTATTCAACTTGTGCCCGAGGCATTCATACACAAACCCTAGAAACACACCTAAAACATAAATCTACCTACTTTAAGCGAGAAAACCGCCACTACAATTGCCTAGTAAGCATAGAAATTTCCAGAAAAAGGGGACTTAAAGGGTTACCTGACATGGTGATGGCGGGCAGACAACGGCAGTAAACAGCGACGATGACGGTGATTACTTTGAGAAGTGGGAGTTACTCGTTGGAGGTCTGGTTAATCGTAGGAGCAAAAAAGTTAAATGAACTACTCCCCCCCGCTTTATATGCAAGAAAAGCGCATGAAAGAACGCGCCTAGACATCATTACTTTGGTTCCCTAGGTCGGCTGGAATTCAATGCGCCGTGGCACAGAAAAAGAAGCGACACGCATTGAATTCTTCAACAAGTCACCTTGAGGAATTATGAACGACGTCGAGCATCCACAAGGATCCCCGAAATCTACAAACGTCGTGCGCTGACAACATTTCACGACAAGGAAAGATGCTCGCATGAACTCCAGTGCAATCTCACGCTCGTCACGACCCACTGAGTCTGTTCCTCGATAGCCCAAATCCTTTTTGGATGTACTTTCGATCCAGACTACCTACGTTGCGCGGGATTACCCCCGACATATTGGTTATGCGCGACAAGCTTTTTCCTTAACTCATCGCTCCGTCCCAGAGCCTCGACTTTGGGGGCTCTTGTTTTGGACTGGGCCTCCAAGACACAGCAAGGCTCAGGCCCAAATCCCCTTAAGACCAAGGCCCAGTCACGTCATGCAGATGCATATAATAGTCAAGAAGAAGTAAATGCTACGAGAATCCTACGAAGAGGTCGGGCAACCACCTCGACCTATTACATAGGCGCTTGGGAGACCACGTCTTCCCCTCGCGTGCCACGTCATCCAACCGTCCCCCTTTTTATCTCCTGAAAGATAGTGGCAATTGGACTAGGGACAAAGACCACGTGCTAGGTCTTACACGTCCTACGCGTACCTTGGCAGTTCTTCCTTGGGCCTAGCTAATCCAACCCAAGAAAGGACCTTGGCCCAGCGCTAGGGGCTCACTATAAATACCCTTTTTCACTAAAGGGCCAGGTATGCTAATTCATTCTCTCTTTACCATTATTTTGTACCCAATCTCACTTAAGCTTTAGAGTGTATTGAAGGTACACCCCCTTGCTCTCTCCCACCTCACTTTGTTCCTGCTCGACCCCTAGAAGGCCTTTCTGATCAGGTAAGATCAGTCCACAAATTCCAGCAAGTAATAAACCACAAAGAACTAATCTTTTCAGTTTTGCAACGACCCAAAACCTTTGAAATCCAAGTCCTGATGTGATTGTTATAGTTGGAATCAACATAACAATCTATATCCACCCAGTAGCATATTTTGTTCCAAACCAAGATTGCATTGGCGCAAGAGAAAAACAAATGAGAACTATCCTCCTCCGTTTGAAAACAAAACAAACAGGTTTTATCAATGTCATTAACAATAATTGATTTCGTTGCCAAATTCGATTTAGTCGGGAGCCTATCAAGAAATAATCTCCAAGCAAAGATTTGAATTTTTAGAGGAATATGAGTTTTCCAAATCCAAGAAAGAGATTGAAGAGAATTATCATCCACCATGTTAACTACTTCGCTCGATGAAAGAAAGGAATACTTCCTTTTTCTATTTGTATTTTTTGTTTGTACAATTCTACTCTTATGGGTTTTTTCTTTTGTAAAATGATTTCTTTAATTTATTTCTCATAACATGAAAATTAAACTTGTATTATTTAGAAAGATGATAAATTAAAATCGTGAATGTAAGCAAATAAAGATAATAATAATTAATCACATGAAAACTTACATGTGGCAAAAAATGAACTTGAGCATCCTTATTAAATTGATAATTAATTATAATTTAATAATATATACAACAAATTAACATAATTTAGAGATATTTAAATTTAACTTGAACATCCTTAAATTATCTCTATATTTTTTTCTTCTCTCACTTTAGAAGGATGCTCCATTGATTCCTCTATGCCAATAACTTCTTTATCCTTTCTCTAAAAAAATTTCACGTACCAACAAAATGATCTCAATAAATTTAATAAAGATTTGTGGTATAAACGTAATAATTCCTTCCCATGATTCATTCTTCAAAGTGATAGCTAACAAAAAAAAATTATTATTATTATAAATTATATAATTGTTTAATAAATCACGTTGATATTCGTCTTCGAAAAAAATGGTACCATTTTTAAATAAGAATGAAAATGAAAATTAAAAAAAAAAAAAGTCTGTCAAATTGATGTACTAAGAGATGGAGCTATAGGGGAGTTAATAAATGCACTTAAGAATTGGGAGCTAATAAAAATTAATTTGTAACCTCTATTGATAGTTATTATTAATGTTTTTTTGTAAATATACAAGTGGTTAAATGGAATTTTGGAAGAAAAATAAGTCAGCTCATTTTCTCTTATACCCTTTATATATGTATAGATAATGTAAGATAGTGGATCTGCTTTTACTTTTGAGAACATATTGTTTTGTCATCCCTCATAGAAAATTGTTGACAGTGATGTGAATAAAATCTCAAATGTGGTCACGTGTTATAAGTTTTATGATAGAAATGTGAATAAAAACTCAAGTTTGTAATAGTCTATAAATTGTAGAAATAAGCTTAACTCTATATGCAAAGTTGGTTGAAGACCAAGACATTTGATTCAGAGCAGCTCAAACAAGATTTTAGCTTCAGTTAGAAAATACACCCAATTCATATCAACAAATATTCAAATATGATTAAAAAAGATTTTGACTTTATCTTGTCTTTTACGCTGATAAATTTTGATATGTGTTAGTACATTTAGGTGGTTATTTATTCTTATGATTTGTTAGTTCCTTAATGGTGTTTGACTAGGATCTCTTCATTTTTTCTTCTTCTTATATTTAGTTGTTTTGTTTTCCATCTAATACTACATGTAAATCCAAAACTGTAACATTTTATAATTAGTTTGGTGTGGTCATTAGCTACTAACAATTACTTTTCTTCTAATACTGTATAGAGACTAAATGAAATTCATTTTTCTTTTTATTACTTTGGTACATAAATATACATTTTGAATGTTTGTTAAAATAAACTTGTTTATTTATGTTGTAGATTTTTATTTCTATGTTCAATTTTATATATTTGTTTTAATCTCTAACTTCATTATATTTGTGTATCCACTAATATTTTTCTGTATTTTATTTTTTAGGATAAATTATTTGTTTTCATTTTCATATGGCTTACTTGTCATGATAATATTGGTATTATTAAAGTCATCAATGGGGATGATATCATCTTTCTTCCTCCCATTAACTCTCCACCACCAACTCCTCGTTCTGGTCCAATATCAAACTCTCCTTCTCATGGTTATCAATTTATTGTCATCAACAAAGAAAAGTCTTCTCCATGGGAAGACACATTTTTTATGCTTCTTCTAAGTGATCTCATCATCTTCTTTACAATAGTCTCCATTTAACTGTATCGTTGTTTTTCATAAACACCTACATCACATGACGATGAAGTTGAGAAGGTGACCTTGAATCTCGAGGGTGTAGATCTAATACAGAAAGTAGATAAAGTTGGGGTGGTAGCTCCAACTCAAGGAGAAGCTTTGAATGCTGAGATGGTGGTTCATACTCAAATTCAGATTGTGGAGGAGAAAGAATCTGAGATCAATGAAGAGAAAGATTAGCTACTTTATTTTAGTCTTATTATTATTATTATTATTATTATTATTATTACTAGAGTCCAAACGGACACTCGTCCGCTTTTTATAGTTTGTGCATGCGTCAAAAAAATTTTTTTTTTAATATTAAAAATATGAGACAATTATTATATAATAATTGATGAGTATCTCTAAATAAATATGAGAAAATGATGACTATTGTGATAGTTCCTTTTTCTATTTATGTCTTTTTTTTGTTTGTACATTCTACTTTTATGGGTTTTTTCTTTTGTAAAATGCTTTCTTTAATTTATTTCTCATAACATGAAAATTAAACTTGTATTATTTAGAAAGATGACAAATTAAAATCATGAATGTAAGCAAATAAAGATAATAATTAATTGATCGCGACTTTCCAAGTCTAAAGATTCTAACTACAAGTATACGGCCTAACCGTGTAGTAATAAAATATATTGATCCCACAGAGACTCGATAATCAACCTAGTGCTATCGGGTATTATTATGTTTAGCTAAGGCAAGTGATATTTTAGGTTTAAGGGCGAGAAAGTAAGAATTAAGGGTTAAATTAAATTATAATAATGATATTGGTATGTAATTGGTACGCCTTCGTGAATTTGATAAGGGGTTGGCTTATTAAGGTTTGTCAAGTTATCTTTCTGTAGAAATTGTCGGTTTCAAAGTCGTTGACTCACACTCTCGTGGTCTTGCCTATTACTATAATCCTAAGTTCAATTGAGCGCTCTCGCTGTGTCAATTCTAGTTAGAAATACTTTTTGTAAACTTAAAGGTTCTAATTGGTTTTAAAGCGCTTCCGCTGTATTTAAAAGAAATGCTCGATTTCAGCTATTTGGTTACAATCTCACACTCCTGTGGTCTTAATTCTAACCTTTTAGACTTACTTCATAACAAAAGTTGTTTTATAAATAAGAAATCAAAACCAGAAAGTAACTCGATTAAAGGTTTTAGCCTAGGTCTATTGAATTTTGGAAGAAAAATAAGTCAGCTCATTTTCTCTTATGCCCTTTATATATATGTATAGATAATGTAAGAGAGTGGACATGCTTTTAGTTTTGAGAATATATTGTTTTGTCATCCCTCATAGAAAATATTGATAGTGATGTGAATAAAATCTCAAGTACGGTCACGTGTTATACGTTTTATGATAGAAATGTGAATAAAAACTCAAGTTTGTAATAGTGTATAAATTGTAGAAATAAGCTTAACTCTATATACAAAACTGGTTGAAGACCAAGACATTTGATTTAGAGCAGCTCAAAACCCATTTGGTGAAGTAATTAATGGCTACCAGGATGAATCTGTGACCATTTGAAGCAGTTGGTTCGATCTTTCCAATCATATCAATGCCCCACATGGCGAAGGGCCAGGGTGAAGACAATACATTCAAAGGATTTGGAGGCACATGCACTTTGTCTGCATAGATCTGGCATTTATGGCATTTTCTAGCATAGGCACAACAGTCTGCATCCATCGTGATCCAATAGTAACCTGATCTCAACAATTTCTTTGCCATTGCATGTCCTCTGGCATGGGTACCGAAAGAACCCTCGTGTACTTCGTGCATCAGCAGGTCTACTTCATTCTTGTCAACACATCTGAGCAAGACCATGTCAATGTTTCGCTTGTATAAGGAACCATCAGTATTGAGGAAGAAACTGCTGGTTAACCTTCTTAATGTCTTCTTATCATTGGACGATGCCTCAGGTGGGTATGTTTGAGTCTCTAAGAAGCATTTGATGTCGTGGAACCAAGGTTTGTTGTCAGTAATAGTGTCCACAGAGAAGACATATGCTTATCGGTCCAATCTGGATACTAAAATCTGAGGCACATAGTTGGCCGTCTGTACTTTGATCATAGAAGAAATAGTGGCCAAGGCGTCTGCAAACTGATTCTCATCTCGAGGGATGTATTCAAGCTTGACCATTGTAAAGAAGGTCAACAATCTCCTCGTATAGTCACGGTAGGGGACCAGATGCTCTTGATGAGTATACCACTTGCCATTAGTTTGGTTGATTACCAAAGCCAAATCTCCAAATACATTCAAGGTTTTGATCCTGAGGTCAATGGCTTCCTCAAGACCCATGGTACAAGCTTCGTACTCTGCTTCATTGTTAGTGCAGGCAAAGGTGAGCTTTGCTGAGAAAGGAAAATGGACTCCCTCGGGTGTAATAAGCACTACACCAACCCCACGACCGTTACAATTAACTTCTCCGTCGAACATCATAGGCCATGCTTCTTCTGGATCTGGCCCTTCAGTGTGAATAGGCTCTTCACAATCTTTTGATTTTAAGAACATGATGTCTTCATCGAGGAAATCAAATCTCATAGACTGGTAATCATCAATGGGTTGTTCAGCCAGATAGTCAGACAATACACTGCCCTTGATGGCCTTTTGAGAGGTGTACTGAATATCATATTCTGTCAGAATCATTTGCCACCTTGCAACCCTTCTGGTAAGTGCTGGCTTCTTAAATATGCACTTGACTGGGTCCATCTTTGAGATCAACAAGGTAGTATGGTTCAACATATATTGTCTTAGTTAGCAAGCAGCCCACGCTAAAGCACAACAAGTTTTCTCGAGCAGTGAATAACGTTGTTCACAGTCAGTAAAATTTTTGCTTAGGTAGTATATTGCATACTATTTTCGACCAGACTCATCATACTGGCCCAGCACACACCCCATCGATTCATCTAATACTGCCAGGTACATTATTAGAGATCTTCCTTCAATTGGAGGCATGAGAATTGGAGGTTCTTGCAGATACTCCTTGATCTTGTCAAAAGCTTTCTAACAATCATTGTTCCACCTGACTATTTGTTCCTTTCTTAGCAGTTTGAACAAAGGCTCGCAGGTTGCAGTGAGGTGAGATATGAACCTTGAAATGTAGTTCAATCTACCCAAGAACCCTCGAACTTATTTCTCAGTCTTAGGTGCAGGCATTTCCTGAATTGCTTTAACTTTGTCGGGGTCAACCTCAATTCCTCTTCTACTCACAATAAACCCCGGCAGCTTACCAGAACGTACCCCGAATGTGCACTTGTTGGGGTTTAACCTTAACTGATATTTCCTCAGACGCTTGAAAAGTTTTAATAGATTTACCAAATGTTCTTCCTTTGTTTGGGACTTGGCAATCATGTCATCCACGTAGCACTCAATTTCTTTATGGATCATGTCGTGGAATAATGTTACCATAGCCCGTTGATATGTTGCACCGACGTTCTTCAAACCAAATGGCATTACTTTGTAGCAGAACGTGCCCCATGGTATGATGAAGGTTGTATTCTCCATGTCTTCAGGTGACATATTGATCTGATTGTATCCAGAAAATCCATCCATGAAGGAAAATACCGAGAATTGAGTTGTCTTGTCTACCAATACATCAATGTGAGGTAATGGGAAGTCATCTTTCGGGCTTGCTCTGTTCAGATCCCAGTAATCGACACACATATTCACCTTGCCATCTTTCTTAGGTACGGGTACAATGTTAGCAACTCACGGTGGGTAACTAGTTACAGCAAGAAAACCGGCGTCCCACTGCTTTTGTACTTCCTCTTTGATTTTCATGGCCATGTCCGGGAGAGTACGGCCAAACTTCTGTTTCACCGGCGGGAAATCCTCTTTTAATGGCAACCTGTGCATGATAATATTTGTATCCAAGCCTGGCATATCTTGGTAGGACCAAGCGAAGACATTGACATATTCTCGCAGCTACTGATAAGTTGTTCCTTTACCAGAGTTTGCAGACTGGCTCCAATCTTCACTTCTTTCACAACTTCCTCGGTACCAAGATTAATAGTCTCAACCTCCTCCTGATGAGGAGAAATCACCTTTTCCTCTTGTCTCAATAACCTGGCTAACTCTTTAGGTAAATCGTAGTCTTCTTCAACCCCTTCATCTGCTTGATTAATCGGATTGTTGAAGTCACACAAGGTCATAGCAGTGTCGTTGTCAGTGCAATCTGGAGGATTATTTCTGCAAGGGTTGAGATTTGGTTTATTTTAGTGATTGATTTTTTTTTATTTTTTAGTAAAAGTAAGTAAATGAAGTTTTTATTTAGAAAAACATTGCCATTTATTGCTTTGTGTGAAAATAACAAAAATGAAAAGACAAAGACCGAAAACGATTGTTTGCAAAAAGATGTCCATTGTTCATTAATATTCAATTTGCACAAATACATATGGCCCTATTACAAAATGAGTCATGACATCTTGGGCAAGATGCAGGACTTTGATGCATGCTTAAAACAGGAAATAATAATTACTCTGCAGCAGTAACCCTTATAATTTCCTGGGAAGACCAGTTGAGGACTTGTCGGCCCGGGATTCTTGGACGAATCTAGTTTTCCAGGTTGTAGTCACTCTCAGCCTCGTCTTCCAGAGTGTTGATAGCATCAGGGGTCAGCATTCCCCCACTTATGAACTTTGGCCCTCCAGCAGTCTCCTCTTGAACTTGTTGGGATGGTCTGTAACCCAAACCGAATTTGTCTTCTTTCATTTCCACCTTCAGCAGCTTGCCCCAACCTTGGGCATTCCCTTCTTCCACAACCTTCTGAGCCTGCTTGTAAGAAGCAATTGAGGTACCCATCCCCTCCTCTTGGGATGTAGCAGACACCTCAGTTGTAGTTTCGTTGACATTTAAAGCTTCGAACCCTTGGCTCATGGTTTCATGGATTTCTCCATCCATTTCTATGTACTTGTACGTAGCCAGGTGACTGACAAAGATATCCTCTTCTCCACAGATAGTGATGATTTGACCTTCCCACTCATATTTTAACTTCTGGTGAAGGGTTGACGTTACCGCGCCAGCGGCATGAATCCACAGTCGACCCAACAAACAGCTGTAGGCAGACTGTATGTCCATCACGTAGAAGGTAGTTTTGAAAACTTGTGGGCCAATTACCACAGGTAGCTCCACCTCTCCGAGAACCGATCTCTTAGAACCATCAAAAGCTCTTACAACCAGATTTCTTGGACGGAGGGCTAGACCATCATACTCCAATTTGATTAAAGCTTTCTTTGGCAGGACGTTGAGTGATGATCCAGTGTCAACAAGGACATGCGAGAGTATAGCCCCTTTACATTCCAGAGTAATGTGTAATGCCTTGTTATGGTTACGCCCCTATGTAGTCAAATCAGCATCGGTAAAGCCTAGTCCATGACTAGTATTGACATTTGCGACTACTGATTCCAACTGATTGACAGTGATCTCTTCAGGCACATAAGTTGCATGCAGAACTTTGAGTAGTGCATTCCGGTGAGCCTCGGAACACATGAGCAGTGATAATATGGAGATCTTGGAGGGTGTTTGGTGGAGCTGATCCACGATTTTGTAGTCACTTATTTTGATAATCCTCATAAACTCGTCTACATCCTGATCAAAGGGTGTCTTCTGAGTTTCTTTTGCGGCAGGTTCTTATGGCATCATACTTTTACCTTTAGCTTTGGCAGCCGCTTCCGCCTCGGTATTAGTTCTGGGAATTTGTGAAGCAAAGAGACGTCCGCTTCTAGTGAAGCCTCCGCCTCCCCCTACATTGTCTACTTGTGGTGCGGATGTTAAGGAGTCAAAAGTGATTTTTCTTCCGTGACAGTAAAGATATGAACCATAATGCCAAGGCATGACACTGTTGTTATCATAAGGAATTGATCCAGGAATCGTGATGGTCACCGAACTAATTGCAGCAGAAGAAGGAGTCATGATTGTCTGCGGTTCGTAGTATATAGTAACAGGGGGTCTGACTGAAGGTGGCATAAATGCAGGAAGCTGACATACTGATGAGAGAGTGTTGTTGGGATGTTGTTAGTGAGAATGTTGCTGGAAGTTGTTGTTGTGAGATTCTGGAACATGGACCGTTGCTGGGTCGTAGTAGATAGTAACTGTTGAAATATCATTGCTGGTGTTTGTTGTTATTGTAGCTGATTCCGTTGAAATGATTTTTGTTGTATTTGTAGAAGTGGTTTTTGTTGCAGTTGTAGAAGCTTGAACTGTAGATGTTATCTATAGGAGGCCTTCCTTAATCAAATTGTTGATACCATTCTTCAAACTTGTGCAACCATTAGTAGTAACCTTACAAGCTTCGCAACCTGGAAACACTTGGCATTTTAAAAGCTGAGCTTTCACCTCGGCCAGAGGTGTTCGAACACTTGCAACATCATTGATCAGGATGGTTGGTTGATCTTCCTCGATAGAATTAATCCTTGGCCCACCGTGGTTAGGTATTGGATTTTTGATAACACTCGAAGGAGGTGCAAAGTTTACAACTTTGGAATCAATCAGGTCTTGGGCCTTCATATGCAGGGCCCTACATTTCTCTGTGGCATGGCCGGGAGCATTTGAGTGGAAGGTGCATCTTGCGTTGACATCATAATTTCTTGGAAGGTTGAGAGGATATGGTGGATCCAAAGTCCTCTGTTCAATCAAGTTGAGTTTCAACAGTTGTGGGAGTAACACTGCATAGGGCATCAGAATGGGATCGATTACCCTGTTGATCTGAGAAGTCCTTTATTGAAATGGACGTTGTTGTTGATTATTGTTGTTGTAAGGTCTTTGCTGCTGCTGTGGGAACTGTTGTTGTTGAGGTGCTAGAGTAGGGATGGTGACAACAACCATTGATCTTTGCAAATACTGATGCCTACCTCTACCGATATGCACTGAATTAGTTTCCCCTATCCTTCGGGGTCCGGAGAATGGTTTCATTATGTTGTTAGAGCTGGCGCCATTATCAGAAATCTTGCCCATCTTCAACAAACTTTCAATTCTCTCTCCTGCTATGACCATATCAGCAAAGCTAGTGGAAGAGAATAAATGGCAATATAAGTTCTTTGCAGGGTGTTCATGAACATGTCAGCCATTTCTCTTTCTGACATTGGAGATTGGACAGCAGCAACCAGCTATCTCCATCTCTGAGCGTACTCACTGAAACTTTCCCTCGAAGATTGAGACATTCCCATTAAGAGAGTCCTGTTAGGTGCCATGTCCAAGTTGTATTGATACTGGCGCACAAAGGCTTTAGCCAAATCTTTCCAATTTCTAACGGTGGCCCTGGATAAGTGTGAGTACCATTCCCTGGATGCCCCGGTCAAGCTATCTTAAAAATAAAACAGCCATAGCTTCTCATCCATAGTGAATGCCTTTAACCTTCCCATAAAGGACTGCAAATGAGTGCGAGGACAGGAAGTTCCATTGTACTTCTCAAAACACAGGGTCTTGAATTTGTAGGGAATCCTTACCCCCTCAAACAGGCCCATGTCCATCACATCAAATCCCAAGGAGTTATTGGATTCCAAGGATCTTAATTTTTCTGATATCTCGTCCAGCCGACGTTCATAAGCTTCATCTGCCCCAGCACCTAGCACCGTGAACTGCTCATCCTGAGGATCTTCCTGTAGAATACGATCTCCAATGTTCCTTTGGTCATTCCCAATGATATTAGTTTCAGGATTGTTGTCGGGTCCGAACATTACCGGAGTCGTTCACGGCTGCTCGCGCTCGTTGTCACTAGTACCTCCTGTGCCTGCGTGGTTATCTTCTGGGGTTTGCCGCTCGACCAACTCCCTCAATCTTTCCTGGGTCTGGGCCAGTCCAGTCATCACAACCATGAATTGATTCATTTGGGTCCTCACTTATGTTCTCAAATCTGTCAGTTCCTGTTGTAGTTGATCCATTTGTAGACTCTGAAGGTTGCGTCGAGTTGGATATCTGTGGACTCGGTTGACGGAAAAGACCTTCTACGAGCAATATTTCCTGAAACAATCAACAAAGTGAGAAGACAACAACAAATCACCTGCAAAAACAAAAGGTATGTGGTTAGAATGCAATGCAATATGCCTATTTGTCTTTCGAGGGTATCCAGTTTGGTTCTTGTTTTTGACCTTCCAGACCCCTTGGAGGAGATAAAGATGTTGAACGGAATCCACAAAAACCAATAATACATATAATACAAACGGCATTGCCAAAATACAACCAGTTCATGAATACAAAAACAAAAACTCCCATGGTGAGTTGAAATACAACAATAATGCATAAACTATAATACAATCAGTTTATGAATACAACAAAACAAACTCCCATGGTGAGTCGAAATACAAAAACAAGTACAAAGAAAATCAAACATCCAATCCATATGCATCCTCCCTAACTTCTTTCAGGAGATCATCAGTCACGGGTCCAGCTGGGTACTCTGTGATGGTCCTGATGAGAAGGTTTCTGGTTGCGATGGCACTCGTCATCTTCTGATACATATCTTGCTCTTTGGATCTTTTTAACCCTGCCCAGAGTTTTAACTCTGAGATTTCCTTCTGAGTGGCTAGAAGTGCTTCTCGGCTTCTTCTTTCACTGGACTTCAACTGTTCCATCTTGCTTTGCATCTTCTGATTTTCTTGCAAACGAGCCTCAGTTATTTTGACCCATCTTCCCTGACTCTCTTCCAGATAATTCTCAGCTCTTGCCTTCTGAATTTTTGCCTCTTTACATGCATTCTTAAACACAAGTTCTCCTGCTCGGGCTTTCCTGATAAAGTCTTCAGTCTTCTCAATCTTGGTTACATGCTCGATGCGTAGCTTTTCTAACCTTTCAACGTCTAAATGAGCGTCATTCCTTTCCCAAAGGGTCTTCTTTAAAGCTTCGGCGAGCTGGGTATTTCATTCCTTCAACTTTTCAAACTCTTCCAGACTCACTATGGCTATGGGCTCAACTGCTGATGGCCATGGTACCTCTTCTAGGGTGAATGGCGTACGAGTAATATGTCCTCTGATGCACGACCATTCGGTGTACTGAGCAGAAGCTATGTTATTGCACTTTCCCAGAATGGCGGTTCCCTTAGTCTGTATATTGTCCCAAGCCTAGGCTGCTTGTTGGACAGTGGCATGGTTGTTCTGAACATCATAATAAAGAGATTCTGCTAGGTCTTGCTCCCTAGGTGGATGTACCAAGGCATACCCCAACTGTCTTTTGAAAAGTAAAGGATTGTAGTTGACGCAACCCTTCACTCTGATGAGAGGCACATTTGGGTATTGACCACACCTGGTTACTATATCTCGACCCTTGGTGTTCTGAGTACACCACCTGATATCTTCTGAAGTAAGGGAAATCATTCTCTTAGCCCAATTCCTTGTCTGATGTGGGTTCAAGAAAGCTTTCTTCTTTGGCATGTGTTTCATCAACCAACTGTAGAAAAGAGGTGCACAAAATCTTACTAGTCTTCCTCTCTGTTTCTCATTCCTCTGATGAACTGGGTAATAAAAGTCTCCTAACAAGGTGGGAACCAGATTCTTTAGCATGAAGATGTGAATGGCATTCTTGCTTACAAACTTAGGCTCGTCCGTAAACAAAATGATACCATAAATGCTGAGAGCTAGGAGAGCACATACATTTTCCCAATTCCCTTTTGCAGCATGCTTCATAGCCTGAGTAATCAAGAAATTCGGATGAAGTCCTGGGATCCAAGCTTTGGAACTCATGTGTTCATCAATGGTGGTTACTTCCAGATGTAGTGCTTTGTCTATGTCTTCATTCTTCGGAGGAGTCATTTCAGGATTGAAAGGAATTCCTCTTCGGATGGGGATATCCAACAACATGGAGTACTCCTCCAGCAACAGACCTATCTGGAAGTCTGGGAAAGTGAAACAACGGATGAGAGGGTCATAAAACTGCAGACAAGTGTGAATCATGCTCCTTTGTGATGCATCCAGGTCCATAATTATGTCCAAGATTCTACCGTAACTTTTTCTGAACAGAGGTACATGATCAGGAGTAATGAGGGCCTGTATCTGTTTAATGTCTGTTAAAGGATAATCGAAGAAATGATAGGTGATGTTGTTTTTCCTTGTTGAATCCATTTTGAAGATGTGTGCTGAAGGAGATAACTGAAGAAGTGTTGTAGCAGATAGGCAGAGCAGAAGAACGGTCAAAACCAAACCAAGAAAAGTGGATACCCTGTAAAACAAATAGAAAAATGTTAGAAATGATGCAATATGATGCATGATGATGATATGCAAGGGTTTGTGATCATGTGTTGGATTATCAGTTGCCTTTGGTGGGATCCTTGAGTGTTCAAAGTTTCAGATGAATGCTTGAGAACCAATAACCGGGTGAGGGACTCAAATAAAGAGTCAATAGTCCAGGGTTTCAAAGAATCAGTCTAAAATAGTACAACCTTATAGCATTCCAGTAGCAAGGTATGATGAGGTCAAGGGTTCCTGCAAACCTGTAAACATCCCATCCCACTCACATGTATATAATAGAACAAAGATCCTCAGGTTTGGATCTATTATGAGAAGTGTAAACACATTCATCCTGGGGGATATAGTGCTTACACTAATCATAAAGAATCCTCACCTAATTCACTTCATATGCTGAAGGTCATCTAAAAAGGTCATCCAGACTTAGCAGACTTCCCAGATAGCTCTAGCACTACAGGATATCTGTAGCACAGAGTTCTCAAAAGGAAACCCATGTCTGAGTCGTGTTTTCATATTCCCGCACCAGACCTAAATGGAATGGGAAATAATACGAAACCACTCTAATCCTATGTGTCACTCAGGCCTTTGTGTTGAGCCTTTCTCACTAGAATACCTCGCCCAAGGTAACAACAATCCAGCACAATGATATGATAATAATAATGAAATGCGAAAAGCAGTAAATGAAAGCAATAAACGAAAGTAATATATAAAGCTATACAGAAAGCGATAAATAAAGCAAAAACACATAAACACATATAGCACATAACACCCCCATAAACACAAATCAAACAAGCGCTAGGAGAAACCCTCAAGGACTCAGAAGCTCTGGTTACAATATCCCCAGCAGAGTCGCCAAGCTATCGCTCCTCGGATTTTCATCCTGGTACAAACGCGAACTGGTATCGGCGATGTTGAAGGTTGAGGTTGAATAGAGTCGCCAGCTAGGCATTTTTATCCCGAAGGAAAGGTAATGCTGCATAAACCTAGAAAGATATGGATAAGACGGTCGTGAACCAAAGAGACTGGGTAAGGGGGTTGGTTACGACCTGGAAAGGTATTATCACACAGATCGTCTGTCGTACTCGACGGGATCCACACTTACCTGACTGTGTTTAGAAGAGGGGGAAGTGTATGTGCTAGCTGTGTTATAAAAGAGGTGGATGTACAAAGTGACAGTGCAAAAAAGAACAGGAGCTCAAGCTGTGGGCTAAGAAAAGAAATATGGGGGGAGACCATGGGACTTTTGTTCGATAATCGTTAAGTTATGCCTACATATCCTCTCATGCAATGAGGAAGTCAGAACACCGTAGTTCGACTCAAAGAGACATGGATGTTTTGTGTGAACTGCTTGCTTGTCTATGCTCAAGTGTATGACTCATATGGCTCGAGTGCTAACTGTCTTGCATTAGACGGAAGAAGCGAGTTCTCATTTTTAGAGTGAGTGTGATGAGAAACGAATCCCGGAGGAGACGTTTATTGTTTGTTTTTGTGTTTTCAGTTTTTATTGTTTTTGGTGTTTTGCATAGGATAATGAGCTTAAGCCTTAATCGAGGGTTTGCAAACTCATTATATCATCCCTGATTAGGGATAATGAGTATACTTAAGTATGAGTTGGATATCCCAACTTAATTACCCTAATGATACAGGATTAAGATCATTAACCTACATGTAATTATTAAGTGTTTTTGGATTTTTGTTTTGTGTTAAGTAATGAGTTTAATCTCTAATCAGGGATTAGTGAACTCATTACACCATCCTAAGAGAAGGATGATAGATGAGGACACTTAAGATGAGGAAGATACCTCAACTTAATCCATGGTCAGGGATTAAAATCATTATATAACAAACCTTTATTAGAGTGGATTTTGATTGGAGATTAGATTAAGAAGTGAATTTTATGTTTGTAAGACTAAACCTGAGGGGGACTTGTCCATTAAACACTAGGGTTAGTCCCTCTGACCCAGAGGCAGAAATGTAACCCTAATATAAGGCCCAAGTTACAAGTTTAAGTCTTGATAAATATTAGGTGTTTTGATTAAGAGGTGAAAACAACTTAAAGGTTTAACACTAAGTATTTAAAGTTATACATTTCATCCTAAGATAAGGATGCAGGTATAACCCTAATACAAAGCCCCAAAACTTTAAATGTTTAGCCTTTGTTATTGAGATGAGAAGCAGAGACCCAAAGAGACTCAAAAGGTAAAAGACTAAGGGGGACTATTCACAACCCTAAAGTTATCATGCTTGGATGTTCCTATGGTTTATGAGGCTTAAAGAGAAGTCTTCAGATGGCCACCAAGGAAGAAGCAGATGAAAGAGAAAGAGAGAGAAAGATATGTTACTTACTTCCTGAAGAAGTTAAGTAACCTAGGAGTGGGAGAGAAACAAACACAAGTGAATCAAATTCACTTCAAACACAAATAAATAAGAGGGTGAGAAGAGATTGGATGTGGATGCACATCCACATCCTGATTAACTTACCATTTGCACCTGAAAAAGTTAGTATGTATATATGCACAAAATCCATGATCAAAATCAGAAGCAAATCACATGATAAAAAATTGAAATTACATCCAAAAATACTCTAAACCTACATAAGAACACCCTCCAAAGGTGGAGGTCTAAAGTTAAACCAAAGTCAAGTTATGGTTTTCCTAAGTTTTGCTAGGGTTTTGGACTTTTTGCAAAGGAAAAGTCAACACAAATTGAAATATGCAATGAAAAAATATGATTTAAATGTCCTAGATACTAGATGCAACATGTAAAAGAATGCAAAAAGAACCAAGTACAAACTCATTTTGGTTAGGCAGAAATGAATTTTTGAATTAGGGTTATGAAAAAGGGGGTTTTCAAAACCCTAATTCAAGTTTAATTGTCAAAACATGATCAAACCCTAAAATAAATTTGTGAAATGAGTTTGTAAATTCATCTTAATGTTCAAAGAGGCTCTCTGATTTTTTGGTGATTTTTAAATACCTAAAAGTACTTTTTAATTAATTAAAGTGAATTAATTAATTAAATAATACAATTAAATGATTTTAAAATAATTTTTTAATGCAAAAAATAAAAATAAAAATATTTGTAGGTTTTTAAAATTAATTAGAATGAAAGTGTAAAAAATCAGAATTTTTGAAAATGTTTTGCTATTTTTAATAAATAAAGGAAAACAAAAATGAAATAAATAAAATAAAAATGAAAAGTAATTGAAAGGGAGGGCTCAGATTGCGTGGAAGCTAGATCAAAGGCTGAGGATGCAAGTCAGTTTGACTGAAGGTATGACGATCCAAGGGTCCAGGTTTAAACTCCTAATACGCGCGCAATCCAAAGGCTGTCATTCAATCTGATTTAATTAATTACGTTTTATTTTAATTAATTAAAATTAGGGTTAATGACTAATCTGAACCGTCCACTCCCTAACCTAATCAGGATCTAAGGGCTCACGTTCAATCTGGGCACCCTAACCCTAATCGCTTTCAGATGACCGGAACAGTGCTCCGGTCATCTTCTCCGGCCAACCCAAAACCCTATCTTCTTCCTCAGGCCATCCCAAGACCTCTAACCTGCCTAGAAACACTCCCCACACTTTATGGAACACCAATCAACAATCAAACAACATTTATAACACACGAATCAAGCAAATCGAAGCAAAAATCAAAACACGGGCAAACTTTCAGAACAACATGAATTGGTCATTTCTTGCTCATTTTCAATTCTAAACACATCTAGATGATCAGTGCAACATGAAGATTCATTTTGTAACAAGAAAATAAAGTTCTGAGAAAAAAGTTCTTGAGCTATACCTGAGCTGGAGACCTTCGAAAGTGAGCTTTCAGAGTCTCCCTCTTGTGCAAATGGCCTCCTTTGAACCTCTTAAGGCTAATGGAATGCTTTGGAAGTGGCTAGTTTGAGAGGTTCAGTTCTGATATGGCAGAAAATAAGATTCTTGTGTGTTGTATTTCAAGCCATTGTCAGGGGTGGGATTTGTTCTATGGGCGATGTGTGGTTGATTGGTGAAGGAATGTTTGAAGTTTGATGGCTGGATTAGGAGAATTGAAGAGAGGAAGTTTTTGGGAATTTTTGTGAAATCTGTGTGTGTGTGTGTGTGTGTGTCTTCTGAGCTCTTGTGTGTTGTGTTTTATGATATTTAGGCAATGCATAAATAATTGGAATGAGTTAGAAGAGTAGATATCCACTGTGGGAATGACATGACTCAATTGGCCAAAAATTCAAAAGTTGTGTACTTCAAGTATAGGCCATGGCAGAACTGATTTGAGGGCTTGAGCTTCCTCAGCTGGCTTCAAGGAGAACCCTAGGATCAAATGTTGTGAGTTGTATGGCTTGGATCAACAGTTTGCATAGGTTTTGCAATTTTGCAACTTTGTGATTTCTTGAGAAACAAGTCATGAAATCCCTTGGTTCAAAGCTCAATTTTGACTTTGAGATGTTGTTTGATCATGACATGATGTATTTGAGTGGATTAGAAGTCATGTAGAGGCCTGAAATTCACTTTTGCACATTTCCCTCTTTGGCCTAAACTTCAAAATTACAAGATTTTTCCCAACTTTGACTTGCCATATCTTGAGTTCTAGGATGAATCAAGAGGAGTTCTTGTACTTTTTGAAAATGGGAAGATCCAATCTACAACTTTCATGTTTGAAGAAAATTCATTTGAAACCTTTTTGATCAAGAAAGAGGAGGTTGAAAATCTTTCCCAAAATGGAAATTTTTCATTACAAGTCATGTCCAAAAATGGAAACTTTTGAAATGGCTCAAAATTCTTCAATCTTGTGATCTTTCAAACATTCCTAAGACCAAATAAAGGTCATAGGACCTCAAATTGATGATGATGACCCTTTGGAACCCTTGTTGGAGGCCTCAGATGCCCTAATCCTGACTTTTCTTGCACAACAAGTTACCATTTGATCAGATGACTTCCACATTGAAATTTTTTATCAAACTTCATCCGCACACTCCTTATATCATATAAAGACCATTTGAATCAATAATGACCAAAATTTTTGGTTGTAAGGGCCTCAAACCCAAAACCCTAATTTTAGGTCATCTGTGTAGGAACCTTGAGCCTGCCTGGGTGGCTCTGCAAACTCCTGTGATCTTTTGACTTCCAAAAGCCCTTGGGGGTATAATATGACCTTATAACACTTAAGGACCTTCTTGTCATGCTTCATGGCCTATTATATACCTCATACTCTCTTCAAGATTAATCTAATCACAAACCCTAATTGTGCAGAGATGCAATGAGATGTTAAAGGTGAATATGCAATGTAATGATATGTTATGCAAAATCTGTGATCATAAGCCAAGGCATGAGAAAGTGAGAGGGCAAATTTTGGGTGTTTACACCAATCTTTATAAGTGACTACCATCTTTTTCACAATCTTCTTAGTATTCTTGTTTGTAGCCTCAACCGCGCCATTCATCTTTGGTCGGTAAGGAGAAGAATTGTGGTGTTGGATTTTGAAGTCCCAACATAGTTTTGCCATCATTATTTTATTCAAATTAGAACCATTATCAGTAATGATTCGCTCACGAACTCCATATCTGCAAATGATATCTCTTTCAGAAATCTGGCCACCACTTGGCGAGTGACATTGGCATAAGATCTTGCTTTGACCCATTTGGTGAAATAGTCGATTGCGACCAATATGAAATGATGGCCATTCGAAGCAGTAGGCTCTATTTTTCCGATCATGTCAATTCCCCACATAGAAAATGGCCAAGGAGATGACATGACGTTGAGCGGGCTTGGAGGTACATGCACCTTGTATGCATAGATCTGGCATTTATGACATTTGCGGGCATATGAGCAACAGTTTGCATCCATTGTTAGCCAATAATACCCTGACTCAACAACTTCTTAGCCATTGCATGTCCTCCTGCATGAGTACTGAAAGATCCCTCGTGGACTTCCTGCATTAACATGTCCGCTTCCTGCTTGTCCACACATCTGAGCAAGACTATGTCAAAGTTTCTCTTGTATAGAACACCGTTAGTGTTTAAGAAGAAACTAGAAGCAAGTTGCCTTAAGGTCTTCTTGTCATTGGAAATTGCCCCAGTTGGATATTCTTTGCTTTCCAGGAAATATTTGATATCATGATACCAAGGCTTCTCATCAGACACCGCGTCTACAGAAAACACATAAGCTAGCACATCAAGCCTGGAGATGTCAATTCTGGGAACGTAATTCCAACACAAGACTTTGATTGATAAAGATAGTGTAGCTAATGCATCGGCAAATTGATTTTCATCTCGTGGTATATACTGAAGCTTTACTGTTGTGAAGAACGTCAACAGTCTTCTGGTATAATCCCTATAAGGAATTAAGTGTTCTTGGTGTGTATACCACTTGTCGGTAATCTGATTTATCACGAGGGCGGAGTCTCCGAATACGTCGAGGGTCTTAATCCTGAGATTAATAGTCTCCTTTATTCCCATAATTCACGCCTCGTATTCCGCTTCATTGTTGGTACAACCAAAAGTGATTCTAGCAGCGAAGGGAAAATGAACACCTTCGGAAGTAATGAGAACAACACTAACTCCATATCAATTGATATTGACTGCCCCATCAAACATCAACTTCCATTTGGATTCAGGGTCTGGCCCCTCCTCCGGAAGTGGTTCCTCGCAATATTTTGCTTTAAGGTACATGATGTCCTCATCAGGGAAATCAAATCTCATTGGCTGATAATCGTATTCAAGGGGTTGTTGCGCAAGATAGTCTGAAAGTATACTTCCCTTGATGGCTTTCTAAGAAGTGTATTGAATGTCATTGTTGCGGTGAGAATCAGATACCAAACTATTGATTAAGCTTGAATCACAAAACATTTATGTTCACCACCGACTTTAATTTAATCCAAAGGGAAAAGGGAAAAAGATCGTAAAAACCCTAAATAAGGAGAAACTAGGTTCGGGGGTTGATTATACCTAGGGAAGGTGTTAGCATCCTAAGCATCCGCAGTATCCTACGGGAACCTCTTGTTAATATTTGTGTTATTGTTATTTATTGCTTGCTAAAATTGGGAACCTAAGGTTTTTATTTCTAATGGTGCTCGCACAACATCGCATCGATGCCTACGTATCGGGTATAGAATCAGAGCACTCGTAGTTCTCCTAAAGATTAACGAACACTTGGTTACGCTCAAGGTTCGCGGGGGAAGGTAAGTGTTATGGCAAACACTCACGTGACTTTAGCAAAGTCACAAAAAGTTGTAAAATAAAAAATTCCTAATGGCTAAGGTTGAAAAGGAACTAGGGATGGCTAAACTTCCTATGACATTGAGTCAACTGCAGGAGTTCTTTCCCTTTTGGATTGAAATGCGAAAAAAATAAAGTAAATAAATGAGGGTGCAAGCTCCTAAGTCTAAGGAATAGGTTGCTACTTGCAAAAATAAATTGGATAAAGTAAATGGAAATGCAAGATAAAAGGTTTAGTAACCGGGCTATGGCTCGATATATGGATCGAGAATACGGGGGTGGAAAACAAGCGTGGCGGGTCAATTTGCTTAAGTTAGAAAAGCTGTGAAGTGTAAAGACCGTGCAGATGGCGATCGTAAAACGACCGACTTACATGTGTGAGTGAAGTGTGTGGTTCACTTGGCGTTGGACCAA
Source organism: Lathyrus aphaca (assembly GCA_963966055.1). Lineage (NCBI taxonomy): Eukaryota > Viridiplantae > Streptophyta > Magnoliopsida > Fabales > Fabaceae > Lathyrus > Lathyrus aphaca. The sequence goes on along the minus strand of OZ014524.1, from coordinate 302,876,728 downwards.
GGGTTTATTATCTTGAAAAGATTCTAATTATTATTTTGAAATGTTATATTTATGTCATGTTTAACAAATTATGGTCGAAAAGTGAGAGAGTGATTCACGCTGCACAAGTCATACATTATTAATACGACTAAATAATAAACAAAGAAATATAAGCAAACACCTTGCAAATAATAAAAAAAAAATTAACCAAACTAATCTAAATACAATTATTTACCAAAATTATTTAAGAAGATAATTAAAAAAAAGAATTATTTATCATTATTAACATAAAGTATGGTGAATTTGTTTTGTTTTTTTTTTTAAAAGAAATATTAGAAAAACTTAAAAGAATTAAAAAAACATAAGAACAAAAAGGAGAAGAATTGAGAAAAACAGGGGGTGCCGAAAGAGACAAACAAGAGGGGGAGGCCCATATGGGGCTGGAGAGAGACGGGTCGGGTCTAACCCGTGACCCGCTCCAAGTTAACACCAGCAGCTGAAGAGGAAAAAAAGAAAAAACAAACCCTAAGGCACAAAACGCGCCGTTTCTCACGAAATGGGGACGAAATTCCCCTGTCCGTCTCACTCTCTCATCGTCTCTCACGAAGCCCTCTCTCTCTCTCTCTCGCTCACAGCCCCTCTCACTCATTTCCCCTTCTTCAAATCGGTCCGATTTTCTGCGGGTCCCTCGTGATTCACTCTCGGTCTCATCTCTTTCTGTCTCGGCTCTCCCTCTCAAGTCTCTGGGTTTCGATTTATCTCGGAAGTTTTGAAGATGGTGGTGGAGTTTGAATGGGGCTGATGAAGGATTTCCGTCGGTGATTGGTTGATTTTGAGGAAGAAAGGGTATGAAGAAATGGAAATGTTTGAGTCACGGCGGTGGTGATGGCGGATTCCGCGGATGGTCCTGTTTGGTTTCTGTGATCTGGATTTTTGTGTTCTGTTGATTGAAGAAGGTAGAGGTTTCTCTGATTTGTGTTTGGTTGGTGATTTGGGGTTAGTTTAATGAAAGTGCGTTTGAGATTCTGGTTTTGATTTGTGGTGGTGGAGGTCGCGAATGGTTTTGGTGGTCTGAGTTTGTGTTGGTTAGAGAAAACTGATTTCGGATAAAGGTTTAATGGCGGTGAAGGTTTGAGTTGTAAGACAAGAATGGTTCGTGACTGGTGTTTCTCGGTAATGGCTTCGACTCCGGTTAGTCTTGTCTCAACTCATCTCATATCTCAGGTTCACTTCTTCTTCTGTGTTCTGATCACAAATTTGTTGTTGCTCGGTGGTTTGTGTGATGTGCTAGCGGAGGTTTTGTTGGAGGTAGGTGATTAACAGAGGTTGTCAAATGGTGATTTGGTATGGATGAACAGGAGCGAATTGAGCTTGTTGCTACTACGTGTGGACAGTGCTGCTCAAACGGAAAAGTTGTTGCAGAATCACAGCGGGACGGGAAGACGGTGGAAGCAGAGGGAGTTTGGTGTCTTCTTACGGTGAACAATTTTGGTTTTGTTGATTGTTTGTGATAGCTCACAGTGGGGAGGTGTTTTTTTTGGGTATCAAGAAGAAGGTCTGGACTGTTATTAAATGAAGGTCCTCTTTCTTTTGGTAGGTGCAGGGATCTGTTTTTTGCAGGTCCTCTGTTTTTTTTTGAAAATATCTTGGCAGAGGAGGGTTTCGTTTGGTTTTCTGTTTGAGAAAGGTGATGACGAAAAAGGTTGAAGATGGTGTTGTTGGATGTTGAGCGATGCGTGGTTTGACGTGGTTTGACTTGAGGTTTGAAGATGGAGCGGTGATGATATTTAATGGTGGTTTTGTATTGAAGAACATGAAATATGTTGGCAGAGTATGGTTTAATAGAGAATCATGGTGTGGGTTTCTGTTTACCAAAAATGAAAGAGAGATCTTATGGGAAAAGTCATGAGGCGGTGGTGAAATGAAAATGTATGAGGTGTCCTGGTTTGAAGATGGTTTAGAGATTATTGTGGTGTTCTTTCAAGAAGGTGGGCATTATGGCTTATGGGATCAACCGTTTAAGGTAATGTTTTTTCATTTAAAGCTTATCTTGTGGCTATGGCTGCTGATGTTTTTTGTGTTTAGGCTTGTGTGGTTTTTGTATGAAGTTGTGGCTGTTTTTATGTATTTTGTATGAAGTTGGCTGCATTTTTTTGGTTGGTTTTTTTTGTGAAGTTTTAATATGAAGTTTTGTTTTGTGTATGCAGGTTTGAATTTGAAATGAAACTGAAAAAAGGAAACTAGCTATGAACAAAATGCTGAAAAGAGGTGAAGGAAAGGGAGAACATTACCGACCCGAAAGTTATCGGGGTGAAGAATCCGCAATGGTAAGTGTTGCTTCTACTCCTTGCTATTGCTGGTGATTGATGGTTGGTAGTGATTTTGGATGTTGCTGAATTTTGCTTTGTGTCAATTCTCCCTTTTTTGTGGTTTTTTGTTTGAAGTTGTGGCTGAATTTTTCTGTGATGTTTTGATGAATGAAACAGTGCTAGCTTTATATGAAATGAATTAGGGTTTAGAATTTGAATTCTTGTCCTTGAAAACTTGTGGTTGAAGGGTTTGACAATAGGGGACAGATTCTGAATTTGGTTGTGGTGGAGGAAGTGGAGCAGAGGCCCTGCATTTGGCAGGCCTGCTGTGTGTGCTGTAGTGCTGTTTTTCTGCTGTTTTGTTGCTATTTTTTTTTGTTTGCTAGTAGAGAAAATGGTCCCCTCTCTTGGGCTGATTTTGTAAAGTTAGAAAAAACAGAAAAATGCAAGATGATATATGATATATGTGAATGAATAATGGCTTGAATGCTGAATTATATGGGGTTGTTTGAATGAATTTAAAAAAAATGATGATTTATGATGACATTTAAATTGTAATTTATGTATGAATGTGTATGAATAATATGGATGAATTGTGGAATTGGCAAGTTTAAAGGTGAATGGATTATGAATGTTCGAATAATTTGTGAATGAAAGTTGAATAATTTATGGTTGGATTGTATTGATTATGAATCATGAAATTCTTATGAAAATGCTTATGAAATATGTATGAATGGTTTATGTTATATGAACATGAGAATGATTGTGATATTTGAATGAAATGTGATTATGATATGAATATGTTTTTTAATTCTAAACTTGGCATGCTTATTTTGTAGGAAAAAAAAGTAGTTCGAAACATGGAATTCTTAGGCATGACCTTGAAGATTTGGCATGGAGTAACTCGGAAACTTGAATCTAATTTCCTTAATATTGTTAAGACTTTGCAAATTTAGCTTTAAGAGCTTTGTAACCGATCCTTAGAATGTAATGACTTTCTAACTTCAAACTTTGTTATGAACTTGTAACTTACATTAATCTTGAGAAATTTATTTGACAAGAGTTAATGGTTGGAACAAAATTGAATGGAAATTGAGATTTGAATTGGATCTTAGAGATGAAAATTGGAATGGTTTCTTGAATGAAAATGGAAATGATTCTTGAACATGATTTGGAACTTGATTTTAAAATACTGAAAATTGACAATGGAATTGGAATTAAATTGGAACTTGAAGCTTGTGAATAGAAATTGGAATTGAGACTGAAAAATGAATTGAAATGAATTTGAAATATGGATTTAAATAAATTGACTTTTTAAAAAAAAAACTTGGGATTATAAATGGAAATTGGAAATAATATTTAGATTATGAACTTGGAATTAAACTTGAAGTGAAAAGAAAGAAAATTAGAAATTGAAAATTGACTTTAAAAAAAGAAGTAGAAAAATTATGAACTAAGGTTGGAACAAATTGAAGTGAAAATATGAAAACTCGGAGTGGAATTTGAAATTTAAAACTGGGAAATAGAACTTGAAGAAGAAATGAAAAATTAAATTTTGAAACAAACAAAAAACTTGAAAATGAAATAAAAAATTAGGAATAGAAATTAAAAATTAATTTAGAAATAAAAATTTGAAAAATGAAATGGAAATAAAATTTAAGTTTAAAATTTAAGAATGAATTAAGAATTAGAAGTAGAAATTGAAACAAGAATTAAAAGTAGAAATTGAAAAAAAGTTAGAAACTTGAAAATAGAATAAGGAAGGGGTAATAGAAATTAAAATTAAAACATAAGTTAAGGAGTTAGAAATGTAAAATAGAAATTAAATATATATAAAAACTTGAAAGTGAAAGGAAATTAAAATTAAATTTAAAAAAACTTGAAAATGAGTTAGAAGCAAACAAAATAAAAAACTTGGAATTTCTCTGTTAAATGCGATGAATGTATGATGCGAGCAGTTAGGGGTAAAATTTGGGGTGTGACAGTTGCCCCTATTTAAATAAATTTACCAGATGGCATGAATGACGAAGGACACTCAGGAGATCAGGGTGAAAGGTATTTAAATATATAAATAACCGGAAATTTTGCCCCTAAATGCAATGTTATGCGGGACTACAAATTATCTAACTCTGTAACAACTATGCAATGAATGATGATTATGGTATGAACGAACAGAATGAGATATATCGACGACCACAAGCCAAGACTCACTGGGGATGACAAACACTGGGGATAAAGAAACGAAAACGGGAAGTATTCAAAGTGATAAATCAACAGGTTCAAGTGTAACTGTTGACACTAAGAATAACAAAAGACGGGAACAAAAGGAAATCCAAAGCGTTGGATCAACGAACACAGACAAAACAAAATAAAATTCAAAGTGACTGCACAGTGGCTCGATGCGACCAACTGACACCAAGAATACAAATAAGACAAGGAAATAATCGAAGTGGTAGATCAACAGCTCTATGCGACCAATTGTCTTTGAGAAGTAAAAAAAACAACAACATATTCAAAGTGAATGCGCAGTGGCTCGATGCGACCAACTGACACCAAGAATACAACAAAATAAACATTCACAGGGAATGTGCAGTGGCTCCATGCGACCAACTGTCACTAGAAATGATAAACATAATATTCAAAGTGAATGCGCAGCGGCTCGATGCGACCAACTGACACTAAGAATAAAACAAAATAAACATTCAAAGTGAATGTGCAGCGGCTTAATGCGACCAACTGTCATTGGAAATGATAAACATAATATTCAAGGTGAATGCGCAACGGCTCGATGCGACCAACTGACACTAAGAATAGAAACGACACAAAATTCAAAGTGAATGCGCAGCGGCTCGATGCGACCAACTGACACTAAGAATACGACAAAATAAACATTCAAAGTGAATGTGCAGCGGCTCTATGCGACCAACTGTCACTGGAAATGATAAACGTAATATTCAAAGTGAATGCGCAGCGGCTCGATGCGACCAACTATCATTGGAAATGATAAACGTAATATTCAAAGTGAATGCGCAGCGGCTCAATGCGACCAACTGACACTGAGAATACAACAACAAACTTATTCAAAATGAATGCGCAGCGGCTCGATGCGACCAACTGACGCCATGAATAACAACAAGAATATTCGAAGTGGAAGCGCAATAGGTTCGAGACCTATTGACACTAAGAATAGAAGCCAAGATACACTCAAAGTGAATGCGCAACAGGTTAAAAAACCGGTTAACACTAAGAATGAAAAAGACAAAGTAGTCAAAGTATTCGAAATGGTAAATTAGCAGGTTCAAATGTAACTGCTGACACTGAGGATAAGGAAGGAAATCACATTGATTTAGTAGTGGCTCTATGCGACCAACTAACATTGGGGATAGAATGCAAATCACCCAAAGATAGATCAACGGCTCTAAGCGACCGGCTAACGCAAAAAAGTAACAACAAAATATGTTGGAGTCTTCAAATAAGATAAAACACCCAACCTCTGGAAATTCCTTCAGGAACCATCAGGAGAAAGGTAACAAGTACGTGCAAAAAACACATGGACTTGGATTTAAGCAAAAGGTTTCACGACCTGCTTAAAAGATTTTTGCCAATGACAATTGAACTTCAAGGAGATATTGGTAGTCATAAAGACAAGTACCAAACACAATTAGAATTCCACAGGGGACACCAGCAATTACTGGGGACAAAAACATTGGTAAACCAAACTTCGGGTACCAACAATAATGAATTTTCAAATTGAACACTAATGATATCTGGACTTGGAGTTAGACAGACGACAACTGGGGAAAGACAAATGCTAATGTCAAATGCGCATGATTGAGCATGATGCGAATGATCATGATATGCAAATGTTGACTCTAAAGAGACAAAGAGTTTTGACAAGACTCAAAGAGGAGTAGGCTCTCAACACCAATACATAGATGAGCAATATGAAAATCACTGAGGAGATGTCTTCGAATCTTGGAAATCATGCTTGGTCCAAGGATCCATCCAAGAGTGTTATCAGTTTTGAACTTCTATGGGGATTTCTGTAATAATAGTATAAAAGTGTTGTTGCAAACCGGGACATTTTGGGGAAACAGAAAGTTTTTCCAATTTTCCCAAAGTCAAAGAAACTTAAAAGTTTTTCAGTGTGTTTTCAAAAAAAAATTTCCTTTTTAAAAAACTTGTCATTTTCAGAGTTAAATTGTAATCAAGTGATGGCATTTTGCATAACAAAAGAAAATAAAAAGTTGAACAACAAAATTCATAGGCAAAGTTTGTATTTTATTCAAGAATGGTAGCTTGCCAATGGCAAAACTCCATGGGAAATTACAGTTTGAAAATGGCAATGGGGAAAGGTCTACATTGAATCCAACAACCACTACAATCCCTAATAACTAAGACTGCCCGACACCTTGCTTATGACAAGAGCAATTGGATTGGTCTTCCAGTATGATTCTTCAGTAATGGTAAACCATCTGACACAGTCAAATGCCTTTGTCCCTAACTTTTGCCTGGACCGCCCTTTCGGGTTTTCAATCCACTGGGACGCTCTTTTTTTGCCTAAGCCGCCCTTTCGGGTTTTCAACTTAGCGAGCTCTTATTTTTCATTTTTATCCCTAACTTTTGCCTGGATCTCCTTCATAGGTTTTGATCCACCGGGATACCCATTTTTTCCTAGGCCGCCATTTCTAGTTTTCGACCTATCGGGTTTTATTTTAGGCATAATATTTTTTGACTGCATCAGAATTCACCGGGTGCTTCAGCTGTTCACCATCCATAGTTGTAAGGATTAAGGAACCTTCGGAGAATTCCACCTTTACAACATATAGGCCTTCATAGTTAGGACTCCATTTTCCACGCATGTCTTTGTGGACTGGCAAGATTTTCTTGAGTACAAGATCTCCTTCTTTGAATTCTCGGAGACGGACTTTCTTGTCAAATGCTCTCTTGATGCGCTTTTGGTACAACTGGCCATGGCACATGGCGGTCATTCTCTTCTCGTCAATAAGATTCAGTTGGTCAAACCTGTTCTGGACCCATTCAGCTTCCTCCAGTTTGGTTTCCATCAAGATTCTCAAAGATGGTATCTCTACTTCAATAGGGAGAACTGCATCCATCCCATACACCAGAGAGAAAGGGGTTGCCCCTGTTGAAGTGCGAACTGATGTTCTGTATCCGTGTAAAGCATATGGTAACATCTCGTGCCAATCTTTGTAAGTTTTTACCATCTTCTGCAGAATCTTTTTGATGTTCTTGTTTGCAGCTTCAACAGCTCCATTCATCTTCGAACGATACGGAGAAGAGTTGTGATGTTCAATCTTGAATGTCTCACACAGCTCTTTCATTGTTTTGTTGTTCAAATTGGTCCCATTATCTGTTATGATTCGTCTTGGGATCCCATAGCGGCAGATAATTTGGTTCTTGATGAAACGGGCAACCACTTGCTTTGTCACATTGGCGTAGGAAGCTGCTTCTACCTATTTGGTGAAGTAATCGATTGCGACCAAGATAAACCGATGACCATTGGAAGCTTTAGGCTCAATTGCCCCTATCATGTCAATGCCCCACATTGAGAAAGGCCAGGGTGAAGATAGAACATTCAAAAGTGTTGGAGGTACGTGCACCTTGTCGGCATAAATCTGGAATTTATGACACTTCCTGGCATACTTGAAACAATCTAATTCCATGGTCAACCAGAAGTATCCAGCTCTCAAAATCTTCCTGGACATGGCATGTCCATTGGCATGTGTTCCAAATGATCCTTCATGGATTTCCCTGATCAATAAGTCTGCTTCGCGTTTGTCCACACATCTGAGCAGAACCATATCATGATTCCTCTTGTAAAGCACATTGTTGCTGAGGAAAAAATTGGACGCCAATCTTCTTAAAGTCTTCTTGTCTAGAGTTGTTGCATCCGCTGGGTACTCCTGATTTTGCAAGTAGTTCTTGATGTCATAGAACCACGGTTTCTCATCAGTTTCCTCTTCGACCAGTAGACAGTAGGCTGGTGCAGTTCTTCGCTCGATTGTAATGAGTGGAGCTTCATTAAGAAATCTGACTTGAAACATAGAGGCCAACATAGCCAAGGCGTCTGCTATTTGATTCTCTGCCCTTGGAACGTGATGAAAAGTGACTTCATCAAAATATTTGATCAATTCCACAATGTGGGCACGGTATGGGATCAACTTCTCGTCACGGGTCTCCCATTCACCTTTGACTTGGTAGATTACTAAGGCTGAGTCTCCATACACTTCAAGGATCTTGATTCTAGTATTGATTGCAGCTTCGATACCTAAAACACACGCTTCATACTCAGCAATGTTGTTTGTACATTCAAAACACAATCTAGCCGTGAAAGGAGTATAACCACCATCAGGATTCATCAAAAAAACTCCTACACCATGCCCCATGTAGTTAGAGGAACCATCAAACATCATCTTCCAACGAGACCCTGGCTCGAGACCCTCATCTGGTCCTGGAACTTCACAGTCCTTTATCAACATAATGTCCTCGTCCGGGAACTCGAATTTCAAAGGTTTATAATCTTCGACAGGATGATCAGCAAGGTATTCAGATAAAACACTGCCTTTAATAGACTTATGGGTTACATATTGGATATCATATTCGGATAACAACATGTGCCAACGGGAGAGTCTTCCAGTCAAAGCAGGCTTCTCAAAGATGTACTTTATTGGATCCATTTTCGAGATCAACAAAGTAGTGTGACAAATCATGTACTGCCTGAGGCGTCTGGCCGCCCATGCCAAGGCACAACAAGTCTTCTCTAAGAGTGAATATCTGCTTTCGCAATCTGTGAACTTCTTGCTTAAGTAATAAATGGCGTGCTCCTTACGACCGGTTTCATCCTGTTGGCCTAATACGCAACCCATAGATCCCTCGAGTACAGTCAGGTACATGAAAAGAGGCTTCCCTGGAGTAGGTGGGATCAAGATAGGAGGTTCTTGTAGATAAACCTTAATCTTCTCAAAAGCTAGTTGACAATCAGGACTCCACTCAATTGCTTGATTCTTCCGGAGTAACTTGAATAAAGGCTCACAAGTAGCAGTCATGTTGGAGATAAATCTGGAGATGTAGTTCAATCTTCCAAGGAAGCCTCTGACTTGCTTTTCTGTTTTTGGAGCTGGCATCTCTTGAATTGCTCTGACCTTATCTGGGTCTACTTCAATTCCTTGCTGACTAACAATAAAACCAAGTAACTTTCCTGATCGGACACCAAAAGTACACTTAGCCGGATTCAGACGCAGTTGGAACTTTCTGAGACGCTCGAATAACTTCAAGAGATGATCCAAATGATCCTCCTCACTCTGTGATTTGGCAATCATATCATCTACATAAACTTCTATCTCTTTATGCATCATATCATGGAAAAGGGTGACCATTGCCCTCTGATAAGTGGCTCCTGCATTTCTGAGACCGAATGGCATAACATTGTAACAATAAGTGCCCCATGGTGTGATGAATGTAGTCTTTTCCATATTGTCAGGATCCATCTTGATCTGGTTGTATCCTGAAAACCCATCCATGAAGGAGAAAACAGCAAATTTAGCAGTGTTGTCAACCAAAGTATCAATATGCGGAAGAGGGAAATCGTCCTTCGGACTGGCTTTGTTCAAATCCCTATAGTCCACACACATTCTGACTTTGCCATCCTTTTTAGGGACTGGCACAATATTAGCTACCCACTCAGGGTACTTCGCAACTGCGAGGAATCCAGCATCAAACTGCCTTTTGACCTCCTCTCGAATCTTCAGAGCCATGTCCGGTCTTGTTCTTCGGAGCTTTTTCTTTACTGGAGAACAATCTGGTCGAAGAGGCAACTTGTGGACCACTATATCTGTGTCTAAACCGGGCATATCCTGATATGACCATGCAAACACATCTACATACTCTCTGAGAAGCTTGACCAATATTTCTCTGATGTCTGCCCCAAGTGTTGTACCAATCTTGACTTCCTTCTTGTCTTCGTCAGTGCCAAGATTGATGGTCTCTACCTGCTCCTTATGTGGCTGAAGATCTGTGTGCTCATACTCAACTAATCTTGCCAGTTCTTCGGGAATGTCACAATCTTCCTCACTTTCATCTTCCGCTTGGTAGATGGGCGAATCAAAGTTAGGAGAGAATGTAGAGTCATTGGATTCAATAGGGTTTTCGTTTATTCTGCATATGATAATGATTTGCTTTTATTAAAAGTGGAAAATAGAGAAATGCAAGAGAAAAAGCTTTTTTATTGGTTTTGAAAGATTGCCATTTTCTTTTAAAAGTGAAAAGAGAGACAGAAAAAAAAAGAGTAAATTCAAAATAAGAGTTTAACAAAATGCCTTCATTGATAATAACTTTGAAAATGAGAAGGGGCCCTACAAAATACTCTCATAGCCTTGGGCAGAGCTAGGGAACTTTGAAAACATTTAAAAAACAATGAATTACTTTGACAATGGAAAAATCTCTAGGATCTCGACTGCCTCCCAATTGCCCAAGGCTTCTTCACACTGATACACCAAATGATTCACATCTTCATCTTCAGAACCTCCATCAATTGCATTGACCTGATAACCAGCACTGGAAAACACTTCTTGAATGGTCTTCAGACGTCCTTTAACGGAGGTTGACGCTCCTTCCTTCACATGAGTTGGTTTGTAACCCAACCCGCAACGATCTAGCTTCTGTTTGACTTCAATGACATCACCCCAACCTTCATAGCTTCTTTCTTCAATGGTGGAAATGGTACTCTTCAGCGATGCAAAAGATGGGATACCCTTCCCTTTTGGTTCCTCTACTTCCAAAAGGACAACATTGGCTATCTCAAGAGCTTGGAAAGAAGTTTCCAAAGAATCTTCATCAGCCTCAATATAGCTAAAGGATGAAAGGTTGCTAACCATGAGATCTTCTTCCCCAGACACGGTTACCAGCTTATTATCGACCACAAACTTCATCTTCTGATGTAGGGTAGAAGTGACTGCCCCAGCGGCATGGATCCAAGGTCTTCCCAGCAAACAACTGTAATTGGGGTTAATGTCCATAACCTAGAAAGTGATTTTGAACACCTGTGGCCCAATCAAGATCGGTAAGTCTATTTCTCCAATAACAGTCCTCCTTGACCCATCAAAAGCTTTCATAACCAGTGCACTGGGCATCATCTCTGCCCCTTGATAAGATAACTTGGCAAGCGTTCTTTTCGGCAAAACATTCAATGAAGATCCTGTATCCACAAGAACTCTTGCCAAAGTATCTTCTTGACATTTTACAGATATGTGGAGAGCACGGTTATGGTCCAAGCCCTCCTTTGGAAGATCCTCCATACTGAAGCTGAGATTGTTACATGCAGTGATATTGGCAATGACTCCATCAAACTTATTCACTGTTATATCATGTGTAACATGGGCTTGGGCTAGTAATTTCTGGAGAGCACCTCGGTGGGCCGGCGAATGCATTAGAAGTGATAATATAGATATTTTGGAAGGCGTTTGATGTAGCTGATCAATAACCTTATAATCACTCTTCTTAATGATTCTGAGAAATTCTGCATCCTCTTCTCCCAAGACTACCCCTTTATCCTTGTTGGCAACAGCTGGAATGACTTCTTTAGGCGGAGCCGTATTGGCTTGCTGAGTATAAACACGACCACTGCGAGTCAAACGACCTGCACCCGCTATGTCAGCACTTGCAACTTTTGAGCCTTCCTTCTGACTAGCTTTATCAATCTTCTGATGAACCTTCCCTGTATCATACTTCCATGGAACTGCTTTAGTGTCTTCATAAAGGAAAGGGTTACTCCTTTGTTCAAACCTTGGCTCAGGTATATTGAAAATGGGCATCACAGGCTCTGGCATATTAAAGATGGGTTGAACTCTTGAGGACTCAGGCATGTTGAACACTGGCACCAAGGTAGAATCAGATTCAGGCAAGTTGAAAATGGGTTCAATCACTGCCACTTCATTCCTCTTCATATGACCGCTCACTTGTAAGACACCTTCATCAATCAAATCTTGAACATCTTTTAAGACCAATTCACATCCCTTTGGGTTATTCGCACAAGCTTCACAATTCTTATGACAGCTCTTCAACATACCCACTTCTACTAACTTCGCATGGAAGTCTCTGAGCGGGGTCTTGATCTCTGTGGCGTTGAAAATCAAACCTTCATCAGACTCGTCAACAATGGCATTTATGGACCCATGCTTGGGTAAAGGATTATCTTTGACATTCGGACCAGTATTCCCAAATGACAAAATGTTTTTCTCCATCAAATCTTTCACTATGTACTTTAAAGCATAACAACCCTCCAAATCGTGCCCTGGGGCACCTTCATGGAATAAACAGTGGGCATTTGAGTTGTAATTTGGTGGGAGCGGATTTGGTGGAGGACCCAAAGGCCTTGGGGTAACCAAACCTTTCTTCAGCAGTGAAGGATATAATTCAGTATAGGTCATAGGGATTCGAGGATTAGGAGGCCTTCCTCCTAGTCTTCTATTCTGAAAGTTGGGATTCGGATGAGGAGCTGGAGTCCTCTGCTGGTAGGCTGAAGTGTTGGGCGCTTGTTGATAGCCTAGATTGTTGAGCATTGGTTGATAAGGTGGAATCACTGGAGCCACTTGCTGATACATCGGTACTGCTTGAGTTGGCCGATACATCGGGACTTGTGGATTATATGACGGTTGAACCGCCGCTACATAAGGATGTTGGGCATACTGTGGTGGATGAGCATACTGCTGTTGAGCCATAGGTGGAGGTCTCTACCAAAGCGGATTTCTTCTTTGACCTGTCATTATTGCATTTGTCTCGCCCTCTTTCTTCTTGTGGAAATTACTGGTAAATTTCTTGACATTATTTCCACTACCGTTGCTGGAACTGCTAGATGCACCACTCATCTTTCCACTTTTTAAACCGAGTTCTACCTTGATTCCCACAGCCACTAAATCAGAAAAACTAGTAGTTATGCTCCCCACCATTCTCTCATAGAATTCTGGTCGCACAGTGTCAACAAACCAGTCAGCTAATTCTCTTTCAGTCAATGGGGGCTCTACTTGAGAAGCGGTCCCTCTCCACCTCTGAGCATATTCTTTAAATGATTCAGAATCTTTTTGTGACATACTCAATAGTTGCCTCCTATCGGGAGCAAGTTCCATATTGTATTTGTATTGCTGGATGAAAGCATCTGCCAAGTCTTGGAAACTGCGAATCTTCGACTGGTCTAGCGTTAGATACCATTTGGAGGAGATTCCCTTCAGACTGTCCTGGAAGCAGTGGATCATTAATTTATCATTGTCCACCTACGCAGCCATTCTTCGATAGTACATCAAGTGATGGTTCTTAGGACAAGTTGCACCCTCATACATATCAAACGTGGGTATCTTGAACTTTCGAGGTATTACCAATCCAGACACCAGACACATCTCTCTAGCAGCGGCCCCAAAGATCTGGTCACCTTCAATCGCTCTTAACCTTTTTTCAAGGGTATCAAAATTCTCTTGCATCTTCTCATGTTTCTCGTCTCCGTTTTCAGACATAGCGGGCGCGTCATACACCTGATGGTCATTAAAGTATGGTTGGGCACGGGTGTGCACAATGTCTTGTGTAAAATTAGCAACTGCATGGTTCTCTTCATTAGTCACAGGAATAGTCTGTTGAGCAGCAAATCCTTGAGGAGGAGGCACAAAACCTTGGGAAGGAAATGCAATACCCTGAGAAAAAGGTGCGAAACTTTGAGAAGCTAAACCTTGGGAAAGAGGGAAGAAACCCTGAGCAACAAGTCCTTGGGAAGAAGGGATAAAACTTTGAGAAGCAAAGCCTTGAGAAGGAGGGAAAAAACCCTGAGCAGCAAGTCCTTGGAAAGAAGGAAAGAAACCCTGAGCAGCAAGTCCTTGGGAAGAAGGAATAAAACTTTGAGCAGTAATTCCTTGGGAAGAAGGAATAAAACTTTGAGAAGCAAAACCTTGAGGAGGAGGGACGAATCCATGAGGAAGCCCAAAAGGAGGCCAGGTCACAAGGGTAGTGACTGATGACGTAGGCTCAGTCGTTGCAGTGACAATTTCTGACACTACAGTCTGTTGGGTATCCATCTTTGCTCGAATGACCTGCAACATTTCCATCATCTGACCCATATTTCCACGAATATCAGTAAGCTCCTCGTTAACTCTGTCCATCTCTAGGTCTCTTTCAACCATCCTCTTTCTGGCTTGAGCTCGAGTGTAGTATTTGCGTGAGAGCCTCAGTGTGAAAGTTGGAGAGCAGATGACGGGAATGAGTTTTATATGAAGAATGCAAATGAAATGCAAATGAAATGCCAAATGTATGAGTGCAATGCGAAAATTAAATTTTATTCAAGGAACTTAAGAAACAATTTGCAAATACCAAGGAAAACATAATAATCAAAAGGATATGATTTCATTAAATTCAAAAAGTGATACAAAGTCTTGAGTACATCTTCAAAAATCCCAAACAAAGCTTAATAAAGACAAAGACAAAGTCCTAAGGAGATTCTCCTCTTAATTTCCTTAGGTCTTCGAGTTTGGGAGTTTTGAATGTGTACTTGACAGTCTTTCTTCTTCCAAAGTCCATGATGATACCTACGATATTTGCAAAGATAGAGTTTCTAAGTTCCTTGAATAAATTGGTAAAAATGATGCTTCATGATGCGTGAATGCATGAATACACACACAAGGCTTAGGTTCAAAGCTTGCATGAGGTCGAAGGTTCAACCCTCCCAAAAGGTATGTACTATGAGTTTATTTGTACCTGTACAACGGGTTCTAAAAGTTCCCAGAATCATTGTCCCATCTTTCGGATATTACCGACTTCCCAACTCAACTTGGTAATCAATAATATTCTCAAGAGAGTCTCATCCGAGTGTAGTATCGCGTATCAACCATTTCGGATTTACACCCTCATAGTCATCGCACTACATCCCTAAAAGGCCAAGTGGGGGTAAATGTTCTACGGTCCTCAGCATTAATGGCTCTCAGGTCGAATATAGTAATGCTTTCACGACTGAACTTGATCAACAAAACTACATCCGAGGAGGCCTCCGCTGAGTGGTGGTGTCTCAAGTCAACTTGGTCGGGACTCAACTCCCTACAAGCCTTCTTGAATATACCACCTTCCTATCTTATTTTGCACTCAAGTCCGGGTTAGGACTTATCTCACCACACATGGAACACCCAACAAAAATCCAAAATAATAACAAGCAATACAACAACAAATATACAAATATACAAGGTGGGCTTAACCCTCAAAAATAGAGTCCCCAGTGAAGTCGCCATTTCTGTTGCAGTGAGAATCGGATACCAAACTATTGATTAAGCTTGAATCACAAAACATTTATGTTCACCACCGACTTTAATTTAATCCAAAGGGAAAAGGGAAAAAGATCGTAAAAACCCTAAATAAGGAGAAACTAGGTTCGGGGGTTGATTATACCTAGGGAAGGTGTTAGCATCCTAAGCATCCGCAGTATCCTACGGGAACCTCTTGTTAATATTTGTGTTATTGTTATTTATTGCTTGCTAAAATTGGGAACCTAAGGTTTTTATTTCTAATGGTGCTCTCACAACATCGCATCGATGCCTACGTATCGGGTATAAAATCAAAGCACTCGTAGTTCTCCTAAAGATTAACGAACACTTGGTTACGCTCAAGGTTCGCGGGGGAAGGTAAGTGTTATGGCAAACACTCACGTGACTTTAGCAAAGTCACAAAAAGTTGTAAAATAAAAAATTCCTAATGGCTAAGGTTGAAAAGGAACTAGGGATGGCTAAACTTCCTATGACATTGAGTCAACTGCAGGAGTTCTTTCCCTTTTGGATTGAAATGCGAAAAAAATAAAGTAAATAAATGAGGGTGCAAGCTCATAAGTCTAAGGCATAGGTTGGTACTTGCAAAAATAAATTGGATAAAGTAAATGGAAATGCAAGATAAAAGGTTTAGTAACCGGGCTATGGCTCGATATATGGATCGAGAATGCGGGGGTGGAAAACAAGCGTGGCAGGTCAATTTGCTTAAGTTAGAAAAGCTGTGAAGTGTAAAGACCGTGCGGATGGCGATCGTAAAACGACCGACTTACGTGTGTGAGTGAAGTGTGTGGTTCACTTGGCGTTGGACCAAGGGTTTATTATCTTGAAAAGATTCTAATTATTATTTTGAAATGTTATATTTATGTCATGTTTAACAAATTATGGTCGAAAAGTGAGAGAGTGATTCACGCTGCACAAGTCATACATTATTAATACGACTAAATAATAAACAAAGAAATATAAGCAAACACCTTGCAAATAATAAAAAAAATTAACCAAACTAATCTAAATACAATTATTTACCAAAATTATTTAAGAAGATAATTAAAAAAAAGAATTATTTATCATTATTAACATAAAGTATGGTGAATTTTTTTTATTTTATTTTTTAAAGAAATATTAGAAAAACTTAAAAGAATTAAAAAAACATAAGAACAAAAAGGAGAAGAATTGAGAAAAACAGGGGGTGCCGAAAGAGACAAACAAGAGGGGGAGGCCCATATGGGGCTGGAGAGAGACGGGTCGGGTCTAACCCGTGACCCGCTCCAAGTTAACACCAGCAGCTGAAGAGGAAAAAAAGAAAAAACAAACCCTAAGGCAAAAAACGCGCCGTTTCTCACGAAATGGGGACGAAATTCCCCTGTCTGTCTCACTCTCTCATCGTCTCTCACGAAGCCCTCTCTCTCTCTCGCTCATAGCCCCTCTCACTCCATTCCCCTTCTTCAAATCAGTCCGATTTTCTGCGGGTCCCTCGTGAGTCACTCTCGGTCTCATCTCTTTCTGTCTCGGCTCTCCCTCTCAAGTCTCTGGGTTTCGATTTCCCTCGGAAGTTTTGAAGATGGTGGTGGAGTTTGAATGGGGCTGATGAAGGATTTCCGGCGGCGATTGGTTGATTTTGAGGAAGAAAGGGTATGAAGAAATGGAAATTTTGAGTCACGGCGGTGGTGATGGCGGATTCCGCGGATGGTCCTGTTTGGTTTCTGTGATCTGGATTTTTATGTTCTGTTGATTGAAGAAGGTAGAGGTTTCTCTGATTTGTGTTTGGTTGGTGATTTGGGGTTAGTTTAATGAAAGTGCGTGTGAGATTCTGGTTTTGATTTGTGGTGGTGGAGGTCGCGAATGGTTTTGGTGTTCTGAGTTTGTGTTGGTTAGAGAAAACTGATTTCGGTTAAAGGTTTAATGGCGGTGAAGGTTTGAGTTGTAAGACAAGAATGGTTCGTGACTGGTGTTTCTCGGCAATGGCTTCGACTCCGGTTAGTCTTGTCTCAACTCATCTCATATCTCAGGTTCACCTCTTCTTCTGTGTTCTGATCACAAATTTGTTGTTGCTCGGTGGTTTGTGTGATGTGCTAGCGGAGGTTTTGTTGGAGGTAGGTGATTAACAGAGGTTGTCAAATGGTGATTTGGTATGGATGAACAGGAGCGAATTGAGCTTGTTGCTACTACGTGTGGACAGTGCTGCTCAAACGGAAAAGTTGTTGCAGAATCACAGCGGGACGGGAAGACGGTGGAAGCAGAGGGAGTTTGGTGTCTTCTTACGGTGAACAATTTTGGTTTTGCTGATTGTTTGTGATAGCTCACGGTGGGGAGGTGTTTTTTTTTGGGTATCAAGAAGAAGGTCTGGACTGTTATTAAATGAAGGTCCTCTTTCTTTTGGTAGGTGCAGGGATCTGTTTTTTGCAGGTCCTCTATTTTTTTTTGAAAATATCTTGGCAGTGGAGGGTTTCGTTTGGTTTTCTGTTTGAGAAAGGTGATGACGAAAAAGGTTGAAGATGGTGTTGTTGGATGTTGAGCGATGCGTGGTTTGACGTGGTTTGACTTGAGGTTTGAAGATGGAGCGGTGATGATATTTAATGGTGGTTTTGTATTGAAGAACATGAAATATGTTGGCAGAGTATGGTTTAATAGAGAATCATGGTGTGGGTTTCTGTTTACCAAAAATGAAAGAGAGATATTATGGGAAAAGTCATGAGGCGGTGGTGAAATGAAAATGTATGAGGTGTCCTGGTTTGAAGATGGTTTAGAGATTATTGTGGTGTTCTTTCAAGAAGGTGGGCATTATGGCTTATGGGATCAACCGTTTAAGGTAATGTTTTTTCATTTAAAGCTTATCTTGTGGCTATGGCTGCTGATGTTTTTTGTGTTTAGGCTTGTGTGGTTTTTGTATGAAGTTGTGGCTGTTTTTATGTATTTTGTATGAAGTTGACTGCATTTTTTTGGTTGGTTTTTTTTGTGAAGTTTTAATATGAAGTTTTGTTTTGTGTATGCAGGTTTGAATTTGAAATGAAACTGAAAAAAAGGAAACTAGCTATGAACAAAATGCTGAAAAGAGGTGAAGGAAAGGGAGAACATTACCGACCCGAAAGTTATCGGGGTGAAGAATACGCAATGGTAAGTGTTGCTTCTACTCCTTGCTATTGCTGGTGACTGATGGTTGGTAGTGATTTTGGATGTTGCTGAATTTTGCTTTGTGTCAATTCTCCCTTTTTTGTGGTTTTTTGTTTGAAGTTGTGGTTGAATTTTTCTGTGATGTTTTGATGAATGAAACAGTGCTAGCTTTATATGAAATGAATTAGGGTTTAGAATTTGAATTCTTGTCCTTGAAAACTTGTGGTTGAAGGGTTTGACAATATGGGACAGATTCTGAATTTGGTTGTGGTGGAGGAAGTGGAGCAGAGGCCCTGCATTTGGCAGGCCTACTGTGTGTGCTGTAGTGCTGTTTTTCTGCTGTTTTGTTGCTGTTTTTTTTGTTTGCTAGTAGAGAAAATGATCCCCTCTCTTGGGCTGATTTTGTAAAGTTAGAAAAAACAGAAAAATGCAAGATGATATATGATATATGTGAATGAATAATGGCTTGAATGCTGAATTATATGGGGCTGTTTGAATGAATTTAAAAAAAATGATGATTTATGATGACATTTAAATTGTAATTTATGTATGAATGTGTATGAATAATATGGATGAATTGTGGAATTGGCAAGTTTAAAGGTGAATGGATTATGAATGTTCGAATAATTTGTGAATGAAAGTTGAATAATTTATGGTTGGATTGTATTGATTATGAATCATGAAATTCTTATGAAAATGCTTATGAAATATGTATGAATGGTTTATGTTATATGAACATGAGAATGATTGTGATATTTGAATGAAATGTGATTATGATATGAATATGTTTTTTAATTCTAAACTTGGCTTGCTTATTTTGTAGGAAAAAAAAGTAGTTCGAAACATGGAATTCTTAGGCATGACCTTGAAGATTTGACATGGAGTAACTCGGAAACTTGAATCTAATTTCCTTAATATTGTTAAGACTTTGCAAATTTAGCTTTAAGAGCTTTGTAACCGATCCTTAGAATGTAATGACTTTCTAACTTCAAACTTTGTTATGAACTTGTAACTTACATTAATCTTGAGAAATTTATTTGACAAGAGTTAATGGTTGGAACAAAATTGAATGGAAATTGAGATTTGAATTGGATCTTAGAGATGAAAATTGGAATGGTTTCTTGAATGAAAATGGAAATGATTCTTGAACATGATTTGGAACTTGATTTTAAAATACTGAAAATTGACAATGGAATTGGAATTAAATTGGAACTTGAAGCTTGTGAATAGAAATTGGAAATTGAAGCTTGGAATTGAGAACTTGAAGCTTGTGAATAGAAATTGGAAATAGAACTTTGAGCTTGTGAATAGAAATTGAAACAAGAATTAAAAGTAGAAATTGAAAAAAAGTTAGAAACTTGAAAATAGAATAAGGAAGGGGTAATAGAAATTAAAATTAAAACATAAGTTAAGGAGTTAGAAATGTAAAATATAAATTAAATATATATAAAAACTTGAAAGAGAAAGGAAATTAAAATTAAATTTAAAAAAACTTGAAAATGAGTTAGAAGCAAACAAAATAAAAAACTTGGAATTTCTCTGTTAAATGCGATGAATGTATGATGCGAGCAGTTAGGGGTAAAATTTGGGGTGTGACAGTCATACTATGTCAGTACCATCTACCATCTAGCAACCCTTCCGCTTAATGCTGGTTTCTCAAAAATGTATTTAACAGGATCCATCTTTGAAATTAACAGGGTTGTGTGAGTCAATATGTATTGTCTTAGTCGACGAGTAGCCCATGCCAAAGCGCAACAAATTTTCTCGAGTAGTGAATAACGGGATTCACAGTCGGTAAACTTTTTGCTAAGGTAGTATATTGCATGCTCTTTTTGACCAGACTCGTCGTGTTGGCCTAGAACACACCCCATTGACCCTTCTAGCATAGTTAAATACATGATTAGTGACCTTCTTGGAACTGAAGGCATTAGGATTGGAGGTTCCTGCAAGTATTCTTTTATCTTTTCGAATGCTCTTTGACAATCCTCATTCCACCTGATCGTCTGTTCTTTTCTTAACAATTTAAATATAGGCTCACATGTGGCTGTTAGGTGAGATATGAACCGAGCGATGTAGTTCAATCTCCCTAAGAAACTACACACTTCTTTTCTTAACAATGAAACCCAACAGCTTACCAGAATGCACTCCAAAGGTGCACTTGTTTGGATTTAACCTCAAACGATACTTTCTCAATCTTTCAAACAATTTCTTGAGGTTAAGCAAATGCTCTTCTTCATCACGGGACTTGGCGATCATGTCATCCACATAGAATTAAATTTCTTTATGGATCATGTCATGAAACAGAGTCTCCATTGCCCGTTGGTACGTTGTCCCGACGTTCTTCAAACCAAAGGGCATGACCTTATAGCAGAACGTTCCCCAAGGGGTAATGAATGTTGTCTTCTCCATGTCTTTCGACGCCATTTTGATCTGATTATAATCGGAAAAGCCATCCATGAAGGAAAATACCGAGAATTGGGCCGTATTATCCACCAATACATCAATGTGAGGTAGTGGGAAATCATCTTTTGGGCTTGCTCTATTCAAATCCCGATAATTAACGCACATTTGGACCTTGTCGTCCTTCTTTGGTACAGGTACAATATTAGATACCCAGGGTGGATAACTAGTCACGGCAAGGAAACCGGCATCCCATTGCTTCTGAACCTCCTCTTTAATCTTCAAAGCCATGTCAGGACGAGTTCTTTTAAGGTGTTGCTTGACAGGAGGGCAATCTTCCCTCACTGGCAGCGTATGCACAACGATGTCGGTATCCAAACCTGACATATCTTGATATGACCAAGCAAAGATATCCACATACTCTCAAAGCATACCAATCAGTTCTTCCTTTACCTTGGCTTGCAGATTGTCCCCGATCTTAATTTCCCTCTTCACGTCTTCAGACACAATGTTGGTGACTTCAAGCTCTTGTTGATGAGGCTGAATAACCCTTTCCTCTTGTCTCAATAACCTGCCTAATTCCTCGGGGAGTTCACAGTCTTCTTCAACCCCTTCATCAACATGGTAGATTGGATTATCAAAGTCATACTCGGTCATAGCAGAAGAAGTATTAGAGAAACCCGAATGATTGACTTTGCACAAGGGATGTGCTTATTTCAGATTCTGCTATTATGAAAATGAACAAAACAAAAAGAAAAGAAAAACATTGCCATTTTTATATTTTGTGAAAATTTTAAAAGAAAGAAAAGGAACACAATTTGTATAAAAAATGTCCTTTATTCATGATAAGATTAACTGCATAGAATGCAATGGTGACCCTACAATGGGTCCATAAACCTTGGGCAGAGTGTAGGACTTGACATTCAAATAAATAAAAGGAAAACATGAAAAATTACTCTGTTAAACCGGTAACTTGGATGATCTCCTCAACAAACCAGTTATGCAAATCTTCCCCTGGAGCACATGGGTGCACCCAGTTGTCCAGATCACAGTCGTTGTAAGCATCTTCATCCATGGCACACACATGATTGGAATCAATCATCCCAGCACTTATGAAGTTCATTGCCTTGCTATTCTGGGACCATCCAGCTTGCCCTGGTTGGTAACCAATACCAAACTTATCATCCTTCTTCTCAACCTCTAACAACCTGCCCCAGCCTTGGGCTTCCCCTTATTGTACCACTTCTTTAGCCTGCTTATACGAAGAGATATAAGTTCCCTCTTTTCCACTACTCTGGAACATAGAGGTGGGAGATACGAGCTAACATTTACTGCTTCAAACGCTTGGCACAGGGTTTCATGGATTTCTCCATCCATATCAACATACTTAAATGTAGACAGGTGGCTAACAAAAATGTATTCCTCGCCACAAACAATAACCACCTGTCCGTCCACCACATACTTTAGCTTCTAGGGAAGAGTAGACGTCACGGCTCCCGCATCATGAATCCAATGACATCCCAACAAACAACTGTAAGCTGGTTGAATGTCCATCACATAGAAAATACATTTAAACACATGTGACCCTATCTTCACCGGTCCCTCCACTTCCCCGAAAATAGACCTCCGAGAGCCGTCAAAAGCTTTTACTACTAAATCATTGGGTCGGAGAATAAGACCATCAACCTCCAATTTCATCAGGGCCTTCTTTGGCAGCACATTTAGGGAAGAACCTGTGTCAATTAGGACGTGTGACAGGACAACGCCTTTGCACTCCATTGTGATGTGCAAAGCTTTGCTATGGTTCATTCCTTCGGTAATAAGGTTCCTGTCAGTAAACCCTAGCTTGTGGCTAGCGTTTACGTTGGCCACTACTGCTTCCAATTGATTAACGGTAATTTCCTGAGGCACATATGCCGACTGCAGTACTTTCAACAGAGCTTCCCTATGTGCTTGCGAGCACATCAACATTGATAGTATGGAAATCTTGGATGGCATTTGGTTCAATTGCTCCACTATCTTATAGTCTCTTTTCTTTATTATCCTCATAAACTCTTCTACTTCATTTTCAAAGACATTCTGATCAGTGGTCGGGGTTACCACCTCCTTAGTAGCTACTTGTTTGCCTTTAGCTCTGGCAGCTTCTTCAGCTTTGTCGTTGTTCCGGAGAGTCTATGGAGAAAACAATCGCCCACTTTGAGTGAAGCCATCTAAGCCTCCAACACTGGCAACAACAAGATTTATCGTTACTGGCTTATCCTCCAATTTCTGTCCTTGTACATAAACATTTGACCCGTAATGCCATGGCACAGCTTTGTCATCCTCGTATGGTACGGGACCCGGCATAATGATTGTAACAGGACTGACTTCCTGTGGAACATAGATAGTAACAGGCTCCCTCCGGACTGGGACTAGCATATCAGCAGGGTCGTAAGAGATGGTCACAGTAGAAACACAATCGCTTTGTTTGTTAACTTTGTCAAACTGTAATGATCCTTCATTTATCAAATTTTGTAGCCCAACTCTCAATTTATCACCGCCATTAACAGACATCTCGCATTCTTAACAATCAAAATCAGATCTAGGAAATGCATATCCTCTTAACAACCTTTCCTTCATAAATAAGAGGCGGGTATTTTGCACCCTAATTTTTTCCCTAAGCTTTCTTCGCATTTCGTCTGCATCTGGTATACAAACAAGATCGCACTGGTTGCACGGTTCTTCTCGGGTTAGGATTATTGCCTCGCAGGGGATCACCGTTGTCTTTAATTACTTTATTTGTTTATGTTTACTAACCATTAATCAAAATCCAAAAAAAATATTTTGTTTCCTTTTGCTAACCTTTTTTTTCCAGGAAGAGGAGCCATGTGAAAATACAAAAAAAAATAGCAGTCCTGCAGCTCGAGTGAAATTTCACAGAAAAAAGTCGAAGTGAATCCGCAAATAATTCAAATTTTTATCTGATCAAGGATTTCCCGAGTTAATTGATTCATTTAAAGAATTTCCAATAATCATGTGTTCATTTCTTCGACGAACTACAAGAATCGGGTCGCAAAACCAAGCAATCACATTTGAACAAAATATTCAAATTTTAGCTTGGTTAACCGGTTAACCAAATACGTTAACCGGTTAACCAGTGCGAAATTTGAATATTTTATTCAAATTCAACACCATTTGATCATTGATTTAATTGGAATATTCTAGATCCATTGGTTTCTGATTTCTCTACATCACTTTGATCATTTCCTACCATAAACCCTCATTAATCACCACTCTTTTCCATTTCCCACCAAATTTTCAATTACCAAACCTAAATTCAAATTACCAAAGCAAGCTCCGTTCCACCAATTTTCCATACCTAAGGCCTTTAAATAGGACCACAATTTCATTCATTTAACAAGCTTTAGAGAGCCAAATTCACCTTGCAAATATTTCTACAAGCTTTTGATAGCCATAAAACCTCTTGTAAACTACTTCCCCAACACCAAAATTCTCAAAAGCTCACTTTCTTTCTTTTGAAGTTATCAAAAATTCACATTGAATTCTTGATTAACTTGAGCTAAACCTTCATCCTTTCATTCTCTTGTTCATCAATTGCAGTAGATCTAGCTTGGTTTGGTTCAATTTGAAGAAGTGACTTTGGTAATTCCTCTCCTTCCACAAACCCATACTCATCATCAACCATACAAGATGTAGATCTTTGGTTCCTTTGATTCTAGATCCTTTGGATCTTTATTTGTTGTTTGATTGCAGGGATTCCACTGTATTTTGGTTTTAAAATTCGTGCAAATTCAGATCATGATCATTAAACGTTTTGAGAGAATTTTGAAAATGGATCAATGCTGATTTTCTGCATTTTTTCTGTTGTTGCTTCAGCATTAACCGGTTAACCATATGCGTTAACCGGTTAACGCAAGTCAGATTTGAATTCTTGGCTTGTTTCAAGCCCTTTTTGGTTCCTCTTTATTCTTCTTCTTCCTCCTTTTTATTTTTACCTTGGGAAGCACTTTTGGGAGTGATTTCTCCTTAATTTCAATGAACTTTGGGTGTAGATTAGAGTAGTTAATGTTCATTAATTCAAAACTACCTTTAAGTGGATTATTCAATTCATTTAAGGTACTTTGCATTAGTGATACATTTTCATGCTTGAATCCACCAAGATGAGTGATTGAACTTAAGGATGGAAGAATACCATAAGTGCGGCTCAATTTGGTATTCACCTTTAGTTTTGTGCGGTATCGCGTCCGGATAACGATTTACATATCGTTTATCTCGCATGCATTAGCACTAACATTATGCACCTTAATTGGTGGTGGCCGGCCTCATTTGTAGGGTAATTACTTCGTAAATTACTCGGAGATTGCTTAAAATAGACCTAAATGTGTCCCGACTTCGGAATAAAAATCTAATTGGGTATTTGCACTTTCATGGACCGGATCTCTTGTTGATCGCGTAATCCCAAAGTGGTTAATCATATTGCATTAAGAATCGAGACTTATGAATGTTTGATGCGTAGGTGCTTTGGGTCTCCCAATCTCCTTTCAAATTTCATTGAATTCGGTTCGGTTTGCCTCGATTAATCGCTATAGTGTTAGATGCTAAGCGGATCCGGTTGCCTTCAATTTTGGTTACTCTTTCTTTTTTTGGTTGTGGTTGATTAAGTTCACCATACCATTATTATGTAAATATTATTATACTATTATTACTATTAATATTTTAGATTCTTTCTTTTTTACTTCTTTTGTTACTAACATTTAATTTCTTGCACTTTTATTGCCTTTATTCTATTTTTCTTTACTCATCCATATCATGTTTATTATTTGCTCTTATTATTGTTGATTGATTTTCTCTTTGTCCATTTGGACACAAAAACATTAATAAAGGATTAAACCTCTAAAAAACTTGTGACTTTAATTTGTGGACTTTTGGTTACTATCCTTATCATTTGGAGTGGAGATTTGGACTTAGATTCTTAGGACACCTCCTTTGCCTTGATCTTTGAAAAGTTGGATTTAGCCTTTATTTGGCCATTTGCTAGCTTATAAGGATGGAACTCTTATTCTCATAATTTGGAATGTCATCAAGTTTGGTTAGATCTTTCTTCCCTTATCTCTTTATTTTCTTTTTTAGGATAGTCCCTTCATCTCCTCCCATTCTTCAATTTTCAAAACCTTCTCCCTTTTTCAAAGGATTCCTTCTTTTTAAATCATCACCTCTTTAATAAATAAAAAAAACTTGACTTTTGTCAAGTGGCTTTTACCTCTTTCTTTTCTCTTGAAAAATCAATGAATCTAATCATGTTAACCTTAATTCAAAAATAAAAAGAACCAAACCCATTCAATTTGTTTTGTGCCTTTGTGCACTTTTTGGTTTATTTTCTTTTAAAGAATGTCGATTATGAGTCATTATTCTTTAGTCGGGTGCAAGTCTCTCAATCTCTATGGTTGTAGTTTGATGTAATTGAGTCTCTTGTCATTTGTGGGGGTTTAGTGGCATACTCGTCGATTTTATCCGAGTTGGCGCCCTCCCCATAATGATGTATGAGTCCATGCCTTCATTCTCATGGTAGATTTGTTTGGCTATCCACTTGAAGATTACAAATTCTCTTCATTTAATAAAATGACTAATAACCCACCCTTTTCACTAGTTGTACCACGAACTACGGGGTTTTGATCTCGCATTGCACTTTGTGGGTACGTAGGCATGAGGCGTTAAACCTCTCCAAACACAAAAATATTTAAAAAAATAATTCTTTTCTCATCCCTCCACTCACATTTTACAAACCATTTTCAAACCAAAAGCGGTAAATTTTTCAAAGGGCTCCCGTGGAGTACCACAGACATTTTGGTGCGTAAAACCTTCCCATTGTGTAACCTATCCCCTTACCTGTTTCTCTGTTGTGTTTCTTTAGCTTTTTGCTTTTAGATTCATTAGGATTTATTCGCACTTTTTCCTTTTCCTCTTGGAATAAAATAAAAGCGCGGTGGCGACTCTGTTTACTTTGAGTTAAGTTAACCAATAACTTACACTCATGTTTTTTACCGCTACAGAAAAGTGGCGACTCTGCTGGGGAGTAATCTCTAAGTGGATTCAGCCTACTTTGATTTATTTACTGCTTTGGTTTGATTTGTTTGTTACTTGTTTGTTCTGTTTTAGTTTTGGTGATCCTTTGTGAGTGAGATAGATTCTAACCCGGATCTGAGTTGAACTTATGATAGGGCGACGATATTTGAAGCGATAAGCGATGGAGTAGTCCAAAGCTATATCAATTTGATAATCTCCACTCGGTTATGCTCTCTTGGATTATCAATGTCATGATGAGTAATCATATGTGGCATTATTTTTCGACCTTGAGCTGATCATACTGAGGACCGTAGAACCCTTAACCCATCCAAGCCAATTTAGGAACGTAGTGCAGAAACTGTCTGGGTGTAAACCTAAGGTGGTTGTCACGCGATACTACACTCGGACGAGTTCTATTTTAAGAATGTTATCGGTTGGGGAGTAATCCAACGTACCGATGATATTTTAAAGATGGCTGTTAACTCCGGGCACCTCTGTTAGCACCCTTTTGGTTTTCTGCAGGTACAATGAAGACAAAACCTTAGTACTTATCTGTGTGGGTTGGTGTTCTGTTACCTTGACTTCATGCTCGTGACTCGGAACCTAAACCCGTGTGCTTTGTGTGATCTTGTTTGTGGTTGTTGCATACATGCCATCATGCATTCATGAGCATTGTTTTTGAGATTTCAAGGGACTCATAAGGAACTTTTGCAAAATTTCAGATGTCTATGGTTATGAATTTTGAAAGGAGGAACACAAAGAAGTACACCTTCAAGAATCCTAATATAGTGGAGTTGAGAAGGCTAGTAGCATTAGTGGTTGATACCCAGGAGTTCCGGAAATGTTATGGAAAGCTCTTGTTTATTTTGGATATCGATGTACTAGAGGGGATTCTCCCTACCTTAGCTCAGTTTTATGATCTGTTGCATCATTGTTTCACCTTTCCTGATTATCAGCTTGTGCCGACCTTGGAGGAGTACTCTCATTGGATAGGTCTACCTATTTTGGACAAGGAATTTCTTTTCAGTGGTTTAGAGAAGGAGCTTACTATCAAAGTCATCGCCAAAGCCCTTTTTCTTAAGGAGTACGATCTTAATGGGAAGTTTCTTCCAAAAGGGAGTGTTCGTGGTATTAATGCTAAGTTCTTAATGGGGAAAGCTTCTACTTCACTTACTTTGGGTCATAAGGATGCATTTGAGGCTATTCTTGCTTTGCTCATTTATGGGATTGTCTTGTTTCCTAACTTAGATGGTATTGTGGATGAGAATGCCATTCAGATCTTCTTGAAGAAGAATCTAGTACCTACTTTGCTTGGAGACATGTATCATGCCTTTCATTATAGGACCTTCAAAGGTGATGGAGAGATTGTATGTTGTGCGCCTCTTCTCTACAGGTGGTTTATTTCGCACCTACCAAAGTCTGATGTCTTCAAGGATAATAGAGAGAAGCGAAGATGGTCTCAAAGGATTATGTCACTTTCTCATAAGGATATGACTTTGTATTGTTCCCATTATGATACTGGAGTGCTTATTGATAGTTGTGGAGAATATCCTAATGTACCTCTTCTTGGTACACGTGGGGGAATTAGTTACAGCCTTATTCTTGCTAGGCGACAGTTGGGATATTGTTTGAAGGACATATCAAACAACCTTTCCTTATCCCGTTTCTTCTTTCTTAATGGTGCAGATCATGTAGAAATGAAGAAAAGGATTGCTCATTCTTGGCATGCAGTTCATCGGAAAGAGAAGGGTCAATTGGGAAGACAACACATTGCTCCCTCCGAATGTTACATCCAGTGGGTTCGATCTAGGGCTTCCAAGCTCAAGATGCCTTATCCACCCGATGAGCCTTTGTTTCCTATACTACCATTGTCCGTTTTTCTTCCTCCCGTTGATGAGAAGATTGCTCTTCAAGAAGAGTTGGACAAGATGAAGAAAGAGAAAGAAGAATGGCTACTTGAGAAGACTACGATGCAAGAGCAACTGAAGGAGAAAGATGATCTCATTGAGTTACTTGAGAGGCATGTTACGAAGAGGCCAAGAGAGGATTTATCTTCCTCTAGTACTCCATCTACCATTCCTCCTACATCCGGTGCTTGGAAGGCCATTGTTGACCAGTTGATGAAGGATAAGGAAGACATGGAGGATCGATACAAGAAAGAGATTAAGAGGATTTGCATGAAGTACCAGCCTGGATTCGGATCTTCTTCGGATATGATTCCCTATACCTAGTTTACTTTTCTCTCATGTATTAGGATTGTTGAGGTTTGTACTTCACTTGTAATCCTTACTTTGATTTTAATGAGAATGAGTTTTTAAGTACTTCAAAAATCGTTTCTTTATAAATATTGCAAGTTATCTCATAGTCCTTTGAAATCTTTGCATTTGCATACGCATACCATGCATCATACCCGCATTTGTCTTGCTTTTTGGGTGTTCTCCAGGGATCTTATGTTGTTTCTTGGTCTTCATTCAGTTCTCCTGTCAAGCTGACTCACCGATTTGATACTCGAGCAAATCGGAAGAAGATGTTGGAAACCCTACAACAAGAAAATCGCGAGCTGCGTGAAGAAGTTACATATCTGAAGGAAAGCTTAGAAAGAGTTTCTGCCATGATGGAAGGTTTGGTGGCTGCTCAGAATCAGCCACCTCCTCCTAATTCCCCTGTTCAGAATACAGTCATCTCTGAGATTGTTACTGCATCAATTCCTATTGAAACTGTTATTTCTCCTCGCTATCGCATGCCTTCTAGCACACCTTGGGGCATGCCGGTTGATTTCATTCCTGCTGGTTATCATCCTCCTCCTGATACTGCTGCATTTAATACCATTCCGCCAGTGATGACTACTCTTCCTCCAGTTATAACTACTGCACCGCCTGTGATGCACAATATTCCACACCATGATGAAGTGATTTACCATGCTGAGCCCAGTGAAGGCGCTGGTGTGATTGAAAGACTCGATGATTTTCAAGGACGCTTTGTTGAGATACAGAAGGAGATGAGAGCCTTGAAGCATAAGGATTTGTTCAGAAAAGATGCTTATGATCTTTGTCTGGTCCCTAATGTTAAAGTTCCGTACAAATTCAAGTTGCCTGAGTTCGAGAAGTATAAAGGCAACACTTGTCCTCTGAGTCATTTGACTATGTATGCTAGAAAGATGTCTATTCAGACAGACAATGATAAGCTGTTAATTCATTATTTCCAGGATAGTTTGACTGGTGCAGCCATGAGGTGGTATATGAGTTTGGATAATATCCAAATCAAGACTTTCAATGATTTTAGAGAGGCTTTTGTTAGGCAATACAAGTATAATGTTGATATGGCACCAGATAGAGATCAGCTTTGTGCTATGTCTCAGAAGGACAAAGAAACTTTCAAAGAGTATGCACAGAGATGGCGCGAGCTAGCAGCTCAGATTGTTCCTCATCTGGAAGAGAAAGAAATGACGAAGATCTTCTTGAAGACTTTAGGTTCTTTCTACTATGAGAAGATGATAGCAAGTGCTCCTTCTGATTTCACTGGAATGGTGAGTATGGGGATGTGTTTAGAAGAAGGTGTCCGTGAGGGACGGTTGAGTCAAGAGAATAGTAATGGCTCAAGCTCTAGAAGGTTCAATTTTGGTAAAAAGAAAGAGGGTGAGACTAATGTTGTGTCTCGTGAAAGTTACAGAAGATCCCGTGGTTGTGAGAATCACCATCCGCAGCATGTAGCTTCTGTAACTCCGATGATTAATGTGGCTCCCACTGTGCCAACAGCTCCAAAGTATAAGTCTCGTTATCAACAACCTTCTGTGCAACAAGGTGGTAATCAACATGTTCATGCTAAGCCGAGTTTTGACCCCATTCTGATTTTGTATGCGGACTTGCTTCCATCGTTGATTGCAAAGAATCTTGTGCAAACACGTTCTCCACCTCCAGTTCCAGAGATTATCCCATGGTGGTATAAGCCAGAGGCTCACTGTGCCTTTCATCAAGGTGCCCCGGGGCATGATGTTGAGAACTGTTATCCATTGAAGTTTGAAGTACAGAAATTGATAAGGATACATGCTTTCTTAAGTGAATATCACGATATTGATCACGGTTATGCTGGATGTTGCATCTGCTCGGTGAACCCTCGTGGTTGCGTGATCGTTAAGAGAGACATTCAAAATATGATGGATGATAAGTTGATTGAAATGACAGTAAAAAGAGATGAGTATGAAAATGAAGTGAACGTTATCATGCCTCAGTTCAATATTCCTGAGAGGGTTGTTCCTGAGAAGGTGGTTATTTCTTTTGATAGCCGCAAATATGCTGTTACTCCATTGGTGATCAATTTTCCTGGTCCAATGCCATATGAGTCTGATAAAGCTATTCCGTACCGGTATAATGCTACGATGATAGAAAATGGTAGGGAAGTTCCTATTCCTTCTCCAAAGTCTGTAGTTAGCATTGCTGATGTGACAAAGGTTACTCGAAGTGGCAGAGTTTATGCTTCAGACCCTCCGAAGAGAATTGAAGATACAAGTGCGAGTAAACAGATTATGGATGTTGTTGCCCGATCAGGCCAATTTGGTGATAGTGAAGATAAGGTGTTAAAATTGATAAAGAAAAGTGAGTACAACGTTACTGAGCAGTTGTTGCATACTCCGTCGAAGATATCAGTTTTATCACTCTTGATGTGCTCTGAGGCTCATAGACATTCTTTGCAGAAGATTCCTGATCAAGCTTATGTTGACCATGATGTGACTGTTGATCAGTTTGATAGTATTGTGGCTAATATCACATCGTGCAACAATTTAAGTTTCTGTGATGATGATTTTCCTGAAGAAGGAAGGAATCATAACTTGGCTCTGCATATTTCAGTGAACTGTCAGGAAGATGCTATGTCTAAGGTGCTAGTTGATACTGGGTCTTCTCTGAATGTGATGCCGAAGTCGACTTTGTCGAGGCTGGCGTACCAAGGTGCTCCCATGAGGCATAGTGGGATTATTGTGAAAGATTTTGACGGATCGAAGAAGACAGTGATTGGTGAAGTAGATCTTCCTTTTCTTATTGGACCGTTTATATTCCAAATTACTTTTCAAGTAATGGATATACGTCCCGCTTACAGTTGTCTCCTTGGAAGACCCTGGATTCATGAGGCAGGAGCTGTGACATCCACTCTTCATCAGAAGCTGAAGTTTGTGAAAGAGGGGAAATTAGTGACTATTGGCGGTGAAAGGGCGATGCTTGTGAGCAATTTGTCATCTTTCTCCTATATTGATGCTGAAGAAGAGGTGGGAACTTCATTTCAAGCTCTTTCTGTTGTTGATAATGCTGCTAAGAAGAATGTCATGCCTATGTCTTCTCTCAAGGATGCTTTGCGTATGTTTGAAACTGGTCAATCTGACGGTTGGGGACGAGTTATTGATGCTGTCGACAATAAGGAAGGATTTGGTATCGGCTTTGCACCAGGTGTGGTTCTCAATGACCCGAAGACTATTCAGGAAGGTTTCCGAAGTGTTGGGTTTATCAATGATCCTTCTACTGCTGCCATCATTGAAGATGATGAAGATGAAGAAATGCCTAACTTTGTTACGCACAGAAAGATTTGCAAGAACTGGATTGCTGTTGATGTTCCTTTTATTGTTCATGCCTCAAAGTAATTTGTTTTATTTTCTTTCAAAAATCCTTTCACTCTGCCCAAGGTGAAAGTGATGTTTGTCGGGCTTTGTTTCAAATTTTATCATCATCAATAAAATGTTATTTTGTTATTTCCATATGTGTTTTTCCTTTTTGCTTTATTCTGAAAAATGGTAACATAAAAAACCCAAAATAATAATAATTGTTTATCTGCATAATGTTTGTACTTTTGTTCATACTCTAAAATAAAAATAAAATAATTGTGCAGATTAATTGATAAACCCATTGAAAACAATGATCCTATGCCCACTCCCAACTTTGAATTCCCTATGTTTGAAGCTGAGGAAGAGGATGTTGAAGAGATTCCTGATGAGATTTCTCGGTTGCTTGAGCACGAGGAGAAGGTTATCCAGCCTCATGGAGAGTCTATAGAGATGGTCAATTTGGGTTCTGAAGATGATAAGAAAGAAGTCAAAGTTGGATCATTGCTTGGTCCTGATGTTAAGAAGAGGATTGTAGAGCTTCTTAGAGAGTATGTTGATGTATTTGCTTGGTCTTATCAAGACATGCCAGGTCTTGATACTAATATTGTGGAGCATAGATTATCGTTGAATCCTGAATGTCCACCTGTGAAGCAAAAGTTGAGAAGAACTCATCCTGATATGGAAGTAAAGATCAAAGAGGAGGTTCAAAAGCAGATTGATGCAAGTTTTCTTGTGACATCTAATTATCCTCAATGGGTGGCCAATATTGTGCCTGTTCCAAAGAAAGACGGAAAAGTCTGAATGTGCGTTGATTACAGAGATTTGAACAAAGACAGCCTGAAAGATGATTTTCCATTACCACACATTGATATGTTGGTAGATAATACGGCTAAGTTTGATGTGTTCTCTTTTATGGACGGATTTTCCGGTTATAATCAAATAAAGATGGCACCCGAGGACATGGAAAATACCACATTTATTACACCATGGGGAACATTTTGCTACAGAGTGATGCCCTTTGGATTGAAGAATGATGGTGTGAAATACCAAAGAGCTATGACCACACTTTTCCATGATATGATGCACAAAGAAATAGAGGTATATGTTAATGATATGATTGCTAAGTCAAGGACTAAAGAGGATCATGTTGAACATTTGTTGAAGTTGTTTCAGAGGTTAAGGAAGTTTAAGCTTCGTTTAAATCCGAACAAGTGCACATTTGGTGTACGTTCTGGAAAGTTGTTGGGTTTCATTGTCAGTCAAAGAGCAATTGAAGTTGATCCAGATAAAGTGAAAGCCATTCAAGAAATGCCTGCTCCAAGAACTGAAAAGCAAGTAAGAGGATTCTTGGGCCGTTTGAATTATATTTCGAGGTTTATTTCTCACATGACTGCCACATGTGCTCCGATCTTCAAGTTGCTTCGGAAAGACAAAGGTTGTGTCTGGACAGATGATTGTTAGAAGGCGTTTGAAAGTATCAAAGAATATCTGCTTGAACCTCCTATCTTGTCTCCTCCGGTGGAAGGTAGACCGATGATCATGTACTTGACTATGTTGGAAGATTTCATGGGTTGTGTGCTTGGTCAGCAAGATGAATCTGGAAGAAAAGAATATGCAATTTACTAATTGAGTAAGAAATTCACTGATTGTGAGTCTCGGTACTCCATGCTTGAAAAAACTTGTTGTGCCTTAGCTTGGGCTGCAAAGCGTCTTCGCCAGTATATGCTGAATCATACAACTTGGTTGATCTCTAAAATGGATCCAATCAAGTATATATTTGAAAAGCCTGCTTTGACTGGGAGGATTGCTCGTTGGCAAATGTTATTGTCAGAATATGATATCAAGTACCGAGCTCAAAAAGCTATAAAAGGTAGTATCTTGGCTGACCATTTAGCACATCAACCAATTGATGATTACCAGCCTATCAAGTTTGATTTTCCAGATGAGGATGTGATGTATTTGAAAATGAAAGATTGTGATGAACCTTTGATCGAGGAAGGGCCGGAGCCTGGATCTCGATGGGGTTTAGTTTTTGATGGTGCTGTGAATGCACGCGGAAGAGGAATTGGGGAAATGGTCATTACTCCCCATGGTTCACATATTCCTTTTGCTGCGAGGTTGACTTTTCCTTGTACCAATAATGAAGCTAAGTATGAAGCATGTATTATGGGTCTTGAGGAAGCTGTTGATTTGAGGATTAAGCATCTTGATGTGTATGGGATTCTTCTTTGGTAATCAATCAGATCCAGGGTAAGTGGGTAACTCATCAATCCCACTTGATCCCTTATAGAGATTATGCCAAGAAGATATCAAATTTCTTCACTAAAGTTGAGTTTCATTATATGCCTCGTGATGAGAATCAGATGGCAGATGCTTTAGAAACTATAGCTTCTATGATAAAGGTGCACCAGTGGAATGATGTTCCCATGATCAGAGTGATGCGACTTGAAAGACCAGCTCATGTGTTTGCAGTTGAAGAGGTCCATGATGACAAGCCTTGGTATCATGATTTTAAATGTTTCCTCCAGAGTCAGGAATACCCACTTGGGGCATCCGATAAAGATAAGAGGACTTTGAGGAGATTGGCAGGCAATTTCTTCCTGAATGGAAATGTGCTTTATAAGAGGAATTTTGGCATGGTCTTGCTCAGATGCGTGGATAGACATGAAGCAGACATGTTAATGAAAGAAATTCATGAAGGATCTTTTGGCACTCATGCTGATGGCCATGCAATGGCTAAAAAGATGTTGAGAGCAGGTTACTATTGGCTGACAATGGAATCTGGTTGTTGCAAGTATGTGAAAAAGTGTCATAAGTGCCAAGTGTATGCTGATAAGATTCATGTGCCACCAACTCACCTCAATGTGATTTCTTCCCCGTGGCCATTCTCTATGTGGGGAATTAATATGATTGGTATGATTGAACCCAAGGCTTCGAATGGACATCATTTTATTCTTGTGGCAATTGACTACTTCACCAAGTGGGTGGAAGCGGCATTATATGCTAATGTGACCAAGCAAGTTGTGGTTCGGTTTATCAAGAATAACATTATCTGCAGATATAGTGTTCCGAATAGAATCATCTCTGATAATGGTTCGAACTTGAATAATAAGATGATGAAAGAGCTTTGTGAAGAATTCAAGATTCAACACCATAATTCTTCTCCTTATAGACCGAATATGAATGGGGCTGTTGAAGCTGCGAATAAGAACATTAAGAAGATCATTCAGAAGATGGTTGTGACATACAAGGACTGGCATGAGATGCTCCCTTTTGCTTTGCATGGGTATCGTACATCTGTCCGCACTTCAACAGGGGCAACCCCTTTCTCACTTGTTTATGGTACAGAAGCAGTGCTCCCCGTCGAGGTTGAGATCCCATCAATGAGAGTTCTGATGGAAGCCAAGTTGACTGAGGATGAATGGTGTCAGAGTAGATTTGACCAATTGAATTTGATTGAGGAAAAGAGAATAACAGCTTTGTGTCATGGTCGGTTGTACCAGCATAGAATGAAGAAAGTTTTTGACAAGAAGGTCAAACCTTGTGTATTCAGAGAAGGCGACCTCGTGCTCAAAAAGATCCAATCTTTCATTAAAGATTCTCGGGGCAAGTGGACTCCGAACTATGATGGCCCATATGTTGTCAAGAAAGCCTTCTCTGGCGGTTCATTAATTCTTGCAACTATGGATGGTGAGGAGATCACTCGCCCTATGAATGCGGATGCAGTCAAGAAATACTTCGCCTAAAAAATAATAAAAGAATAGCTCGCTAAGTTGAAAACCCGAAAGGGCGGCTTAGGCAAAAAAAGAGCGTCTCGATGGATTGAAAACCCGAAAGGGCGGTCCAGGCAAAAATTAGAGACATAAATAGAAATAATTATCCCGGTAGATTGAAAACCCGAAAGGGCAATCTAGGCAAAAGTTAGGGATTATGGCAAGTAACTGCGTCGACAAACTGGATCACTTGAAACAACCGAGGATTTCAGATTATATCCCTCAGAAGAATTTTCCATCAAAGATTATTATTCACTCATTCTTGACTGAAGTTTCAGACACAGTGGAGTTTAAAGTTGATAGGGAGAATAGTGATCATTGTATTTCAATGTAGCCATTTTCCATTTATTTACCATTTTTCAAACTTTTAAAGATCCATGGAGTCATGCCATTTGCTGACTACCATTCTATCAATGAATTTGAGCTTTTATCTGATTGTTTGCAACTCTTTATTTTGTGTTTTTTTGTTTACAAAATTTCAATTTATTGTTGATGATGATTTTTGAAACAAATTTAATAAATTTAATCTTTGAAGGTGATAAAAACATTTTTCTTTTGATATATGAACAAAGAAAGGATATTAATAGTGACTCCAAGGATGGTAAAGTCTGGATGTGTGTAACTTGTCTCTCCTAAAGCAGGGTTTGATTCGGTTGTATCCATGTGAAATTCCTAAATAGTCTTGGCAGGATGATGTTAATGATGTTTTGTTCCCCAATAATAAGTATGAACGGGGATTGTATGATTGTTCTTAGTTTAAGTTCCAATGTCTTGCCCAGAAGAATTGTTGGAAGGGATGTTCTTAAGAATCCCTAGCTGAGTTTTGATCTCTTCCTCAGCAAGTTATCTTTAATTTGAGAAGCATTGGGAATCCTTAGTCGAGTTCTTGTTCCTCAGCTTGAGTTGATTGCATCCCTGAGCATAAGTATTGATATAACAGTCAGTTTAGAGGTTTTCTTTCACCCGATGGTGGGTATTGATTTAAAATCCCTCGTAACTGTGTTTTGGCTATGATGTTAATTTCTGATATCCCCATGTGGGTCAGCAATTCCAGAATTTTCAGTGATGAATGATCTCCATAGATTTTTCCCACAGATTTCCCAGTAGGTCTGCATGTGTTAGTAGTCAGCAGGTTCCTATGTGATCTTCAACAGGTCTTACGCTATTTCCCTAAGTGGAGCAGGAGTGGTATGACAGTTATTCCTTGCAAAGTTTGATTTTATCAAGAATACTTATATCCCTAGCAAGGATTGTGGAAGCTTTTCCCTATCCTCGACAGATTATTACCTTTCCTCAGCAGGGTGATATCCCCATGCAGAGTGGATGTTTGAGGCTCTAGTGGATTTTGCTTTATTTGCATCACTGGTAGATCTTTATCTTGTTTTCTCAAACGGAGTTATGAAGATATTTGTCCCCATCAGTGTTTATCAGGGACATTTCCCTCTTTCCCCAACGAATGGAAGATTTTGTTCTGTTGGTGTTTCTTGAAGATTGCTTTGTGGATTGAATCCCTAGCAGATGTTTTCTCATCATGAGTTAAGCCTTGTAGTAGGATTTTATTCCTTTGATGGCTTTTGATGTTCTCATGCAGGATGTCAAGTTGAACCTCAAGCATGATTCCTCGCATTGTTGCCTTGGGATTAGCCGAGTATCCGGTTGTTGTGGTGTTTATGTCACCCGTTGCTTATCTTTGTGCCTGTTTTGTCAGCATATTCATACGCATATTCATATGCATGAGCATATTATCTTTTGCTTTCATTCTTGCATTTATCTTTGTTCCCCGCTCTTTGGTGTGATCTTTCCCCGCGGAGTGTGTGTGTGGTTTTCCTCTCAAGTTTAGAGTGTCAAACCTTAAGCAGAAAGTGTTTAGCCTTTCTATTTCCCCACTGAGTTTACTTCTCGTGGATGATTTTTGATTCAGTTTCTTCCCCAGTTTATTATCTGGATAGAACTTCCCTAGTTGAGATATTTCCTCATCGGGATGAGTTTTGTTTGACCGTTTCTCTCCAATTTGTTCTTGGATTGAATTTTGGTCCCCTTTGTGAGTAATGTTTGCTTTGGAATTAAGCTATCATTGTTTGATAGTGGGCAATATTTTCTCCAGCTTGAGTATATTACTTTGGAATTAAGCTATCAATTATTCGATAGTGGGTAATATTACCAAATTAATCAAGTTTTTTTGCTTGTACTCCTACCCAGTAAATCCGGTAGTCGAGATTTCTTCTTCCTACCCAGTAAAAAGGTAATAGAAGTTGTTCCCCTTTGATTGTGATCCTACCCAGTAAACCCGGTAGTTGAAGTTTTTCTACCCAGTAAAAAGATAGCGGAGGTTATCTCTCTTTGTTTTGCTCCTATCCAGTAAATCGATAGTTGAGTCCCTTGTTTTCCTACCCAGTAAACCGGTAGTTATTAATTCTGTTCCAACACAGTATTCCTCCTTTTTTTTTGGACTCGAACACCTTGTTTGGTTGATATTCCTCGGCAGACCTTTCGCTCTTTCCCGTTGAACCATGTTACTTTGTTTATATCATATCTTTTCTCTATATCGAGTCGGTTATCCAGTTATTTATTTTCCTGGTAACTCTTTTGGTGTCTGTTGTTTTCCCCGACAGGATTTTTTCTTCTGTGTCCCCAAGTTTTTTCTTTCCTCTGGTGGTCATGTTTTCCCCACAGAGATCTTGGGTTTGCATATCATCTCATATTCATATCATATCTTGGTCTCTTAGGACAAAAATGGGGTTTTCTGTATTTAAGTCTCTCCCATCTTGTAGAGACGAAGATGTCAATCTTCATATCTCCAGATTGAAGAAACTTAAATAGGGGCATCTGTTGCACCCTAATTTTTGCCCTAAGCTTTCTTCGCATTTTGTCTACATCTTGCATACAAACAAGATCGCACTGGTTGCACGGTTCTTCTCGGGTTAGGATTATTGCCTCGCAGGGGATCACCGTTGTCTTTAATTACTTTATTTGTTTATGTTTACTAACCATTAATCAAAATCCCAAAAAATATTTTGTTTCCTTTTGCTAACCTTTTTTTAGGAAGAGGAGCCATGTTTATACCAAAAAAATAGCAGTCCTGCAGCTCGAGTGAAATTTCACAGAAAAAAGTCTAAGTGAATCCGCAAATAATTCAAATTTTTATCTGATCAAGGATTTCCCGAGTTAATTGATTCATTTAAGGAATTTCCAAGGATCATGTGTTCATTTCTTCGACGAACTACAAGAATCGGGTTGCAAAACCAAGCAATCACATTTGAACAAAATATTCAAATTTTAGCTTGGTTAACCGGTTAACCAAATACGTTAACCGGTTAACCAGTGCGAAATTTGAATATTTTATTCAAATTCAGCACCATTTGATTATTGATTTAATTGGAATATTCTAGATCCATTGGTTTCTGATTTCTCTACATCACTTTGATCATTTCCTACCATAAACCCTCATTAATCACCACTCTTTTCCATTTCCCACCAAATTTTCAATTACCAAACCTAAATTCAAATTACCAAAGCAAGCTCCGTTCCACCAATTTTCCATACCTAAGGCCTTTAAATAGGACCACAATTTCATTCATTTAACAAGCTTTAGAGAGCCAAATTCACCTTGCAAAAATTTCTACAAGCTTTTGATAGCCATAAAACCTCTTGCAAACTACTTCCCCAACACCAAAATTCTCAAAAGCTCACTTTCTTTCTTTTGAAGTTATCAAAAATTCACATTGAATTCTTGATTAACTTGAGCTAAACCTTCATCCTTTCATTCTCTTGTTCATCAATTGCAGTAGATCTAGCTTGGTTTGGTTCAATTTGAAGAAGTGACTTTGGTAATTCCTCTCCTTCCACAAACCCATACTCATCATCAACCATTCAAGATGTAGATCTTTGGTTCCTTTGATTCTAGATCCTTTGGATCTTTATTTGTTGTTTGATTGCAGAGATTCCACTGTATTTTGGTTTTAAAATTCGTGCAAATTCAGATCATGATCATTAAACGTTTTGAGAAAATTTTGAAAATGGATCAATGCTGATTTTTTGCATTTTTTCTGCTGTTGCTTCAGCGTTAATCGGTTAACCATATGCATTAACCGGTTAACGCAAGTCATATTTTAATTCTTGGCTTGTTTCAAGCCCTTTTTGGTTCCTCTTTATTCTTCTTCTTCCTCCTTTTTATTTTTACCTTGGGAAGCACTTTTGGGAGTGATTTCTCCTTTATTTCAATGAACTTTAGGTGTAGATTAGAGTAGTTAATGTTCATTAATTCAAAACTACCTTTAAGTGGATTATTCAATTCATTTAAGGTACTTTGCATTAGTGATACATTTTCATGCTTGAATCCACCAAGATGAGTGATTGAACTTAAGGATGGAAGAATACCATAAGTGTGGCTCAATTTGGTATTCACCTTTAGTTTTGTGCGGTATCGCGTCCAGATAACGATTTACATATCGTTTATCTCGCATGCATTAGCACTAAAATTATGCACCTTAATTTGTGGTGGCCGGCCTCATTTGTAGGGTAATTACTTCGTAAATTACTCGGCGATTGCTTAACATAGACCTAAATGTGTCCCGACTTCGGAATAAAAATCTAATTGGGTACTTGCATTTTCGTGGACCGGAACTCTTGTTGATCGTGTAATCCCAAAGTGGTTCATCATATTGCATTAAGAATCGAGGCTTATGAATGTTTGATGTGTAGGTGCTTTGGGTCTCCCAATCTCCTTTCAAATTTCATTGAATTCGGTTCGGTTTGCCTCGATTAATCGATATAGTGTAAGATGCTAAGCGGATCCGGTCGCCTTCGATTTTGGTTACTCTTTCTTTTTTTGGTTGTGGTTGATTAAGTTCACCATACCATTATTATGTAAATATTATTATACTATTATTACTATTAATATTTTAGATTCTTGCATTTTTACTTCTTTTGTTACTAACATTTAATTTCTTGCACTTTTATTGCCTTTATTCTATTTTTCTTTACTCATCCATATCATGTTTATTATTTGCTCTTATTATTATTGATTGATTTTATATTTGTCCATTTGGACACAAAAACATTAATAAAGGATTAGACCTCTAAAAAACTTGTTACTTTAATTTATGGACTTTTGGTTACTATCCTTAGCATTTGGAGTGGAGATTTGGACTTAGATTCTTAGGACACCTCCTTTGCCTTGATCTTTGAAAAGTTGGATTTAGCCTTTATTTGGCCATTTGCTAGCTTATAAGGATGGAACTCTTATTCTCATAATTTGGAATGTCATCAAGTTTGGTTAGATCTTTCTTTCCTTATCTCTTTATTTTCTTTTTTAGGATAGTCCCTTCATCTCCTCCCATTTTTCAATTTTTAAAACCTTCTCCCTTTTTCAAAGGATTCCTTCTCTTTAAATCATCACCTCTTTAATAAATAAAAAACCTTGACTTTTGTCAAGTGGCTTTTACCTCTTTCTTTTCTCTTGAAAAATCAATGAATCTAATCATGTTGACCTTAATTCAAAAATAAAAAGAACCAAACCCATTCAATTTGTTTTGTGCCTTTGTGCACTTTTTTGTTTATTTTCTTTTAAAGAATGTCGATTATGAGTCATTATTCTTTAGTCGAGTGCAAGTCTCTCAATCTCCATGGTTGTAGTTTGATGTAATTGAGTCTCTTGTCATTTGTGGGGGTTTAGTGGCATACTCGTCGATTTTATCCGAGTTGGCGCCCTCCCCATAATGATGTATGAGTCCATGCCTTCATTCTCATGGTAGATTTGTTTGGCTATCCACTTGAAGATGACAAATTCTCTTCATTTAATAAAACGACTAATAACCCACCCTTTTCACTATTTGTACCACGAACTACGGGGTTTTGATCTCGCATTGCACTTTGTGGGTACGTAGGCATGAGGCGTTAAACCTCTCCAAACACAAAAATATTTAAAAAAATAATTATTTTCTCATCCCTCCACTCACTTTTTACGAACCATATTCAAACCAAAAGCGGTAAATGTTTCAAAGGGCTCCCGTGGAGTACCACAGACATTTTGGGTGCGTAAAACCTTTCCATTGTGTAACCTATCCCCTTACCTGTTTCTCTGTTGTGTTTCTTTTTGCTTTTTGCTTTTAGATTCATTAGGATTTATTCGCTCTTTTTTCCTTTTCCTCTTGGAATAAAATAAAAGCGCGGTGGTGACTCTGTTTACTTTGAGTTAAGTTAACCAATAGCTTACACTCATGTTTTTTACCGCTACAGGGTCTGCACCTCTTTTACATACAGAA
This sequence comes from Lathyrus aphaca, assembly GCA_963966055.1. Lineage (NCBI taxonomy): Eukaryota > Viridiplantae > Streptophyta > Magnoliopsida > Fabales > Fabaceae > Lathyrus > Lathyrus aphaca. The sequence continues at coordinate 302,833,939 of OZ014524.1, read as the reverse complement.
TCAAATTCAAATGCTCTCCACTTTCAACTACGTTAATCCTAGCCCCTCCATGATTAGGGATAGGATTAGAGGTAACATTCGGTGGTGGCGCAAAGTTGATAGCCTTTGAATCTATTAAGTCTTGAACTTTGTTATGCAACGCCCTTCATTTTTCTGTTGAATGTCCTGGAGCACCCGAGTGGAAAACACATCTAAAATTGTCATCATACCCTGGTGGAAGATCATCTGGTGGTGGTTGAGCCAACTTCCTCAATTGTATCATGTTCAAGTCTATTAACCTCTTTAGAAGTGTTGTATAGGTCATGGGAATTGCTTCGAAAACACGATCAGCAGGGCGAGGCTGATGTTATTGGTAGGGCCTCTGTTGATAATTGTTGTGTTGTTGTTGCGGTTGAGGAGCAGGACTTGTGGGTATAGTGATAGTTGCCACTTGGTCATATGAATTCATGCATCCACGGCCTCTTCCTCTTCCATAGACAACATTGGTATCTCCTTCTCTTCTCCTTTGAGGGCCAACAAAAGGCTTCCTTGCTCCAGAAGAACTTCCAGCTCCATTGTCTTGAATCTTGCCCATCTTCAATAGGGTTTCAACCCTCTCGCCTGCTATAACAATATCATTGAATTTGGTCTCCGAACATGACGCTTAGCATTCAATGAATACTCCTTGCAAAGTACCCATGAACATGTCTACCATCTCGTTTTCCAACAGTGAAGGTTGCACCCTGGAAGCAAGTTGGCACCATCTTTGAGCATACTCTTTAAAGCTTTCTTTTGCATTCTATGACATGCTTTGCAACTGTGTGCGATTGGGAGCCATGTCCAGGTTATATTAATACTGCTTAACAAATGCCTCCTCCAAGTCTTTCCAACTTCTGACAGTAACCCTGCTTAACTTCATATACCATTCCAAAGACGCCCCAACAAGACTATCTTGGAAGTAGTACATCCATAACTTTTCGTCGTCCATGTGGGCAGCGATTCTTCCGACGAAATATTGAAGATGAGTTTTCGGGCATGCAGTGCCATTGTACTTATCAAACGTTGGAGCCTTAAACTTATAAGGGATCCTCACTCCAGGCACACGCCCCAAATCAGTAATATCAAACCCCAAGGAGTTCTGGGATTGGATAGAATGGATTTGTTCAGCCATCTCTTCAAAGCGACGATTTATATCAGCCTTTTGTCCTTCAGCTTCCTCCAACAATGTAAATTGTTCATCTTTTCCATCCATCTGAAGATTTTTCATTCCATCATTGATAATAGTAACACATGGTTGTACCACAGGAATTTCAGTATGACGGGCGCCTGCCCCATTACGATTGCCTCCATCTCCTTGACCATTATTCCTAACTTGATTCCCTTCCACCAACTCTCACAAGCGTTCCTGAGTCTGACCCATACCAGCCATAAGGTTCTTGAACTGATCCATTCTTGTACGTAAGTCTTCCAAGTCGGCTTGCATCTGATCCATCACCCGTCCTCTATTCTCCTTTGTGGGATATCTGTGAATCTTCTTGGGAACTCTCTTTGGAGCTATAGTGCCTGAAATCAGAAGAGACGTTAGAAACCCGAAGACCATACCTGCAAAACAACAATACTGTTACATGCAATGCAATCTTCATGCTTTCATTATCAGGGTATTTTGCCTCAGTTCTGGTATCTTATTGAATAATCCAGATGGACTTTGAAATAATCTTCTGTAAATACCCCTTTCAATGTTTTCCTACCATTTCCACAACCATTTAAAACCACACAAAGCTTAAAGAGTCTGGAAAGATAACTGCATAAATCAAAATCCCTAAGGCACAAACACCATCCCCGTAGGGTTTCAAGTCTTACAAAAACACAAAGTATAGAAAACAAACTAAGATTCCTACAACAATCCTATAGGTAATCAGAAACACAAGAAAAGACATGCAAACTAAAACTCTAAGATGTAGGAAGACTCTGGCCCTTCATCTGTAAGCTTCAGCTCTACTCTAGCTCTCTTCACATCCGCCCTTCTCCTAAGAAGCTGGAAGTAAATCTCTGACAGACTGATGCTGGTGAGGATGGAGATGACTGAAGCAGATAATTGATGAAGACAGCTGAAGCAGAGGTCTATGCAGAAGAAGGGGTCAAAACCAAAACCAAGATATAATGAAATGGATACCCTGAAAAGCAAATAAACAAATGTCAAATGATGCTATGATGATTTATGCAAATGATATGCAAGGGTTCGTGATCAAGATGGATCTAATTTTCTGTCTTGATATAGGTCCATGTATGTTCAAAAGTCCAGATGAAGGCTTAGAAATCCAGTAACCAGGGTGGGGGACTCAAATAAAGAGTCACATATCCAGGGTTAACCACAAGAACTGTCCAAAATGAGGTACTCTTAAACAAAATAGTAACAAGGTATGATGTGGCCAAGGGTACCTGCAAACCTGTAAACAGCCTCAACCCCCTCACAGGTATTGTTCTAGAACAAAGATCCTCAGACTTGGATCAATTATGAGAAGTGTAAACACTTCTAACCCGGAGGTAAAGTGTTTACAATAACCATAAGAGATCCTCCTCTAATTCACCTCAGCTTCTGAAGGTCATAGTAAAGGTCATCCAGACTTAGCAGGCTTCCCAGATAGCCCTAGCACTACAGGAAATCTGTAGCACATAGTTCTCAAGAAGAAACCCACATCTGAACCGTGTTTCATATTCCCGCACTAGACCGAAATGGAATGGGAAAGAACATGAACCACTCTAGCCTAGGTGTCACTCAGGTCCCAGGTATAGGACCTTAAACTCTCAATGGAACCCCACCCACCAAAGAAAACCAGATCCAGCAATGACAGTATGATGCATATAAAAGTGTAAAGAAAGCAATAAGTAAAGCTGTACATAAAGAAACAAATAAAGCAAAATAAATAAACACACATAGCTCCTAACACCCCAGTAAACACAAATAAAACAAGCGCTAGGAGGAACCCACAAAAAGAACCAGAAGCCCTGATTGCAATATAAAGGTAATCCCCAGCAGAGTCGCCAAGCTGTCGGTCCCACCAAATGACACCTGGTCAGAAGAGGTACAGACGCGAACGGTCGGCGAAAGGAGAGAACACACAAGGGTGAACTGAAAAGAAAAGAGTCGCCAGCTAGGCATTTTTATCCCGAAGGAAAGTTAATGCTGCATAAACCTAAGAAAAGATGGATAAGACGATCGCGAACCAGAAAAACTGAGGAAGGGGGTTGGTTACAACCTGGGAAGGTATTAGCACCAAGATTGTCCATCGTACTCGACGGGATCCACGCTTGAAAGATTTGTGCTTAAAGGGGTAGTGTCAGTGCAATTCTGTGTATCAAAGCTGGAAAGAATGCAAGTGTCAGTGCTAGAAGAAACTGAAGTGAAATATGTGAGGTGTCAGTGTAAGAACAGGAGTGCAAAGCTCAAGATTATGAGGCTTAAAGAATAAAGCTGGAAGAGGGAGAATATACAGAGACTTTTGTTCGATAACAGTTAAGTTATGCCTACGTATCCTCTCGTGCAATGAGGACGTCAGAACACCGTAGTTCGACTCAAAGAGACTGAAAGACAAATTGACTGATGAACTGCTTAATTGTCTATGCTCAAGTGTATGACCTGGCTGGCTCAGGTGCTAACTGTCTTGCATTAGACGGAAGAAGCGAGTTCTCGTTTGTGAGTGAAAATGATGAGAAGAGAATCCCGGAGGAGACGATTATTGTTTTTTTTTTAGTTTTTAATCTTTTATTGCTTTTTGGAGTTTGTCATAAGAAAATGAGCTTAATCCTAAACCAAGGGTCAGTAAACTCATCACATCCTCCCTCTGATTAGGGGTAATGAGAATGCCTTAAGTATGAAGTAAACACCTCACACTTAATCACCATGATGTAGGATTAATATCATTAACCTAATTGCAATTATTTAGATGTTTTTGGTGTTTTTTGTTTAGTGTTAAGTAATGAGTTTAAGCCATAATCAAGGATTTAATGGACCCATTACACCATCCTAATAGAAGGATAATAGATGAGAACATTTAAGCTGAGGAAGGCTCCTCAACTTAATCCATGGTTAGGGATTAACCTCATGACCAAAAAAAGCCTTTATTAAGTGGATTTTAGTTAAAGATAAGATTAAGAAATGGATTTTATGGTTTGTAAGACAACTTGAGGAGGACTTGTCCATTAACACTAGGGTTAGTCCTTCTTAACCAGTTAAGGAAGAATTAGAACCCTAATGCAAGGCCCAAGTTACAAGCTTGATGTCTTATTGATTATTAGATGAATTGATTAAAGGAGTTAAACACATTAAGGTTTTAACACCTAGGATTAAAGTTATGCACTCCATCCTAATAGAAGGATACATGCATAACCCCAATCACAAAGTCTTAAAACCTTTAAGGTTTAGTCCTTGATTAAGAGATGAGAAGAGAAGACTCAAAGATCACACAAATGTAAAACTAAATGGCGGGGGGCTAATCAAACCCTAATTGTTATCATGCTTGGGTATTCCTAGGGTTTATGAGGCTTGCAAGAGATCTTCAAAGAAAAACCACCAAGGAAGAAGCAGATGAAAGGAGGGGAAGCAGAAGAAGCAAGACAACTTACTTCACTTAAGAAGATAAGTTGCTTGAAGAAAGAAAGTAAAGGGGGAACATGAATGAACAATCTCACTCTAATACAAATACAAAATGCAGCCATGATGCATAAGAGAGATGAGAAGAGATTATGAGAAGTGAAGGCAAATTCACTTCTCAATGACTTACCACCTGAAAAGTTAGCAACAAGGAATGAAATGAAAATGAGATGAAATGCTAATATGAAAACCAAAACCAGAAGCATAAACAAGATGTTAATTATGCTAAGAGATAATGCAAACACAAGACAAGAGTTGTGGATGATCATACAAGGATGAAGATGCAAATGGAGCATGTTTTGAACCATAAACGTTCATGAAAGTTTATGAAATGAAATGAATGCATAACATGGAAAATGAATGATGCCATGATCAAACATGATTCTAATATGTCCTAAGATGTCTTATATGTCATGTGGATGCACAAAATGTCATGGCAAGTTCATGTAAGCAAGCATATGAGAGATGGATGCAAATGAAGGCAAAAATTAGGGTTTATACATAACATGCAATACAAAAATCAAAACCAGAAGCAAATGACATGATAAAAAATTGAAAATGGGATCAAAGGAACCCTAACCCTATACAAGTTCACTGCCCAAAGGAGGAGACCTAGATCTTAACCTAATGGAAGTTATGATTTTCTCAAGCTAGCTAGGGTTTTAAGACACTTCAAAAGGAAAAATTCACAACAAAATGAAAATGAGAGATAAATTCAAACCAATTTTATCCTAGAAACTACATAATATGAAGAATGCAATGCAAAAAGAACCATCATCAAACTCTTCAAGGTTAGGCAGAATGAATTTTTCTAAGTTAGGACAAAAACATTCCCTTTTAAGAACCTTAATTCCAAAGAAAAATGCCAAAACATGTCAAGAACCAAAAAGAAATTTGTTTGAAGAGTTTGATAATGTTTCTAAATGTATCAAAATGCAATGTGATTTATTTTTGATTTTTAGAAACTTAAATGCTATTTTAATTAATTAATTCTCATTAACTAATTAAAATAAACATTTAAATATTTTTAAAATACGAAAATTATGCAAAAAATAAAATAAAAATTATTTTCAGAAAGAGAAAAATATTTTAAGGTATGATGCAAAAAATGAGATTTTTTAGAAATGATTTGCTATTTTAAATAAAATGTGCAAGAAAAATGAATAAAAATGAAAATAAAATTAAGTTAAAGGGAAAGTATGTAGATCCTAGGGTCCAGATTCAAAGTCACAAGGAAATGGTTGACTGGCGCGCATTTTAAAGGTTGGGATTTGTCTTGAGTTAATTAATCTAATTAATTAATTTAATGATGAATTAGGGTTTAATCAGGCCATCCGGAGCGTCCATACGCGCGGGTAACTCAAGATCCAAAGGCCTCAATTCAAACTTGGCTTAATTACAGGATTAGGGCATAACCATTTTCAGGCGACCGGAACAGTGTTCCGGTCGTCTTCTCCGACGAACACAAACCCTAACTTCTCTCTCAGGCCATCAATCTCCAAATTTCTTGCCCAAAAATGATCCTCTAACAATCTTAAACCTAAATCCCCAACCAAAACTCATTTATTTCACATCATGGACACGAATCGAACCAAAACGTAAAAACGGGCAAAAGTTTCAGAGCTTGCATACATGGTGGTTTCTCAACCATTTCCAAAAATAATCATATCCCCATGATCAGGGGAACATACAGAACCATAAAAGAACTTAAAAACAAGCTTCTGAGAAAAAAGTTCATGAGCTATATGTCGCTCTCACCTGATGACACAGGGCCAGAAGGGGTACAGACGCGAACGGTCGGCGAAAGGGAAAGATGAAGTGAAAATGAATAGAGTCGCCAGCTAGGCATTTTTATCCCGAAGGAAAGGTAATGCTGCATAAACCTGAGAAAAGATGGATAAGACGGTAGCGAACCAGAAAAACTGAGAAAGGGGGTTGGTTACAACCTGGGAAGGTATTAGCACCCAGATTGTCCGTCGTACTCGACGGGATCCACGCTTGCAAGATTTGTGTTTTAAAGGGGTAGTGTCAATGCAGTTTGTGTATCAAAGCTGGAAAAGAATGCAAGTGTCAGTGTAAAAGAAAAGTGAAGTGTATAAGTGAAGTGTCAGTGCAAGAACAAGAATGAAATGCTCAAGACAGTGAGGCTCAAAGAATGAAGCTGGAAGAGGGGGGAATATACAGAGACTTTTTTTGTTCGATAACCGTTAAGTTATGCCTACGTATCCTCTCGTGCAATGAGGAAGTCAGAACACCGTAGTTCGACCCAAAGAGCCTGAAAGATAAATTGACTTGTGAACTGCTTACTTGTCTATGCTCAAGTGTATGACTTGTCTGGCTCAGGTGCAAACTGTCTTGCATTAGACGGAAGAAGTAAGTTCTCGTTTGTGAGTGAATGAGATGAGAAAAGAATCTCGGAGGAGACGATTATTGTTTGTTTTGTGTTTTCAGTCTTTTATTGCTTTTTGAAGTTTGTCATAAGTTAATGAGCATAAGCCTAAACCAATGGGTTAGTAAACTCATCACATCCTCCCTCTGATTAGGGGGAATGAGAATACCTTAAGTGTGAAGTCAGCATCTCACACTTAATTACCATGATGTAGGATTAAGATCATTAACCTACTTGTGATTATTTAGATGTTTTTGTTATTTTTGTTTAGTGTTAAGTAATAAGATTAAGCCATAATCAAGGATTTAATGGACTCATTACACCATCCTAATAGAAGGATAATAGATGAGAACATTTAAGCTGAGGAAGATACCTCAACTTAATCCATGATTAGGGATTAACTTCATGACAAAACAAAACCTTTATTAAATGGATCTTAGTTAATGATAAGATGAAGAAGTGATTTTTATGGTTTGTAAGACAACTTGAGGAGGACTTGTCCATTAACACTAGGGTTAGTCCTTCTTAACCAATTAAGGAAGAATTAGAACCCTAATGCAAGGCCCAAGTTACAAGTTTGATGTCTTAGTGATTATTAAGTGGATTGATTAAGGGATTTAAAAACATTAAGGGTTTAACACTTAGGATTAAAGTTATACACTCCATCCTAATAGGAGGATGCAGGCATAAGCTTAATCACAAAGCCTTAAAACCTTTAAGGTTTAGTCCTTGATTATGAGATGAGAGGAGAAGACTCAAAGATGACACAAAGGAAAAACTAATAGGGGGACTAATCAAACCCTAATTGTTATCATGCTTGGTCATTCCTAGGGTTAATGAGGTTTGCAAGAAGATCTTAAGAGAAACCACCAGGAAGGAAGCAGATGAAAGGAGCAAAGAGAAGCAAAACAACTTGCTTCACTTAAGAAGACAAGTTGCTTGAAGAAAGAAAGTAAGAGATGAACATGAATGAGAAAGCTCACTCTAATACACATACAAAATGCAGCAAAGAAAGTATGGAAGAGATGAAAAGAGATTGTGAGAAGTGAAGGCAAATTCACTTCTCAAACAACTTACCACCTGAAATGTTAGCATAAGAAAATGAAATGCAATGCAAATGAGATGCAATGTTATGATGCAAACCAAAACCAGGAGCAAGAACAAGAAATTAATGATGCTAAGAGATGATGCAAACATGAGGCAAGACAAGAGAATGATCAAGCAAGCATAAGGATGCAAATGAGGCATGCTTTGAACCATGAATGCACATGAAAAGTTATGGAATGTAATGGACCTACAACATGGCAAATGAAATATGCAATGATCAAACATGATTCTAATAGGTCCTAAGATGTATTATGAATCAAGTTGATGCACAAAATGTCATGGCCAGTCATTGGATGCAAGCAAATGAAAGATGGATGCAAAGGAAGGCACGAACTAGGGTTATATGCATCATGCAAAGCAAAAATCCAAAACCAGAAGAAAATGACATGATAAAAAAATTGAAAATGCAATCAAAGATACCATAAACCTATACAAACTCACTTCCCAAAGGAGGGGATCCATCTCTTAACCTAATGAAAGTTATGAATTTCCTAAGATTGTTAGGGTTTTAAGGTACCTTGTCAAGAAAAATGCAAAACAAATTGAAAATGCAAGATCAATTCAAATCAAATTTATCCTATAAACTACATGCTATAAAGAGTGCAATGCAAGAAGAATCATCATTCAACTCTCAAAGGTTAGGCAGAAAGAAATTTTTGAAGTTTGAAACAAAATATTGCCTTGAAATGAAATTAAATCCAATGAAAATGTTCAAAAGGCATCAAGAACAAAAAAGAAATTTGGTTTGAGAGTTGAACAATGTTTCTAAATGTTTCTAAATGCTATGTGAATTTTTTTGTGATTTTAAAATACCTAAATGTATTTTTAATTAATTAATTTCCATTAATTAATTAAAAATAAACATTTAAATGATTTAAAAATAATTTTCAATGCAGAAAATAAAATAAAAATCATTTTCTGATTAAGAAAAATATTTGAAACAAAAATGCAAAGGGGAATATTTTTAGGATTTTTCTAACTATTTTAAAATAAATATGAAAGATAAATGAATAAAAATGAAATAAAAAGGAAATTAAATGGAAAGTATGCAGGATCTAAGGCTGAGATTCAAACTAAACACGCGGGAGCTGACTTGCGCGTAAATGGGTGGTCCAGATTGCTTCTGACTAATTAATTATAATTAAACTAATTAATTGAAGATTAGGGTTTAATGAGAGATCCAGGCCCACCATTCGCGCGGGAGTCAACAAAAGTCCACAAGATCAAAGGTCCACATTTAAACTTGGCTAAACCTAATTATCAAACCCTAATCACTTTCAGGTCACCGGAGAAGAGCTCCGGTCGTCTTCTCCGGTGACACCCTTCCCTGAAAGTTTCAAAATCACTCCCTAGGTTATTTCTGGAGCTCTAAAGCTCCAGATCACTTCCTCTCACCTCCCTAAACTCATCCCTTCCCTCAAAAACAATTTATTTCTCACAATTAACAAGATTCGAAAGGAAGAACAAAAATGGCAGAAATTTCAGTCAATCAATACAAGCTCATTTCTACACCATTTTCAAAATTTCAAAGTCCAGTATGATCAGGAGAGCATGCTTTATCATTTAGAAACTAAAAATAAGAGTTCTGGAAAAATGTTTTAAGGAGGTACCTGAGCTTGAGCTTTCTCAGTTTGGGACTTTTAGGCCTTCTCTCTTTGTGCAAACCACTCCCCTTGAACTCCTGATGAAGTCTTGATGCTTGGAAGGAATTTCTTTTGGCTGGTTTGGGAGTTTGCAAGCCAACTGGTCAGAAATCGTGTTTGGTTTATGGGGTGTTTTTTGTTGTTTCAATGGTTGGTTTGTGGTCAGTGAGTCACTTTGAGATCAATGGTGAAGTTGGTTTGAAGATTGGTTGAGTGAGCTGAGAGATTCGAAAGGTTTTGCAAGTTGGGGAATTTTTGATAACTTTGGCAATCTGAGGTTTCAGCTTGTGTTGTGTGTTGTGTTGTGTTTCTTTTGGTCCACTTATCACTCTTGGATAGGTCAGAGGAGTTGGTGTGGCCTAGCTTGATTGGTATGGGTCTTTTTGCAAAAAGTCCAAGTTAGGTGTACTTGAGGTATGGGCAAGTGTAAGGCTATGATAGGGGCATGGCTTGGCTCAGCTGAGTTTAGGGAGAACCATGGAAATGGATTAGAAGCAATGCAGCAAGTGGATTAGGGTTTGTCATAGGTTTTGCAACTTTGTGACTTTTGGCCCCTTTTGTGATTACTTGAAGTACAAGTCATGATAATGGACAATCTCTTGATGCATTCTGAATTTTAGGCATTGGTTTATGTTTGTGCAAAGGTTAGAAGTCACTTTGAGGTCACAATTTGCCTTGGCAAGAGGTTTTGCAACTTTGCCTCTTTGGTGCAAGACTTGAAATTATGTGATTTTTCCCAACTTTGACAAGCCATAACTTTTGATCCAAAATGAATTAGCATGAGTTCTTGTACTTTTTGGAAAGGGAATGATCCATTCTACAACTTTCATGACCAAAGTTTTCCCAAAAAAGAAACTTTGCAAATGGCTTGAAATTCTCCAATTTTGTGAACTTCTAACATATTCTATGATCAAATAAAGATCATACATATTCAAAATGATGAAGAACAAGCTTTGGTTGGGTCATTGGGGGCCTCAGATGCCCTGATTTTACACTGACTTGCTCAAGAAGTCAACTCTTGGTTAGATGCCTTCCCCATGGAATTTCTTCATGAAAATTGATATGCATTATCCTTATACCATATAGAGACCAATATAAACAAGAATGACCAAAAAATTTGGAGCTATGGCCTTTGAAACCAAAACCCTAATTCTAGGTCATCTGTGCAGTTAAACCTGGCTCTGCTTCCATGCCAATCTCAATTCTTGTGATTCTTTGACTTCTTTGATCTTGTGAGGATATAATATGATGCTTGAACATACATGGACCCCTTTTAAGTGATTGATGACCTTTGGATTGGCTCAAGTAGCTCTTGGATTGCTCAGATCACAAACCCTAGATGTAGATGACTTAGAAACAATGCAGTGAAGTAAAAATGCAATATGGGATGTCATGATTGAATTTATGCATATGAAAAGATCACAAGCCATGGTGTGAATGGGTGAGGGCAAATTTGGGGTGTTTACACTATACCTGAGGTTGAACTTTCTGGTTCTGAGGTTTCTGGCCTTTCCTTTGCTGCAAATCCACCTCTTTGAACCCCCTGATGATGAAATGAAGCTTAGAATGAGTGTGTATGGCCTGGTTTGAAGGTTTTGGTTCTGGTGTAGCAGATTTGGAGAGTTAAGTATGTGGTTTTTCAGGCTGTTCCAGTGCTTGGTTCTTGATCCATGGGTGATTTGTGACTTATTGGTGAAGAAAGGTTTGAGGTTTGATGGATGTGGGAAAAGATTCGAAGAGATGAAGGAATTTGCAGTTTTTCTCAATCCTTGCTTATGGGAGGTTGCTGGCTTGTGTGTGTCTTTCTTTCAAGTCCTTGAGGTCCACATATGAGGTTCTGATTGGGCAGAGGGTTGGTAATGGCACAGTTTTATTGGTATGGGCAAAATGCAAGAAAGTCATGACTTTGTGTACTTGAGGTATGGCTCAGGTCAGAGGGAGATTAGGGGCATGGTTGGGCTCAGCATGGATCAAGGAAGGCCCTTAGATTGCTTTTGTGCAACTGTAATGGCTAGGGCAAGTGGTAGCATAGCTCTTGCAACTTTTCCCTCTTTGGAAATCTTTGTAAATCAAGGCCAAGAAACCTATAAACCCTTGGGAAAGTTGCAGCCAAATGGGCCATATGAAGTTGTCATGATGTCTTGAGATCACTTAACAACTAATTCAAGCATAAAAAGTTCCTTTTGCAAAAATTCCATTCTTGAAGATTCATGAGAAATGCCTTATGTGACTTATAATTCAAGGCATGAAAAATGGGAAATCTCTTAGGCAATTTTGAGTTATGGACCATGAATGATGATTGTGTGATGGTTAGAAGTTAATTAGAGGTTACATTTGGCTTTGGCAAGTGTTTTTGCAAGTTTCCTCTTTGGCACAAAAGTGAAAATTAAGTGATTTTTCCCAACTTTGCAAAGCCATAACTTGAGTTCTATAATGAATTAGATCAAGTTCTTGTACTTTTTGAAAATGGGAGGATCCAATCTACAACTTTCATGACCAAGAATTTTTCATTTGAAGCATTTTTGAATCAAAAAGAGGAGGTTGAAAAACTTTCCCAAAATGGCAAGTTTACATTACAAGTCACTTTCCCAAAATGGCAACTTTGCAAATGGCTTGAAATTCTTCAATTTTGTGAACTTCTAACTTCTTATAAGATCAAATAAAGATCATATACATTCAAAATGATGGAGAAGACCATTTGGTTGGGTGATTGGGGCCTCAGATGCCCTGATTTTGCACTGACTTGCTCAAGAAGTCATCTATTGATCAGATGCCTTCCCCATTGAATTTCTTCATGAAAATTGGTATGCATGATCCTCATATCATATAGAGACCAATAGAAACAAGAATGACCAAAAAATTTGGAGTTATAGCCTCTGAAACCAAAACCCTAATTTTAGGTCATCTGTGTAGTTAAGCTTGGCTCTGTTTCCATGCCTTTCTCAGTTCTTGTGATTTTCTGACTTTCTTGATCTTTGGATGATATAATATGATGCTTGAACATACATGGACCCTCTTGGAGTGATTGAAGACCTTTGGAGTGGCTCAGATGGCTCAGGGATTGCTCAGATCACAAACCCTAGATGCAGATGACTTTGAACCAATGCAGTGAAGCAAAAATGCAATATGAGATGCTAAGATTGAAGCTATGCAATATGGAAAGAATCAAAAGCCCTGGTGAAATGAGTGAGGGAAAATTTGGGGTGTTTACAGCTGACCCTATTCAAACATGAGTTAGCTGTGTAGGATGTAAGCAGCGACTTAACAGGCAAACAAGATAACTTATGGTTGAATATCAAAGACAGTCCAAGATTTGCACTCACTGAATGAAGAAGAAAAGGGATATAGATTGTAAAAGGAAAATAAAGTATGATTATAAAGTGCGGGCAAAGGAGGACGACTGTCGAGCCGAGGACGACCGCTGGGGATAAAGCAATGACGGGTACGGCCGACATGCTGGGGAAATAAAGGATCATGATGGTGACGGCCATTAAGAAAAGAAACAAGACTCTCTGGGGATTAAAGGTAAAGGTAATGATGGGGACGGCCATCAGGTTACAAACATAAATGAAATAAATGATGAGGTACGGTCATCAGAGGTGAAGGACGATCACCTGGAAGGGGACGGCTGCTCTGTTGGGGATACGATGAGGGACGGTCATCTATTGGAGAAGGACAATCACCTGGCAAGGTACGGTTGCCAAAAGTATCATGACATGGGACGAATGTCGGATAGAAAAAGTCGACGATGGGGACGGCCATCGGATAAGCATGATGAAGGACGATCATCAAGAGGTGAAGGATGATCACCTAGAAGGGTACGGCTGCTCTCGGGTTTTATCATGACATAGGACGAATGTCAGATAACAAGATCAACGATGGGGACGGTCATCGGATAAAAAGTGATGAAGGACGATCATCGAGAGGTGAAGGACGATCACCTAGCAGGGGACGGCTGCTAAAATATCACGACATAGGACGAATGTCGGATACGAAAGGGTTCCAATAATGGAGACTCCGCTGGGGGAATGATGAAGGACGATCATCAAAAGGTGAAGGACGATCACCTGGCAGGGTACGGTTGCCGAAAGTATCATGACATAGGAAGAATGTCAGATAGAAAGGAAATTTTGCCAAGAATTTGTTGGGAACTCTTCTGGGGAATGGTAGATACAGACGCGTGTCTACATTCAATGAAAGAAAGGTATAAGTGTTTTGACTCTGTGTATAGATTAAAGATGCGGACGAGCATCCTTAAGACTACGATACGGACGAGCATCGGTAGAAACAAATGTTGACGCATGCTCAGAGATGATGGTACGGACGACTACCAACCGGTTAACAAAGAACACGGACGAGTGTCGACTCTGAGGGGAATTAAGTGTGTATACAAGATACAGACGAGTATCTGTATGAGTGAAAATAAGCATGAATGAGACACAGACGAGTGTTCAACTTACTGGGGAGAGTATGATACGGACGAGTATCATAAAGAGAAAAAATATAAGTTATAAGAGATATTTCTGAAGATCTGTGGGGATAAGATGACACGGACGGGTGTCGGAAGAAGTGTATTAAAACAAGTGTTTAGTTTACAATAAATGTTTAGGCAACCATGTTGGGGATGGGTGACACGAACAGGCATCAGGAGAGTGTATTAATATGTTTTTGTGAGTGCAAAGGGGGCGCTTTGGCTTTCCGTTGGGAGTATGTCACAGACGAGTGCCAAAATGAGTATGTTCTGTATTTTTGGGAATGTGAAGAAGATGCTTTGATGTTCTGCCGGGGAATTTTGAGAGGCATTTTGTATGTTGTTGATAGTATGTCAATATTCACAGGTGACTGATTCAAAACATGGCTTGTGATTATGCAATATGTTTGATTTTTGCCGTAATGCTCCGTATTAAACGTAATGCTACGCTCTTGGGAAGATATGATGCAAATGCTATGATTTATGTAAAAGATACCGATCCGGGATTCGAATCCCGTTGCCGTAGAGATTTCTGACTGATCTGCTTTGAAAGAATGTCCCAGCTGGGGATGAGATCACTGGTAGACTTGATATATGATTGACTGCTTGGGGAAGCAGGTCACTGATAGACCTATCTTAATGATGAGGATCCCAGCTGGGGCTTGTGGAAGCTTTCGTCACTTTGTTGCGAGATCTTTAGATATCGCTCTTCAGGATAGAGGCTGGAGCTTTGTGGGGAGATGGTTCCCTGTCTAGCACTTGGCTGGGGAGGAATGATCATTGAACGATCTTCCTAGAGATGTCTGTGAGGATTCTTCTGAGGACAAGGAGACCTGACAACTCAACTGGGGAGTAAGCATCTCGGGTGTTGTTTGGAAGATGTGTTGAGTAAGTAATGATCTGGGGAGAGGCCTTCATGTCCCGCGTTTGTGCTTTGAATACCTGCAATTCTATTATGACAAAGAAACACACAAGTACCCCGAGGCATCCCTTACTGGATCCCCTCATAAGAGTTTAGACACTCCCGGGAGCAAATATATTTCATGTAATCATGTAATTTTAGAAAAGACGCATCTGTATTTATGCAACCATTATATTAAGGATATCGGACATTTTTGCAAATGAAAATAAAATGTACGAGACGAAATGTGACTGAAAATCTGATTTTATTGATTGGTGTGCCCTGAATTGGCAAGTATAGTCAAAGAAATAAATCCCCTAAAATGAGGGGATTGTTACAAATTGTGAAACAAAAAGGTGCTGACAATGTTGATGACGCTTCAGTGTGCTTCCTTTTTGCTATGACTTGTATGACATTGACGTTCTTCTCATCTTGCTTTTTGAAGAGAGCTGATTCTGACCGATGCTTTCACCTCTCGAATTTTGCCGTGTTGTAAGCGATACACACGAATTCAGAATGCAGTCGTTCACTTATTCCCTTATTTTGCGTGGATCTCCCTTTCGGGTTTTCAATCCACCGGGATACCCATTTTTGCCTGAGCTGTCCAATGCGGCTTTTCAACTCAGCGGGTGTACATTTTTATTATTTCCCTTATTTTTTCCCGAGTCTTTTATTCTGTTTTTGACTCGCCGGGATGCCCTATTTTTTCCTGGACTTTCATTCTGTTTTTATGTCCAGCGGGTCATTTTATGCGAAGTATTTTTTAACTGCATCTGAATTCACAGAGGACAGGAAGTCTTCACCATCCATAGTACTGAGCATCAGTGCTCCACCAGAGAAAACTTTCTTTACTATGAATGGACCATCATAATTCGGAGTCCACTTGCCCCTGTGGTCTGTATGAGGAGGAAGGAGTCTTTTCAGCACAAGATCTCCTACTTGGTACTCTCGAAGCCTGACTTTCTGATCGAAGGCTTTCTTCATTCTTTTCTGATACAGCTGCCCATGACAGATTGCAGCTAATCTATTTTCTTCAATCAGACTCAGTTGTTCGTATCGGGATCGGACCCATTCTGCTTCGTTTAACTTAACATCCATCAACACCCGTAAAGAGGGTAATTCAACTTCAACAGGTAGGACTGCCTCCATACCATACACAAGCTGATACGGCGTTGCCCCAGTGGATGTTCTGATTGATGTATGATACCCATGCAAGGCAAATGGTAGCATTTCATGCCAGTCTTTGTAGGTGACCACCATCTTCTGCACAATATTCTTGATATTCTTGTTAGCTGCCTCCACAGCGCCATTCATCTTTGGCCTGTAAGGAGAAGAATTGTGGTGTTGGATCTTGAAGTCCCGGCATAGTTCTGCCATCATTTTGTTGTTCAAGTTGTAACCATTATCAGTAATGATTCGCTCGGGCACTCCATACCGACAGATGATGTCTTTCTTTAGAAACCGGGCTACCACTTTCCTGGTAACATTTGCTTATGAAGCTGCTTCAACCCATTTGGTAAAATAGTCAATGGCTACCAAGATGAATCTGTGGCCATTTAAAGTAGTCGGTTCGATCTTTCGAATCATATCAATGCCCCACATGGCGAAAGTCCAGGGTGAAGACATCACATTCAAAGGATTCGGAGGCACATGCACCTTATCTGCATAAATCTGGCATTTATGGCATTTTCTGGCATATGCACAACAGTCGGCGTCCATCGTGATCTAGTAATAGCCTGATCTTAACAACTTTTTAGCCATAGCATGCCCTCCAGCATGGGTACCAAAAGATCCTTCGTGCATCTCGTGCATCAATAAATCTGCTTCAGTCTTACCAACGCATCTGAGAAGTACCATATCAAAGTTCCTCTTGTACAAGGATCCATCAGTATTCAGGAAGAAACTACCAGCTAACCTTCTTAATGTATTCTTATCATTGGATGATGCCCCAGGTGGGTATGTTTGATCCTCCAATAATCATTTGATGTCATAGAACCAAGGCTTATCATCTTTAGCAAGGTCTGCAGAGAATACGTATGCTGGTCTATCAAGTCTGGATACTGAAATCCGAGGCACAAAGTTGGCAGCTTGAACTTTGATCATGGATGAAATGGTAGCCAGAGCATCTGCAAACTAATTTTCATATCGAGGGATATACTCAAGCTTGACTGTTGTGAAGAATGTGAGTAACCTCCTTGTATAATCTCGGTAAGGTATCAGATGCTCCTGGTGAGTATACCATTTGCCGTTGGTTTGATTGATTACCAGAGCTGAATCTCCGAACACAGTTAAAGTCTTGATCCTGAGGTCAATGGTTTCCTCAAGACCCATGATACAAGCTTCATATTCAGCTTCATTGTTAGTGCAGTTAAAGGTGAGTTTTTCCGAGAAAGGCATGTGAACTCCCTTAGGTGTAATGAGTACTGCACCAACACCACGACCATTCATATTAACAGCCCCATCAAACATCATAGTCCATTCTTCTTCCAGGTCAGGTCCTTCAGTGTGAACAGGCTCTTCGTGATCTTTTGTTTTTATGAACATGATGTCTTCATCGGGGAAGTCAAATCTCATAGGTTGGTAATCATCAATGGGTTGCTCGGAAAGATAATCAGACAACACACTGCCCTTGATGGTTTTTTGAGATGTGTATTGAATGTCATATTCGGTGAGGATCATTTGCCATCTTGCAACCCGTCCGGTAAGTGCTGGCTTCTCAAAAATGTACTTGACTGGGTCCATCTTTGAAATCAACAAGGTAGTGTGGGTCAACATATACTGCCTTAGTCGGCGAGCAGCCCACGCTAAAGCACAGCAAGTTTTCTCGAGCAGTGAATAACATTGTTCACAGTCGGTAAACTTTTTGCTTAGGTAGTATATTGCATACTCTTTTCGACCAGACTCGTCATGCTGGCCCAGCACACATCCTATTGACTCTTCTAATACTGTCAAGTACATTATTAGAGGTCTTCCCTCAACTGGAGGCATCAGGATTGGAGGCTCTTGTAAGTATTCCTTGACTTTGTCAAAAGCCCTTTGGCAGTCTTCGTTCCACCTGACCGTTTGTTATTTCCTTAACAACTTGAACAAAGGCTCACAGGTTGCTGTAAGGTGAGATATGAACCGTGAAATGTAGTTCAATCTACCTAGAAACCCCCGAACCTCTTTTTCAGTCTTCGGTGCAGGCATTTCTTGAATGGCTTTGACTTTATCAGGGTCAACTTCAATTCCCTTCTCACTTACAATAAAACCCAGCAGCTTACCGGATCGCACCCCGAATGTGCACTTGTTGGGGTTTAACTTCAGTTGGTACTTCCTCAGACGCTTGAACAGCTTCAACAGATTCACCAGGTGGTCTTATTCTGTTAGGGACTTGGCAATCATGTCATCCACATAACATTCAATTTCTTTATGGATCATGTCATGGAATAATGTTACCATAGCCCGTTGATAAGTGGCACCAGCATTCTTCAATCCGAATGGCATCACCTTATAAAAGAATGTTCCCCAGGGTCTGATGAAAGTGGTCTTCTCCATGTCTTCAGGTGACATTTTGATCTGATTATATCCTGAAAATCCATCCATGAAGGAGAACACCGAGAACTGAGCCGTATTGTCGACCAATACATCAATGTGAGGTAAAGGGAAGTCATCTTTCGGGCTAGCTCTGTTCAGGTCCCGGTAATCCACACACATCCTCACCTTTCCATCCTTCTTAGGCACAGGTACAATGTTAGCAACCCACGGCGGATAGCTAGTCACAGCAAGGAAACCGGCGTCCCACTGTTTTTGTACCTCTTCCTTTATTTTCATTGCCATATCTGTGCGAGTACGGCGCAGCTTTTGTTTTACTGGCAGACAATCTTCTTTCAAAGAAAGCTTGTGCATGACAATGTCGGTGTCCAACCCTGGCATATCCTGATAAGACCAAGCAAAAACATCCACATACTCTCGAAGCATGTCAATCAGTTGCTCTTTCACTGAATCTTGCAGGCAGGCCTCGATCTTAACTTCTTTCAAGTCTTCTTCTGTACCAAGATTAATCGTTTCGACCTCCTCCTCCTGATGGGGAGTGATAACCTTCTCCTCTTGTCTCAACAACCTGGCTAGCGCTTCAGGTAGCTCATAATCGTCTTCAACCCCTTCATCAGCTTGATTAATCGGATTGTCAAAGTCATACGAAGTCATAGCAGTGTCGTTGTCGGTGCAGTCTGGAGGGCACTCTCTGAAAGGGTTTAGATTTGTTCGTTTTAGTGATCAATTTTATCTTGTTTAGGAAAAGTGAAAATAAAGTTATCATTTTGAAAAACATTGCCATTTTATTTTTGTACAAAAAATGAAAAATGAAAAACAGTGAGCGGAAAAGAAAAGACTCATTTGCAAAAGATTTCCTGATATTCATTAATTGATCTTTGCACAAAATACAAGATGGCCCGATTACAAAATGAGCCCTGACATCTTGGGCAAGATGCAGGACTTGATGCATGCTTTAAAAACAGGAAATAATAATTACTCTGCAGGAGTAACTCTTATAATTTCCTGGGAAGACCAGTTTGAGACATGGTTCCCCGGGATCCTTGGACGTATCCAGCTTTCCAGGTTGCGCTCGTCCTCTGACTCATCTTCCAAACTATTCACAGCATCCGGGGTGAGCATCCCCCTGCTAACAAACTTGGGCTCCGTTGCAGCCTCTGGTTGATCTTGTCGAGTTGGTCTGTAACCCAACCCGAATCGGTTTTCTTTCTTCTCAACTGGCAGTAGCCTGCCCCAGCCTTGAGCAGTACCCTCCTCAACAACCTTTCGGGCTTGCTGATATGAGGTGATGGAGGTCCCCACTACAGCAGATGCTTCATTAATATTAAGGGCCTCAAACCCTTGGCTCATGGTTTCATGGATCTCCTCATCCATCTCAATGTATTTGAAAGTAGCCAGCTGGCTAACGAAAATATCCTCCTCCCCACAAATGGTAATAACTTGGCCCTCCCACTCAAATTTTAACTTCTGGTGAAGGGTTGATGTCACGGCGCCAGCGGCGTGTATCCATGGTCTACACAATAGACAGTTGTAAGCAGGTTGTATATCCATCACAAAGAAGGTCGTTTTGAAAACTTGTGGGCCAATCATTATTGGTAACTCTATCTCTCCCAAAACTGATCTTTTAGAACCGTCAAAAGCTCTTACTACCAAGTTACTTGGGCGTAGTGCCAATCCGTCATACTCCAGCTTCACAAGGGCTTTCTTGGGCAGGACATTGAGGGATGACCCTGTGTCTACCAGTACGTGAGAAAGAACTGCACCCTTGCACTCCAAGGTAATGTGCAAAGCCTTGTTGTGATTGTGACCTTCCACCGTCAAATCAGTGTTGGTAAAACCTAGTCCATGACTAACGTTGACATTTCCCACCAAAGCTTCTAACTGGTTGACGGTAATCTCCTCCGGCATATAAGCTGCATGCAGGACCTTTAATAGTGCATTCCGGTGAGCCTCGTAGCACATTAGCAATGATAGTATGGAGATCTTTGAAGGTGTTTGGTGAAGCTGGTCTACCACCTTGTAATCACTCTTCTTGATGATTCTCATGAATTCATCAACCTCTTGATCAAAAGGAGTCTTCACAGTTTCTTTGACAACTTGTTCTTCTTGCACCATGCTCTTCCCTTTTGCCTTGGTAACAGCTTCTGCTTTAGCATTGGGTCTTTGTATTTGTGAAGCAAAGAGACGTCCGCTTCTAGTGAAGCCTCCGCCTCCCCCCACATTGTCTATCTGAGGTGAAGAAGTTGACGATTCCAAAGTGATTTTCTGCCCCTCGCAGTATAGATCTGAGCCATAATGCCAAGGGATGGCATTATTGCTTTCGTAAGGAACTGGCCCAGGCACTGTGATAGTAACTGGACTGATAGCAGCTGCAGAGGGGACCACAATGGTGTGTGGATCATAATATATGGTAACTGGTGCTCTGACAGGAGTAGCATTTTGTTGTGAATTGTTGGAAAGAACATTTGCAGGATCATAGTATATGGTAACTCCTGAGACACTTCCATTAACTGTTGCTGATGTTGTAGAAGGTACTGCTGACTGAATGGGTGTTGCAGTTGTAGCAGGAATGGTAACTGAACTTGCATCCGTTGAAGTGATTGATTGAGAAGTTGTTGGAGTTGTAGCAGAATCCGTTGGAACAATGGTTGCTGACGTTGTAGGAGTATCTAGGATTGTTGATGAAGGAATTGTTGAAGTTGTAGGCGATGTTGTCGTAATCTGAAGAATACCATCCTTAATAAGACCATCTATGCCGTTTCTCAGCCTTTCACACCCATTGACTGCAATATTGCAATACCCACAGCCGAGCTCACACCCGGGGAACATTTGGCATTCTAAAAGCTGAGCTTTGATTTCAACCAAAGGTGTTCGAATTTGTGCAACACTGGTGATTAAGGTGGATGGTTTTCCTTCCTCAATAGCATTAATCCTAGGCCCGTTGTGACTAGGCATTAGATTCCTTGTAACATTCGGAGGAGGTGCAAAGTTTAGAGCCTTTGAGTCCACCAGATCTTGGACTTTCATCTGTAGGGCCCTGCATTTTTCAGTATTATGCCCCAGTGCGTTCGAATGAAATGCACACCTGGCATTTGCATCATAATTCTTTGGCATATTGGTGGGATCTGGAGGTGCCAATGTCCTTAATTCAACTAGGTTGAGTTTCAGGAGTTGTGGCAAGAGTACAGCATATGGCATTGGGATTGGGTCAATCACCCTATTTGCCTGTGATGGTCTTTGTTGGAAAGGACGTTGTTGTTGGTTGTTGTTGCTATTGTTGTACGACCTCTATTGCGGGTAATGAACTTGTTGTTGATACTGTGGTTGTTGTTGTTGAGGATATGATGATTGTTGTGGCATTGGAGCTGGAATGGTAACAACTGCTACTGATCGGTGTGCAT
Source organism: Lathyrus aphaca (assembly GCA_963966055.1). NCBI lineage: Eukaryota > Viridiplantae > Streptophyta > Magnoliopsida > Fabales > Fabaceae > Lathyrus > Lathyrus aphaca. The sequence continues at coordinate 302,811,863 of OZ014524.1, read as the reverse complement.
ACTGAGGTCTGCCCCTGCTTGCATGAATGGAATTTGTTTCACCGGCCCTTCGACGTCCCACAAAAGGCTTTCTGGGATTGCTGGATGAACTTGCACCACTGTCAAAAAAATTTCACATCTTTAAGAGACTTTCAATCCTCTCACCAGCTATGACCACATCAGCAAAACTGGTAGAGGAGAAGGCAGCCAATCTATCAATATAGGTCCCTTGCAATGTATTCATGAACATGTCAGCCATTTCCCTTTCTGACATGGGTGGTTGGACGGCAGCAGCAAGCTGTCTCCACCTCTGGGCATATTCTCTAAAGCTCTCTCTAGAAGATTGTGACATTCCCATCAGAAAGGTCCTGTTGGGAGCCATGTCCAGGTTGTATTGATATTTCCTGATGAAGGCTTCAGCTAAGTCCTTCCAGCATTTAATGGTGGCCCTAGACAGATGTGAATACCACTCTCTTGAAGCCCCAGTCAGACTATCTTCAAAGTAGAACATCCACAATTTTTCATCCATAGTATACACTTTGATTCTTCCCAGGAAAGACTGCAGGTGAGTGCGTGGACAGGAGGTACCATTGTATTTTTCAAAGCATGGAGGTTTGAACTTGTGGGGAATTCTCACCCCATCCACTAGGCCCATGTCCATCACATCGAAGCCCAAAGAATTCTGAGACTTCAAAGATCTTAACTTCTCAGCAATTTCGTCCAATCTCCTGTCATATACTTCGTCTCCAGCCCCCATAACAGTAAATTGTTCTTCTTGGGGATCTTCTTGCAAGATTCTTCCCCCAGCAGTATTACCTTGCACATTTCTTGGGATGTTAACCTCTGGATCCAGATGAGGCCCAAATACTGGTTGGTCAATACGAGGCTGGCCCCGTTCATTGTTACTAGTCCCTCCTGTTCCAAGGTGAGGCTCCTCAGGAGTTTGCCTCTCCACCAGCTCTCTTAACCTTTCTTGACTCTGGGCTAAGCCAGTCATCACTGCCATGAATTGAGACATCTGATTTCTCATCTCCAATCTCTCATTGGTCATCTGATTTCTGACCTCAGTCAGATCCTGCTGTACTTGTTCCATTTCAATACCGGGAAGGTTGTTGCGATTTGGGTACCGGTGCGTGCGGTTGACAGGGAACACTCGGCGACGAGCAATGTTTCCTGATGTCACAACAAAGTTAGAAACAAGATAAGTAACAAAACCTACAAAATCAAACACAAAGGTTAGTATGCAATGCAGTATGCTTATTTGTTTTCCAAGGTATCCGGTTTGGTTCTTGGTTTTGACCTTTCCAGACCTCGAGGAAGATGCTTGATGTTGTTGAGAAGCCCAAATGGAAACAAACTAAAATATATTACAAATGGTGAACAATACATAGTTTGTTTTTACAACACATGCCCATGGAGGGTCAAATTATAATAAAAGGGAAAGTACATCAAATGGAAATAACAATAAACAAACAATCAGACATCCAGTCCAAACTCATCCTCTCTGACTTCCTTCAGGAGTGCCTCAGTTACTGGACCAGCTGGGTGCTCTGTAATGGTCCTAATGAGGAGGTTCCTGGTAGAAATGGCAGTGGTCAGCTTTTTATGCCTGTCCTGGTCTTTTGATCTCTTCAATCCTGCTAAGAGCTTCAATTCTGAAATCTCCTTCTGGGCTGCCAGCAAAGCTGCTTGCTGTTTCTTCTCATTGGCCTCTAACTGTTCAATCTTAGCTTGAGTCTTCTGGTCTTCTTGTGTACGGGCTTCAGTGATCCTGACCCACCTAGCCTGACTCTCCTGCAGATAGTGTTCAACCCTAGCTTTCTGAATCTTAGCCTCCTTACAGGCATTCTTCAATATCTGTTCTACAGCTCTTGCTTTCCTGATATAGTCCTCTGTCTTCTCAATTTTGGTGAGATGCTCCACCCTAAGCTTCTCCAACCTCTCAATATCCAGACGACCATCACTCCTTTCCCAAAGAGTCTTCTTCAAAGCTTGAGATAAGTTCTCATTTCTCTCCTTCAGCTTCTCAAATTCTTCAAGAATAACAGTTGTTGCTGGCTGCACTGTGGATGGCCCAGGTATGTCTTCCAAGATAAAAGGCATTCCAGTAATTTGAGCTCTAGTACGGGACCAATCATAGTATTGAGCTGAAGCAACATTATTACACCTTCCAAGGATAGCTACCCCCTTTGTCTGGATGTTGTCCCAAGCCCAGGATGCCTGTCTGACAACAGCTGAATTAGGTTTCACTTCACAATACAAGGTCTCAGCTAAATCTTGCCCTCTGGGAGGGTGAACCAAAGCATAGCCTAGTTGTCTCTTAAACAGCAAAGGATTGTAATTGATGCAACCCTTTACTCCTATCAGAGGCACATTTGGGTATTGTCCACAACTGGTGATAATGTCTTTGCCTTTGGTGCTCTGAGTGCACCATCTAATATCATCTGAAGTCAAGGCAATGAACCTCTTGGCCCAGTTCTTCTGCTGGTGTGGGTTTAAGAAGGCATCTAACTTAGGCAAGTGTCTGAGCAGCCATGTGTAAAACAAAGGGGCACAACATCTTACCAACTTCCCCCTTTGTTTCTCATTCCTCTGATGAATGGAGTAATAAAAGTCTCCCAGCAATGTAGGTATTGGGTTCTTCAAGAGAAACAGATGGATGGCATTCTTGCTGACAAATTTGGGCTCATCTGCAAACAGTATAGCCCCATATATGCTGAGGGCTAACAATGCACAGACTGCTCTCCACTCTCCCAATGAAACCTTCAGGATGGCCTGAGAAATCAAGAAGTCTAAATGCAAACCAAGGATCCCAGCTTTTGTTTTCATATTTTGCTCAATCAAGGCAGGCTCCAGGTACAATGCCTTTGCTATTTCTTCATTTCTGGGAGCTGGCATTTCTGGGTTGAAAGGGATTCCCCCCTGATAGGTACTCCAATCAATGAGGAAAACTCTTCCAACAGAGGTCCTAGCTGAAAGTCTGGAAAGGTGAAGCATCTCAAAGGAGGGTCATAAAACTGCAAGCATGTGTGGATCATGCTCCTCTGAGAAGGATCAAGGTCCATAACCATATCCAAGATACCCCCATAGTGCTCTCTAAACAGTGGGATGTGATCAGGTGTGATAAGTGACTGGACCTGCCTGATACCAGTCAAAACAGGCTCAAAAAAGTGGTAGGATATGTTGCTCTTCCTGGGAGTAGTCATGAGTGCTGCTGGAGAAGCTGTAGACAAATGCTGATGAAGATCACAAACTGAGAAGCTGGAAGTAAATCTCTAACAGACTGATGCTGGTGAGGATAGAGATGACTGAAGCAGATAATTGATGAAGACAGCTGAAGCAGAGGTCTATGCAGAAGAAGGGGTCAAAACCAAAACCAAGATATAATGAAATGGATACCCTGAAAAGCAAATAAACAAATGTCAAATGATGCTATGATGATTTATGCAAATGATATGTAAGGGTTTGTGATCAAGCTGGATTTGATTTTTTGTCTTGATATAGGTCCATGTATGTTCAAAATTCCAGATGAAGGCTTAGAAATCCAGTAACTAGGGTGGGGGACTCAAATAAAGAGTCACATATCCAGGGTTAACCACAAGAACTATCCAAAATGAGGTACTCTTAAACAAAATAGTAACAAGGTATGATGTGGCCAAGGGTACTTGCAAACCTGTAAACAGCCCCAACCCCCTCACAGGTATTGTTCTAGAACAAAGATCCTCAGACTTGGATCAATTATGAGAAGTGTAAACACTTCTAACCCGGAGGTAAAGTGTTTACAATAACCATAAGAGATCCTCCTCTAATTCACCTCAGCTTCTGAAGGTCATAGTAAAGGTCATCCAGACTTAGCAGGCTTCCCAGATAGCCCTAGCACTACAGGAAATCTGTAGCATAGAGTTCTCAAGAAGAAACCCACATCTGAACCGTGTTTCATATTCCCGCACCAGACCGAAATGGAATGGGAAAGAACATGAACCACTCTAGCCTAGGTGTCACTCAGGTCCCAGGTATAGGACCTTAAACTCTCAATGGAACCCCACCCACCAAAGAAAACCAGATCCAGCAATGACAGTATGATGCATATAAAACTGTAAAGAAAGCAATAAGTAAAGCTGTACATAAAGCAACAAATAAAGCAAAATAAATAAACACATGTAGCTCCTAACACCCCAGTAGACACAAATCAAACAAGCGCTAGGAGGAACCCACAAAAAGAACCAGAAGCCCTGATTGCAATATAAAGGTAATCCCCAGCAGAGTCGCCAAGTTGTCGCTCCCACCAAATGACACCTGGTCAGAAGAGGTACAGACGCGAACGGTCGGCGAAAGGAGAGAACACACAAGGGTGAACTGAAAAGAAAAGAGTCGCCAGCTAGGCATTTTTATCACGAAGGAATGGTAATGTTTCATAAACCTAAGAAAAGATGGATAAGACAATCGCGAACCAGAGAAACTGAGGAAGGGGGTTGGTTACAACCTGGGAAGGTATTAGCACCCAGATTGTCCGTCGTACTCGACGGGATCCACGCTTGAAAGATTTGTGCTTAAAGGGGTAGTGTCAGTGCAATTCTGTGTATCAAAGCTGGAAAGAATGCAAGTGTCAGTGCTAGAAGAAAGTGAAGTGAAATATGTGAGGTGTCAGGGTAAGAACAGGAGTGCAAAGCTCAAGAGTATGAGGCTTAAAGAATAAAGCTAGAAGAGGGGGAATATACAGAGACTTTTGTTCGATAGCAGTTAAGTTATGCCTACGTATCCTCTCGTGCAATGAGGAAGTCAGAACACCGTAGTTCGACTCAAAGAGACTGAAAGACAAATTGACTGATGAACTGCTTAATTGTCTATGCTCAAGTGTATGACCTGGCTGGCTCAGGTGCTAACTGTCTTGCATTAGACGGAAGAAGCGAGTTCTCGTTTGTGAGTGAAGATGATGAGAAGAGAATCCCGGAGGAGACGATTATTGTTTGTTTTTGATTTTTTAATCTTTTATTGCTTTTTGGAGTTTGTCATAAGAAATTGAGCTTAAGCCTAAACCAAGGGTCAGTAAACTCATCACATCCTTCCTCTAATTAGGGGTAATGAGAATGCCTTAAGTATGAAGTAAACACCTCACACTTAATCACCATGATGTAGGATTAATATCATTAACCTACTTGCAATTATTTAGATGTTTTTGGTGTTTTTTGTTTAGTGTTAAGTAATGAGTTTAAGCCATAATCAAGGATTTAATGAACCCATTACACCATCATAATAGAAGGATAATAGATGAGAACATTTAAGCTGAGGAAGGCTCCTCAACTTAATCCATGGTTAGGGATTAACCTCATGACCAAACAAAGCCTTTATTAAGTGGATTTTAGTTAATGATAAGATTAAGAAATGGATTTTATGGTTTGTAAGACAACTTGAGGAGGACTTGTCCATTAACACTAGGGTTAGTCCTTCTTAACCAGTTAAGGAAGAATTAGAACCCTAATGCAAGGCCCAAGTTACAAGCTTGATGTCTTATTGATTATTAGATGAATTGATTAAAGGAGTTAAACACATTAAGGTTTTAACACCTAGGATTAAAGTTATGCACTCCATCCTAATAGAAGGATACATGCATAACCCCAATCACAAAGTCTTAAAACCTTTAAGGTTTAGTCCTTGATTAAGAGATGAGAAGAGAAGACTCAAAGATCACACAAATGTAAAACTAAATGGGGGGGATAATCAAACCCTAATTGTTATCATGCTTGGGTATTCCTAGGGTTTATGAGGCTTGCAAGAGATCTTCAAAGAAAAACCACCAAGGAAGAAGCAGATGAAAGGAGGGGAAGCAGAAGAAGCAAGACAACTTACTTCACTTAAGAAGATAAGTTGCTTGAAGAAAGAAAGTAAAGGGGGAACATGAATGAACAATATCACTTTAATATAAATACAAAATTCAGCCATGATGCATAAGAGAGATGAGAAGAGATTATGAGAAGTGAAGGCAAATTCACGTCTAAATGACTTACCACCTGAAAAGTTAGCAACAAGGAATGAAATGAAAATGAGATGAAATGCTAATATGAAAACCAAAACCAGAAGCATAAACAAGATTTTAATGATGCTAAGAGATAATGCAAACACAAGACAAGAGTTGTGGATGATCATACAAGGATGAAGATGCAAATGGAGCATGTTTTGAACCATAAACGTTCATGAAAGCTTATGAAATGAAATGAATGCACAACATGGAAAATGAATGATGCCATGATCAAACATGATTCTAATATGTCTTAAGATGTATTATATGTCATGTGGATGCACAAAATGTCATGGAAAGTTCATGTAAGCAAGCATATGAGAGATGGATGCAAATGAAGGCAAAAATTAGGGTTTATACATAACATGCAATACAAAAATCAAAACCAGAAGCAAATGACATGATAAAAATTTGAAAATGGGATCAAAGGAACCCTAACCCTACACAAGTTCACTGCCCAAAGGAGGATACCTAGATCTAAACCTAATGGAAGTTATGATTTTCTCAAGCTAGCTAGGGTTTTAAGACACTTCGAAAGGAAAAATGCACAACAAAATGAAAATGAGAGATAAATTCAAACCAATTTTATCCTAGAAACTACATAATATGAAGAATGCAATGCAAAAAGAACCATCATCAAACTTTTCAAGGTTAGGCAGAATAAATTTTTCTAAGTTAGGACAAAAATATTCCCTTTTAAGAACCTTAATTCCAAAGAAAAATGCCAAAATATGTCAAGAACCAAAAAGAAATTTGTTTGAAGAGTTTGATAATGTTTCTAAATGTATCAAAATGCAATGTGATTTTTTTTTTGATTTTTAGAAACTTAAATGCTATTTTAATTAATTAATTCTCATTAACTAATTAAAATAAACATTTAAATATTTTTAAAATACGAAAATTATGCAAAAAATAAAATAAAAATTATTTTCAGAAAGAGAAAAATATTTTAAGATATGATGCAAAAATTGAGATTTTTTAGAAATGATTTGCTATTTTAAATAAAATGTGCAAGAAAAATGAATAAAAATGAAAATAAAATTAAATTAAAGGGAAAGTATGTAGATCCTGGGGTCCAAATTCAAAGTCACAAGGAAATGGTTGACTAGCGCGCGTTTTAAAGTTTGGGATTTGTCCTGAGTTAATTAATCTAATTAATTAATTTAATGACGAATTAGGGTTTAATCAGGCCATCTGGAGCGTCCATACGCGCGGGTAACTCAAGATCCAAAGGCCTCAATTCAAACTTGGCTTAATTACAGGATTAGGGCATAACCACTTTCAGGCGACCGGAACAGTGTTCCGGTCGTCTTCTCCGACGAACACAAACCCTAACTTCTCTCTCAGGCCATCAATCTCCAAATTTCTTGCCCAGAAATGATCCTCTAACAATCCTAAACCTAAATCCCCAACCAAAACTCATTTATTTCACATCATGGACACGAATCGAACCAAAACGTAAAAACGGGTAAAAGTTTCAGAGCTTGCATACATGGTGGTTTCTCAACCATTTCCAAAAATAATCATATCCCCATGATTAGGGGAACATACAAAACCATAAAAGAACTTAAGAACAAGCTTCTGAAAAAAAGTTCATGAGCTATACCTGAGGTTGAACTTTCTGGTTCTGAGGTTTCTGGCCTTTCCTTTGCTGCAAATCCACCTCTTTGAACCCCCTGATGATGAAATGAAGCTTAGAATGAGTGTGTATGGCCTAGTTTTAAGGTTTTGGTTCTGGTGTAGCAGATTTGGAGAGTTGAGTATGTGGTGTTTCAGGCTGTTCCAGTGCTTGGTTCTTGATCCATGGGTGATTTGTGACTTATTGGTGAAGAAAGGTTTGAGGTTTGATCGCTGTGGGCAAAGATTCGAAGAGATGAAGGAATTTGCAGTTTTTCTCAATCCTTTCTTATGGGAGGTTGCTGGCTTGTGTGTGTCTTTCTTTCAAGTCCTTGAGGTCCACATATGAGGTTCTGATTGGGCAGAGGGTTGGTAATGGCACAGTTTGATTGGTATGGGAAAAATGCAAGAAAGTCATGACTTTGTGTACTTGAGGTATGGCTCGGGTCAGAGGGAGATTAGGGGCATGGCTGGGCTCAGCATGGATCAAGGAAGGCCCTTAGATTGCTTTTGTGCAACTGTAATGGCTAGGGCAAGTGGTAGCATAGCTCTTGCAACTTTTCCCTCTTTGGAAATCTTTGTGAATCAAGGCCAAGAAACCTATAAACCCTTGGGCAAGTTGCAGCCAAATGGGCCATATGAAGTTGTCATGATGTCTTGAGATCACTTAACAACTAATTCAAGCATAAAAAGTTCCTTTTGCAAAAATTCCATTCTTGAAGATTCATGAGAAATGCCTTATGTGACTTGTAATTCAAGGCATGAAAAATGGGAAATCTCTTAGGCAGTTCTGAATTATGGACCATGAATTATGATTGTGTGATGGTTAGAAGTTAATTAGAGGTTACATTTGGCTTTGGCAAGTGTTTTTGCAAGTTTCCTTTTTGGCACAAAAGTGAAAATTAAATGATTTTTCCCAACTTTGCAAAGCCATAACTTGAGTTCTATAATGAATTAGATCAAGTTCTTGTACTTTTTGAAAATGGAAGGATCCAATCTACAACTTTCATGACCAAGAATTTTTCATTTGAAGCATTTTTGAATCAAAAAGAGGAGGTTGAAAAACTTTCCCAAAATGGCAAGTTTACATTACAAGTCACTTTCCCAAAATGGCAACTTTGCAAATGGCTTGAAATTCTTCAATTTTGTGAACTTCTAACTTCTTCTAAGATCAAATAAAGATCATATACATTCAAAATGATGGAGAAGACCTTTTGGTTGGGTGATTGGGGCCTCAGATGCCCTGATTTTGCACTGACTTGCTCAAGAAGTCATCTATTGATCAGATGCCTTCCCCATTGAATTTCTTCATGAAAATTGGTATGCATGATCCTCATATCATATAGAGACCAATAGAAACAAGAATGACCAAAAAATTTGGAGTTATAGCCTCTGAAACCAAAACCCTAATTTTAGGTCATCTGTGCAGTTAAGCTTGGCTCTGCTTCCATGCCTTTCTCAGTTCTTGTGATTTTCTGACTTTCTTGATCTTTGGAGGATATAATATGATGCTTGAACATACATGGACCCTCTTGGAGTGATTGAAGACCTTTGGAGTGGCTCAGATGGCTCAGGGATTGCTCAGATCACAAACCCTAGATGCAGATGACTTTGAACCAATGCAGTGAAGCAAAAATGCAATATGAGATGCTAAGATTGAAGCTATGCAATATGGAAAGAATCACAAGCCCTGGTGAAATGAGTGAGGGAAAATTTGGGGTGTTTACAATAATTAATATATAATTATACATGAGTATCTCTGAATAAATATGAAAAAATGATGATTATGGTGATAGTTCCTTTTTCTATTTATGATTTTTATTGTTTGTACAATTCTACTTTTATGGGTTTTTTCTTTTGTAAAATGCTTTCTTTAATTTATTTCTCATTTTAATAGCCCAAAATTTTCCCTATCATAGAAAAATAAATCACACATCATTGTTTGAAGCATAGGGTATGTGGTCAGGTGATTTCCAAAGTTTTAATCATCCAAAACCAAAGAGTAGGAGCCAAGTGTCCCCCAATAAGCCTCAAGGGTCTCTTACATATTATATCACCTCATTTGATCCCTCAAGCCATTGGAAGATGATAATTTGTCAAGAAATTGAAGCAGTGCATCACCTCCTAAGCAAAATGGTATCAAATTAGGGTTTTTAATTCAAGAGGTCTCCTGATGAAATTTTGTTTCAAACTTGATCTCAAGGGTTTCTATATGCTATGAAGTATTTAAGGATGGAAGATTGTCCACTGGATCACTTCAGAAGGTTGTTAATTAATCAGTTACTTGAAAATCAAGAAATTGAAGAAAAGTCAATTGTGCAGAGGAAAAAGGTCAACTCCCGACCTTTTGAGGTCAAATTCATGGTCCACAAGTCAAATATGATCAATGGTGGAGATTTGATCAAGAAAAGTCAAGAGATTCATAGAAAAATCAAGAAATCATAAATCTGCAAACAAAAAATAAAGATTAGGGTTTCCAAAAATGGTAACTTTTGACCATTTTGACACCTCTCTTTGAAGCTAGCTTTCTGAAAATTAGAAGCTCAAGTCAAAACTACACCAAGACAGTTTCCGGAACTCTAAGATAGGGAACTCACTGAGATGTTGTTACTTCACCCCATGTTGTTGATATATTTTCAGGTACTTTAGTTTCCGTGAAGGCTAAGGATAAGGCAGTTTGATTATTCTTACTTCTTGATGGCTTTGCTTCCGTAATGGATATTTGGAGATCTTCGGATCTAGTTCTTAGATTTCTTTTCTTTTGACATATTATATTATTGTTAGCCTTTTGATGTTGTAACTTATGTATTTAGTTGGCTAAAATTTTACAATATGTTGTACTAAGAACTTATTTGTATTTCAGTACCAAACTTGAACTTATATATGGAAAATATGCTTTGATGTATGTATTTTATATATGGGTATTACAAACTCAGAGTCAGATAATATTAATCAATCAAATATGAGCTCATCAGTTGCTCTAATTATCTTAACAGATAACTCTCAGAGCACACTGAAACTCAAATAATATTATCTAGAGTATCTAATAAAATATGGGGTATTACATGGATTCATGTATAATATATACCTTTTATGGATGTACTTATATATGGGTGTTATAGTTGGTATCAGAGCAAGTCTTATCCACGACCTATCCATAAAATATTATAAGTGATTATTTGTGTTACATATGTGATTTGTCACCAATGGTCTTAATTTTATAATTATGGTATAGAGCCTGATCAATTTAATCTTATCTATATGACGTTTATGAACATAGCTGACAGACACAGAAACAATCTTGGTAGACCAGAACTCAACCTGTAGCAGCGAATCCTCCCAGTGGCGACAAGGGTGTTCAGTGGCCCTAAAATAGTGGGAGAAATTCAAGACTACCTTTATGGATAAGTATTTCCCTAGCTCTTTGAGGACCCAAAAGGAGTTTTATTTCCAACAATTGAGACAAGGCAATATAATTATGTCTAGTTATGCTGAGAAGTTTGAGGGCATGGTTGCTTACTCTAGGAAAGTCATGTATGTTCCAGATGAAAAGTGGAAGATTGACCAATTCCTTTTTGGATTGAAAGTTGATATCTCTCATAGTGTGTCTCTTAGAGAGTTCACTACTTATGCTGAGATGCTAAGGAAATTCTATGTGGCTGAGAATAGTTTGAAAAGAATTTAAGCAGAGGGATATTTGAGTAGGATGAATAAGAATGATCAAGGGATATCAAGTTAATAGTTTAGACCTAGACCACGAACCTTCAAAGGGAAACATGTGCAAAATTATAAAGCTAGCGCTCCTCCTGTGTGTCGTGCTTGTGGTAAAACTCATCAGGAGAGGTGCAACATGGGAGAAGTGAAGTGCTATCAGTGTCAAAGAAAGGTTCATATGACTAGAGTTTGTCCTCAGAATAGGAACCAAGTGAAAAGGAAGAGTACCAATAGGGTTTATACTTTGTGTAACACCCAAATATCTCCACAAATTTTATAATAAATTCAGAGTCATTCAAAACACCAATTAATTCGAGTGTCACAATTCCAACAATGTCATGGCTTAGTAATGATACGTCTTATAAAATACTTTTACATGCAGCAGAAAATTCTAAACTTCTTCACAATAGAAAATAATGTTTTAAAACAAGAATAACATATTCTCCTAAAAATAAACAAAACACAGAAAAGATTCATCGTCCCGACACCCAAAGCACATATCAAAGCCGACTCCTAATTGTGAAGTCCATCGACCTCACCGACCACTATCTACTTATCCTGCTCACCTGCATGTTACCAACCAAGCGTAACATTCAAACAGAAGGGGTGAGATTCTCAAATCAATCAAAAGGAATAATAGATATAAGTACAAGAATATAAATAATCTAGGTAATCATATACATCACAACAATAACAACATCATGCACCCCTACTTATAAGCATACAACAATATCAACACCATTCGACATTATCATATATGCAATGAGACTCAACTTGACTTAATGCAAATGCGGTACCATTATCCAATCTCTATTTCTAGATTCAGTTCCCGTCGGAGCTCTCGACCCCTGTTTCATGGTCAGTATAATCTTTATTTCATGATCACATCTTCGACCCCTATTTCATGGTCCAGTATGATCCTTATTTCATGATCATGCCCTCGTACGATCCCTATTTCATGATCGCACCAACATCACCCGATCCTTTTGGATCCGAATAAACATACCCTACCTTGGCATACCATTCCCAACTATGCACATGTCATGCATCATCAATGACAATCATGCATATCTATGACTACTACATCATGTAATAAACATCAACCACTAAGATACAACAACAACAACTACAACTCTAGATAATATCAACCTCATCCATTTTCAAATAACACAACACATATTAATAACAACAAAACACATAATCAACAACAACAACATACTTCAATAGTTACATCAACATGTATCAACGTCAACATCATGTAACAACAACTACTACTACACATAGCCAAAACAACAACAAATACACATACTAGTTCATGTTCATTTCCAAATTATGTCCTATATAGTTCATAGAACCTTGTGGATAAACTGCATAATATAGTTCATAGAACCATGTGGATAAACTGCACTACATAGTCCATTGAACCATGTGGATAAACTGCATTACATAGTCCATTGAACTATGTGGATAAATTGCACTACATAGTTCATAGAACCATGTGGATAAACTGCACTATATAGTTCATATAAGCAATTCTATATGAACAACGTGGTTATTCAATATCAGCCCAACATACCCACTCATATTGAAACATAGAAGCAACAATATAACACAAATGAACATGTTAAACAACAACAACAACAATACCACTTTTTTTCATGAATAATGTAAGAAAACTTAGAACATGTCAAAAATCCCCAAAATTCTATATGACAATTTTCCAATTTCGATTCCAAATCAAACCAATCGAAAATACAAGCATTGGTAAGTGATACCACACATATAAAACTCATGGTGTCAAGATTATAACACATTTCAACCGTTTGATTTACCGATTTATAAAAAATAAACCATTTTCACATAATCTCTCTAAACCCTAAAACTCAACAAAAACGTACATCTAAGTTTCTAACTAGAACCCACTCAACCTACATACATCATTCAACCCTTATGAGATGAAAGAACCCCACCCTTACCTTTATGACAAACTCTTTCTTTTATAAAGGAATCTCCTCTTCTTTCCCTAGCCTCTTTCTCCTCTGCTCCTCTTTCTTCCTTTCACGATCGTGTTCCCAATAAATAAAATCTCCCTTTTCTCTTCTTTTTTTTCTATTCCTCTTCTAACCCTTAGACCCTTAAACTTATAATTCCCACTTCATCCTTACAAACCTTCACTAAAAGTCTCTTATGTCCTTCTCAACTAATTAAATAATATTTTTATTTAATTATTCTTCCAATTATTAAATCACTCAATATAGTAAAATTTTACTCCAATAATATCATATTGAACAATATAATATCTTCACCACACACAAACATACAACAACGATTTCCATTTAAATTATGAAATAAAATTGGGGCGTTACAACTCTCCCCCACTAAAAATGTTTTCGTCCTCGAAAACTTATCTCATGCGAACAAACTCGAATACGACTTTTGCATCTTGCTCTCCAACTCCCAAGTCATGCTCCCACCAGAAGCTCCTCCCCAAACCACCTTTAAGAGGACAATCTCTTTACCTCTCAATTGCTTTACTTCACGATCATCTATATGTTCTGGTAGTGCTTCAACCGTAAGATTATCTCTTACCTCAACTTCATCCATCGGTATTACATGTGACGGATCTAGAACATACTTCCGAAGTTGCGAAACATGAAATACGTCATACAAATTTGAAAATTGCGGTGGCAACACCACCCTATAAGCAACAGGTCCAACTCTTGCAGAAATCTGATACGGACATATAAATTTAGGATTAAGCTTTCTCGACTTCAAAGCTCTTCCAATGCTAGTCACCGGCGTAACTCTCAGAAACACATGATCTCCTTCTTGAAATTCAAGGTATTTCTTCCTCTTATTGTGGTAACTCCTTTATCTACTCTTTGAAGTTCTCATCTTATCTCGAATTAGCTTCACCATCTCAGTAGTTTGTTGCATAATATCAGGTCAAAGTACAACACTCTCACCTGACTCATGCCAACACAACGACGTCTGACATCTTCGACCATACAATGCTTCAAATGGTGCCATTCCAATATTGGAATGATAACTATTATTATAAGTAAACTCAATCAATGGCAAATGACTATCCCAAGCACCTCCTTGTTCAAGTACACAAGCATTCAACAAATCCTCCAAATATTGTATCATCATCTCTGTCTGCCCATCAGTCTGAGGATGATAAGTTGAACTCAGCTTCAACTTCGACCCCAATGCCTCTTGAAAACTTTCCCAAAATCTAGAAGTAAAACGTGAATCTCTGTCTGACACAATACTCATGGGTATTCCATGAAACTTCACAATTTCACCTATATATATCTCTGCTAATCTCTGCAAGGAATAAGAAATACCAATCATAATAAATAGTGCAGACTTTGTCAACCTGTCAACAATCATCCAAATAGCATCATGCCCTCTCGGAGTATTAGGCAACCCCGTAACAAAATCCATTGATATACTATCCCATTTCCACTCGGGAATTTCCAATGGTTGCATCAACCAGCAGGTTTCTGATGTTCTACTTTCGACTTCTGGCAAGTCAAACATGCATAAACATACTGAGCCACATTTCGTTTCATACCAGGCCACCAAAATATCTTCTTCAAATCCTGATACATTTTCGTCGCTCCTGGATGAATACTCAAACCACTTCTATGCCCTTCTTCTAGAATCATTTTCTTCAATTCAAGATCATTGTAACACCCCAAATTTGCCCTCTTCTTTTTAAGCATCATATCACATCATATTCATCATAAGCATATCATATTCTTGGCATCTTAGCATGGAAAGATGAGGCATAACATTCTCATGACCTAGCATTAGGCATATGATCATCTGTGGAAGGATTTGAAGCATTTCAAGCTATAACAAGAGGCCCAGTGGATTTTTTCAAGTCCTATGGGGAGTCTACATTGTATTCACAAGCTTATGATCATTCACAAAAGCCCAGGAAGTTGGAGGATTATCAGGGAATTCAAGCTAGGGCAAAGCTCCTACACAATGATCCCAAATTAGGGTTTGAGTTTCAAGCATGAAAACCTTGTGAATTTGGCCATTTCATTTGGTCAAAGTCTCTCATATGTTAAGAGGATCCTAGGGATGAAATTTGGTGAG
Source organism: Lathyrus aphaca (assembly GCA_963966055.1). Classification (NCBI taxonomy): domain Eukaryota; kingdom Viridiplantae; phylum Streptophyta; class Magnoliopsida; order Fabales; family Fabaceae; genus Lathyrus; species Lathyrus aphaca. The sequence goes on along the minus strand of OZ014524.1, from coordinate 302,796,424 downwards.
AAAATTCCTTGTGGAAGTCAAGTATTTCTTCAGTTGCTTGTAAATGAAGAAATTGGTCAACTGTGCATTCTAAAAGTCAACTGTGAGATTTCAAAGGGTCCAACCCTAGTTTTCAAGCCAGGGGATGTTCTTATAACCTTAAAAGAGGTTTGTCAAGATCAAAGATCAAGAATCAAGAGGTTTTGAGGTGTTTTGCAAAATTGGCATATGGTTGGTCATAGAAATTTCCATTTTTAGTAACATTTTGCCCTAATTTTCAAGTAAGCATAACTAGGTGAAAAAAGCTTCAAATGGATTGCCATCAAACATGAAAGTTGAAGATTAAAGTCTACCATTTTTAAAAATTACAAGATCATTTCCATAGCCCTCATGGTTTGTGAGATAAGCCATTCGAAAAATCTTGTTTTTTAGGGCATGACATGAATTCTAAGTCCTTCACAAATGCAAAAACTCATTTAACCTACTTTCAAGTGGTGTTATGGAAAAAATAATGTCATAGTGTTTCAAGGCAATGTATGAGAATACTTTTTGCCCAAGGAAGCAAGCAATTTCGTGCATGAGTGTATGACATTTCACAAAATGCAATTTTTGCAAAGTCATGGGAAAAGCATGATACAATCATCCAAGGGCCAAGATTTAATGCAATGGTGAATGAGTGAACCAAATGAGATCAGCATGTGCAAAGTGGAATGAAATGCACGAGCAAATCACTCATTATTCTTTTTCATGCAATTTTTCAAATTGATCCCTCTCACACTCCTCATGCCACTACTCATTGCAAACCCTAATCAGCATGAGAAACACCTCATATATAAGTTAAGCATGCCCTGAATGCAGAAAGACTCTTTCTCTCTCATTTTCTCAAATCCAACTTTCTTGCATTTCTGCATTTCTCTTCGAAGCTCTCATCTCCCTCACTCATTGTCAAAACTATTTGCATATCCTTCATCCTTATAGTGTAAGGATCACAAATCCTCCATCATTTTAACTTGGAAGCAAGGATTTCATACTATGCCATTCTGAAGCAGGAGAGTTTGAAGCTCACAATTCAAGGAGATCTAAAGCTTTGTTAGCATTTATTTTGAAAACAGAGAAGTTAAGGAGGAGATCTGCACGTGGCTGAGGGTTTTCTTGAAGGATTTGAGGAGATTCAACTTCAGGTTAGCTCCCTAATTTATTTTTCCAGATGTTGTTTTAGAGGTGTGCATTATGATCTGCGTGTTATCCTGAGTCTAGTGATGTGTTTAGATTTTGAAATGGTGTGGAAATGAAGGCAAGCTGAGGATCTGAAGTTTTGAGATCCAAAATGTTTCTCTTCGATTTGGTTTATGTGTGTTAGTTCATGTGATTTTGATGATTGATTGGTGTTATGCTTGGCTCAAGGATCATTTTGATATGCATTTTGCTTGTTTTCATGGAAGTTTGGGGTTCTGCAACTTGGGGCTCACCGGAGAAGACGATCGGCGCTTCTCCGGCCGGTAGGGTTTAGTTTAGGGCTAATTAGGGTTTTAGGATGTCCAGATTAGATCCTGGCTGTTAGATCTAGGTTAATTAACTTAATTATGTTTTATTTATTTAATTAATCAGGATTTCCATAACTTTAAAACATGTTCGTCAGATTTCATTTAATTAGTGGATTCAATTTTGGTGCGTTGGATCTGTTTACTTCACAGTCTTGTTGACTCCTCTCATAAACCCTTGGATCGGTTGACTTTGCTCACGAGCCTTTAGATGTACATACTTTCTCATTTTTTGTTTGACTGAGAATCCTGGGCTTTTTTTTCTATTCGCACCCCCCTGACTTGGGAGCCCAATATAAATAAGCTGGATTTGTTTTTATGCGCACCCCTGACTCATTCTTTATTTTTATTTCTTTTTTTTTTGTTTCATTTTAATTTCATTTTGCTTTTTAATTTTTAAAAATAGTTTTAGGTCTCCAAAAATTATAAAAAAATTCATGAATGTTTCTTTTAGTTTTCTTTAATTTCTGATATTTTTATTTTCCATTTATTTTTAATTGTCACGTGGAAATTAATTGTCCCTTTTAATTAATTCATTTTATTTCATTTTGAACCATGTTGACTTGTCCATTTTCTATCTTGATCATTATTTTGAATTTTTGGTTGATTCTTTTTGCTCTGGATTCATGAGGAAGCGTAGTTTATTGGTGATTTTTGTTCTGATTTTTAGAATTTGGTTTAATTGATTTTGATCTCTAACTGGTGAGTGAAGTCATCTAACCCTAAGCCATGTTTGAACCCTCATTTGACTTGCTTAGCTTTTGATTTCTTCTCCCTCCTTTTGGCATGTTGTTATGGTATGATTGAAGGTCATTTGTGCAAGGTTGTGGAATTTTGGAATGCTCACTTTTTTTGTTTTGAATTTTTGTTCCTTCCTTGTCCCTTTTTGCTTCTTTTAAATCATATGTTCTCTCCTTAGCCTAGAAGGGCACTTGTGCCAACTTCTCCAAGTTGTTTAGAGCCTCATTAGGTTGTTGATACCTCTCTGGTCTTAAGTTGTGGTTTGTGCCTTGAGAAATTTTATGTGTGGTTGCCTTTGAAGTCCTTTCATTCTTATGCACTTCCTTTGCTTTTTTCTTCTCATGATGTTACCACTTGACTTGGTGCACCTATTCTCTTCATCTCATGTGTTCCTTAGACACTTTTATAACATGGTAGGGTTCTGGTCTTGGAGTTTGTGACTTTGGTTTACCTAGTTTGCTTGGTGTTATCTCATGTTAGCTTTGATTTGTCATGGTGACTCCTAATGCCTCATGTTGATTTGTGTACTTCTCTTCTTATTCTTGTAATTTAAGTTTGTATTTGGGAATTTGTGCTTGACTTCACTTCTGGTTGTGTGACTTTTTTATGATATTATGTTCACTTTGTGTTGTGTTTCACTTATGTTTGTGTCACTAACCATTTAAGGGCTTTGGTAAGTGAGAGGTGTGGATGTGATTCCCACATCTCCAATTCTTATCCCTTCTATTTTCTTCTTTAATACTAATCCTGTGATTTTTGGGCTTAGGCCTTACTTCTCCTCCTCCCCCTCTTCTTCTTCTTCTTCTTTTCTTTCCTTCTTCTTCATTAGGATAGAATTCAAACCTCCCTAACCTAGGTTCATCCATGCATGACAACATTTAGGATTCTTAGTCCCCCATTAGACTTTTACCTTTGAGATCCTTTTGGTGCTCTCTCTTCTCATCTTCAAACTTAACTTTAATTCACTTTAATAAAGATTGAGTCTTCTCATGTGACACGAGACTTTGCTATGAGATACTTGCACGTGTTCCGTTTCGGGGCGAGGTGTAAGTTATCCCTCATGGTGGATAGGTCTTAGCATGAGATTACCTCACAAAGAAAAGATAAAAAACACTTCTTAACCAAAAAACCACAAAAACACTTAATAAATGTTAGTAGGTCAGTGTGTCTGAGTCTTCACTTGTGGGACTAGATTTAGGGATTTCCTCCATAGATAGGTGTGCCTCTTGTGCATTCCATTTCGGGATGATGGGAGATGTACATATCCCAGTGAGTAAGACTTAAGTACACTTGCCTATGCAAACTTCAAAACAAAAAAACTCATAAAAAACACAAACCAACAATGAGCGTCTCTCCTTCGGGAATTATTTTCTCATCTCCTTCGCTCTGTATGCGAACTTGCTCCTACTTGTCATTTTGCAAGACGGTAACTCACTCGTCGTCTGAGCCTGCAACACCTGAGCATTGACATAGGCAGTTCAAGCCTTAAGGCACAAGCAATCTTTTCCACCCCTAGTTCGGGAAACTACGGCGACTCTGATCCTCATTGTCCAGATGAGGTACGTAGGCAGCGGGGTAGGGCCCGTTCGAGCACAATATTTATTTTCCCTACATTGTTTCTCTTTGTTTTCTTTCTCAGTTCCTTTTCCAGTTCCAGTTCCTTTTCTTTTGCAGTAACTTTCATTTCTTCACCCTTTAAAACAGTTTCTTTGCAAGCGTGGATCCCGTCGAGTACGGCGGACGATCTGGGTGCTAATACCTTCCCAGGTCGTAACCGACTCCCGAACTCAGTCTCTTTGGTTCGCAGGACCCGTGTCCTTCCTCTTCTTTCTTCTGGTTTGTGCAGCATTACCATCCCGTTTCTTTGGCATAAAAATGCCTGGCTGGAGACTCTACCTCTTTCCGCGCCACTTTCGCGTTTGTACCAGGATGGAAATTCGGGGAGCGACAATCATCAGGAATCCAAATATTATCTTGAAACCTGATTACTCCCTGTTTATCAACTCTAAACTCATTACCTTCAACATGATCATCACTAACCATCAAATCCACTAATTTCACATCTGACTTCTGACTTTCCCTTATACGATCCAGAAAATCATTATTGACCTTCATCATTCCCAACATCACATTATGAGGTGTACACTCACAAACTTGACTCATGTCTCTGAATTTCTCAATCAATTCCAATTCCTTAGCCATCATGATCGACATATGCAATGTCTTCCGACTTAAGGCATCGGCCACCACATTCGCTTTACTAGGATGATAATTCAAACTAAAATCATAGTCCTTCAAGTACTCCATCTAACGTCTCTGCCTCATATTTAATTATTTCTGATCAAATAAATATTTCAAACTCTTATGATCAATGTACACTTCAAACCTCGAGCCATACAAATAGTGCCACCAAATCTTCAATAAAATAGCCACAACTGCTAGTTCTAAATCATGGGTAGGACAATTCCTCTCATGAATTCTCAATTTTCATGAAGCATATGCCATTACTTGTCTGTCTCGCATTAACACTCCACCCAAACCCATCAATGAAACATCACAATAGACTACGAACGATTCATCTACTTTTGGCAAGGTCAAAATTGGAGCAGTAGTTAACTTCTTCAGTTCACTGAAACTCTGCTCACACTGGGAATCCCACACAAACGTTTTATTCTTACACGTTAATTGAGTTAATGGAAGTTCCAACTTCGAGAAACCTTCAATGAATCTTCGATAATAACCAACTAACCCCAAGAAACTTCTAATCTCTATCACTGACTTCAGAGCCTCCCACTATCGCCCTGCATCTACTTTGGATGGATCCACAACAATCCTTTTCTCTGAAATTACATGACCAAGAAAACTCACCTCTTTCAGCCAAAACTCGCACTTAGTTAACTTAGCAAACAACTTCTTCTCTTTCAACACTTGCAATACAATCCGTAGATGTTCAGCATGCTCTTCTTATGACTTAGAGTAAATTAGAATATCATCAAGAAAGACAACCACAAATTAATCCAAATACTCATGGAAAATATCTCCAGGTGCATTAGTAACTCCAAATGGCATCACTACATACTCATAGTGTTCATATTGAGTCCTAAAACCGGTCTTTTGCACGTCTTCATCCTTCATCCTTATCTGGTGATAACCCAATCACTGATCAGTCTTACTAAATACACGAGCACCAACCAACTGATCCATCAGATCATCTATCCTTGGAAGTGGATACTTGTTCTTGATTGTCACCTTATTCAGTTGCCTATAGTCGATACACGACCTCATACTACCATCTTTATTTTTCACCAACAATATAGGAGCTCCCCAAGGTGACACACTCGGCCTTACAAACTTCTTCTTTAACAGTTCTTCTAATTGTTTCTTCAATTCAGATAACTCAGAAGCTGACATACGATAAGGTTCCATCGAAATCGGTCTAGTTCCTGGCATAAAATCAATATTGAATTACACTTCTCTTTCCGGTGGAACATCCATGATATTATCTGGAAACACTTCCGAAAGATCTCTCACCACGTGTAATTCATTGATATTCATTCCACTTTCCACTGATAAGGACACAAACAATGCCAACACATGTGCTTCTTCCTTCAAAAGGTCTTTCAACTCTCGAGCAGACAAATAACCAGCTTCTTCTTCCTCTTCATCGGGAGTAGGAAACCGAACCGACTTCCTAAAATAGTTAATGTGAGCACGATTAAACTCTAACAAATTCATCCCCAAGATCTCATCTATACCTCCCAATGGAAAACAAATCAAGTCCACTCCAAAGTCCTTACCATATATCGATATAGGAAAATTCAAACAAACGAGAGAAGCAGTTAATGACCCCTCGGCAAGAGTCTCGATAACCATCTCTCCTAACATATGGGGGACAACCAGACCTAGCCTTCTCACATAGTAAATAGAAACAAAATAGTGTGTAGCGCCTGTGTCAATCATAGCAATTAAAGGCATATTATTAATATAGCAAGTACCTATGATCAAATGATCCTCACTGGAAGTTTGTGTTCCTATCAGAGAAAACACGTTTCCTCTAGTTGCAGCTTTCTTAGGCTTCTGACACGGAGTGCCTATATGACCTTGCTCTCCATAGTTGTAGCAAGTAACCAGATTAGCTTTGCACTCTGCAATCATATGTCCTGGTTGATCATACTTGAAACATTTCTTCATGTCACTCGTACACTCACTGATACGATGACCCAACTCACCACACTTATAGCACTTCATAGAAGCGGGAGAACCTCCCCAACTTGGCCTTTTACCCTCAACTTGTTTTTGTTTACCCTTATCAGCCGGAGTTGCATAAGGTTTCCCATGATGCATCTGTTTCTTTCCTCTCCTCTCAGCCAAACCCTTGAAGTGATCTGATCGAGCTTTGTTTTCACCCTCAAAGATTCTACAGCAGTCCACTAAATTTGGAAACCTTCGGATCCTCCGGTAACCAATCACCTGCTTAATCTCAGGCCTCAAACCATTCTCGAACATGACACACTTAGAGACTCAGCAGTTGCCTCACCATAGTGTGGATAAAACTTTGCCAGATCAGGGAACTTTACAGCATACTCGGTAACTGACATATTACCTTGCTTGTTTTCCAAGAACTCAATCTCTTTCTTTTCCCGATCTTCCTCAGGAAAGTACTTCCTCGGGAATTCCCTCTTGAACACAGCCCAGGTAACTGCTTCACCAGCCGCCTCCAAACGTTGATGAGTGTCAACCCATCAGTTATCAGCTTCTCCCACCAACTTCTGAGCACCAAACCGTACCTTTCGGCCTTTAGAACACTCCATCACTCTGAAGATCCTTTCAATTTCCTTGAGCGACTCTTGTGTTCCATCTGGGTTATACTTCCCCTTGAACGTAGGTGGATCATTCTTTAGGAACTCATCCCTCTCACAGTCCCCTGCATTCACTGGGTTTTGCACAGCTTGAGCCATCTCTTGCATAGCTGCGGCCATTGCGGCATCATTCCTCCCAGCTGTAGAGGTAAAATCATGAGTGTAAGCTATTAGTTAACTTAACTGAAAGTAAACAGAGTTTCCACCGTGCTTTTATTTTATTCCAAAAGGAAAAGAAAAAAAAGTGAATAAATCCTAATGAATCTAAAAGAAAAAAGCTAAAGAAACACAACAGAGAAATAGGTAAGGGGATATGTTACACAATAGGAAGGTTTTACGCACCCAAAATGTTCGTGGTACTCCACGGGAGCCCTTTGAAAAATTTACTATTTTGGTTTGAAAGAGGTTTGTTAAATGAGAGTGGAGGGATGAGAAAAGAATTATTTTTTAATATTTTTGTATTTGGAGAGGTTTACCACCTCATGCCTACATACCCACAAAGTGCAATGTAAGATCAAAACCCCGTAGTTTGTGGTACAAATAGTGAAAAGGGTGGGTTATGATTTATTTTATTAAGTGAAGAGAATTTGTCATCTTCAAGTGGATGGCTAAACAAACTACCATGAGAATGAAGGCATGGACTCATACATCATTATGGGGAGGGCGCCAACTCGGATAAAATCAACGAGTATGCCACTAAACCCCACGAATGACAAGAGACTCAATTACATCAAACTACAACCATAGAGATTGAAATACTTGCACCCGACTAAAGAATAGTGACTCATAATCGGAACTTTTTTAAAGAAAATAAACAAAAGTGCCCAAAGGCACAAAACAACTTGAATGAATTTGATTCTTTTTATTTTTTGAATTAAGGTCAACATGATTAGGTTCATTGATTTTAAAAGAAAAGAAAATAAATAAATAAAAGCCACTTGACAAAAGTCAAGGTTTTGTTTATTAAAGAGGTGATGTTTTAAAAAAAGGAATCATTTTAAAAAGGGGGAAGATTTTGAAAATTAAAGAATGGGAGGAGATGAAGGGACTATCCTAAAAAAGAAAATAAGGAGATAAGGGAAGAAATATCTAACCAAACTTAATGATACTTCAAATTATGAGCATAAGAGTTTCATCCTTATAAGCTAGCAAATGGCCAAATAAAGGCAAATTCCAACTTCATGAAGGTCAAGGCAAAGGAAATGTGTCCTAAGAATCTAAGTCCAAATCTTCATTCCAAAGCCAAGGATAGTAACCAATAGTCCACAAATTAAAGTCACAAGTGTTTTTAGAAGTTTAATCCTTTATTAATGTTTTTGTGTCCAAATGGACAAAAGGAAAATCAACAAAACAATAATATGAGCAAATAATAAACATGATATGGATGAATAAAGCATAATAAAGCAAAATAAAATAAAAACAATAAAAGTGCAAGAATTTAAATGTTAGTAGCAAAAGCAATTAAAGTGCAAGAATCTAAAATATTAATAATAATAATAGTATAATAATATTTACATAAGAGTGGTATGGTGAACTTAATCAACCACAACCAAAAGAGTTACCAAAATCGAGAGGCAACCGGATCCGCTTAGCATCTTACATTATAGCGATTAATCAAGGCAAGCCGAACCGAATTCAATGAAATTTCAAAGGTGATTGGGAGATCCAAAGCACCTACGCATCAAACATTCATAAGTCTCTATTCTTAATGCAATATGATTAACCACTTTGGGATTACGCGACCAACAAGAGGTCCGGTCCACGAAAGTGCAAGTACCCAATTAGATTTTTATTCCGAATTCGGGACAAATTTAGGTCAATGTTAAGCAATCGTCGAGTAATTTACGAAGTAATTACCCTACATATGAGGTTGGTCACCACCAATTAAGGTGCATAATGTTAGTGCTAATGCATGCGAGATAAACGATATGTAAATCGCTATCCGGACGCGATACCGTACAAAACTAAAAGTGAATACCAAATTGAGTCGTACTCATGGTATTCTTCCATCCTTAAGTTCAATCACTCATCTCGGTGGATTCAAGCATGAAAATATATCACTAACGCAAAGTACCTTAAATGAATTGAATAATCCACTTAAAGGTAGTTTTAAATTAATGAACATTAACTACTCTAATCTACACCAAACGTTCATTGAAATTAAGGAGAAATCACTCCCAAAAGTGCTTCCCAAGATAAAAATAAAAATGAGGAAGAAGGAGAAGAAAGAGGAATCCAAAAGGGGCTTGAAACAAGCCAAAAACATCATTTTGACTTGCGTTAACCAGTTAACCAATTAGTTAACCGGTTAACGCAGGCAAAACCTACGCAGTTTTAAAGATGGTTAACTGGTTAACCAATTTGCACTATAAATGGTAAACGGTTAACGTTGTACCAGAAGCAGAAAAATGCAGAAAATTCAGCATGATCCCTTTTAAAGCCTTTTCTCAAACATTTGATGATCATGATCTGCATTTGTACGAATTTTAAAAACCAAAATACAGTGGAATCCCTGCAATCAAACAACAAATAAAGATCCAAAGGATCTAGAAAAAAAGACACCGAAGATCTACATCTTGAATCTTGATGGTGAATATGGGTTTATGGAGAAAGATGAATTACCAAAAGCACTTCTTCATATTAGACCAAATCAAGCTAGATCTAGCTGAAATTGATGAACAAGAGAAGGAAAGGATGAAGGTTTAGCTCAAGTTAGTCAAGAATTCAATGTGAATTCTTGATAAATTCAAAAGAAAGAAAAAGAGCTTTAGTGGATTTTTGGTTTTGGGAGAATGTTTTGCAATGGGTTTTTTGGCTCTCAAAAGCTTGGTGAATGAATTAAATTGATGTCCTATTTAAAGACTTTAGGTATGGGAATTTGGTGGAATGGAGCTTGCTTTAGTAATTAAAATTAGGCTTGGTAATTGCAATTTTTGTGGGAAATGGAAAAGAGTGGTGATTAGTGAGGGTTTATGGTAGGAAATGATCAAAGTGATGTAGAGAAATCAGAAACCAATGGATCTAGAATATTCCAATTATACTAATGATCTAAGGGTGCTGAATTTGAATAAAATATTCAAATTTCGCACTGGTTAACCGGTTAACCAAATGGTTAACCGGTTAACCAAGCCAAAATTTGAATATTTTATTCAAATGAGGTTGCTTGGTTGTTGTGGCCCGATTCTTTTTGTACATCGAAGAAGGTATGGAAATAAACACATGAACCTTGGAAATCCTTTGAATGAATCAATTAACTTGGGAAATCCTTGATTAGATAAATTTGAATTATTTGCGGATCAACTTCGACTTTTGTCTGTGAAATTTTACTCGAGCTGCAGGACTGCTATTTTTGGCATTTTCAATGGTTCCTCTTCCTGAAAAAAGGTTAGTAAAAGGAAACAAAATATTTTTTGGATTTTGATTAATGGTTAGTAAACATAAACAATAAAGTAATTAAAGACAACGGTGATCCCCTATGAGGCATAAACCTAACCCGAGAAGAACCGAGCAACCAGTGCGATCTTGTTTGTATGCAAGATGCGGATGAAATGCGAAGAAAACTTAGGGAAAAAATTAGGGTGCAACACCAGCCATCCTAAATCTCTCACACAATAATAATGCAACAACGATTAAAGTCTAAATGATAACACTCAGCAACAACACAACGACTCACGACTAAACTACTTGGCCGAACGGACCGACCTGCACTGATACCACTTTATAACACCAAAATATCCCCCACGGATTTTATAATAAAATCAGAGTAATTCAAAACACCAATTAATTCGAGTGTCACAATTCAAACAACGTCATGGCTCAGTAATGATACGTCTTATAAAATACTTTTGCATGCAGCGGAAAATTCTAAACTTCTTCACAATAAAAAATAATGTTTTAAAACAAGAATAATATATTCTCTTAAAAATAAATAAAACACAGAAAAGATTCATCATCCCGACACCCAAAGCACGTATCAGAGCCGACTCCTAATCTTGAAGTCCATCGACCTCACTGACCACTCTACTTATCCTGCTCGCCTACACGTTACCAACCAATGGTAACATTAAAACAAAAGGGGTGAGATTCTCAAATAAATCAAAAGGAATAAATGATAAAAGTACAAGAATATAAATCATCTAGGTAATCATATACATCACAACAACAACATCATCATACACCCCTACTCATAAGAATACAACAATATCAACACCATTCGACACTATCATATATGCAATGAGACTCAACTTAACTCAATACAAATGTGGTACCATTCTCCAATCTCTATTTCAAGATTCAATTCCCGTCGAAACTCCCGACCCCTGTTTCATGGTCAGTATGATCCCTATTTCATGATCACACCCTCGACCCCTATTTCATGGTCCAATATGATCCCTATTTCACGGTCACACCCTCGTACGATCCCTATTTCATGATCGCACCAACATCACCCGATCCTTTTGGATCCGAATGGACATACCCTACCTTGGCATACCATTCCCAACTATGTATATGCCATGCACTGTCAATGACAACCATGCATATTTATGACTACTACATCATGCAATCAACATTAACCCCTAAGATACAACAACAACAACAACAACTACTACAACACTAGACAATATCAACCTCAACCTTTTTCTAATAACACAACACATATTAATAACAACAAAACACATAATCAATAACAACATACTTCAATAGTTACATTAACATGTATCAACGTAACATCATGTAAAAACAACAAATACTACACATAGCCAAAACAACAACAAATACACATACTAGTTCATGTTCATTTCCAAATTATGCACTATATAGTTCATAGAACCATGTGGATAAACTGCATTATATAGTTCATAGAACCATGTGGATAAACTACACTACATAGTCCATTGAACCATGTGGATAAACTGCACTACATAGTCCATTGAACCATGTGGATAAACTGCACTACATATTTCATTGAACCATGTGGATAAAATGCACTACATAGTTCATAGAACCATGTGGATAAACTGCACTACATAGTTCATTGAACCATGTGGATAAATTGCACTATATAGTTCATATAAGCAATTCTATATGAACAACGTGGTTATTCAATCTCAGCCCAACATACCCACTCATATTGAAACATAGAAGCAACAATATAACACCAATGAACATTTTAAACAACAACAACAACAATACCACTTTTTTTCATGAATAATGTTAGAAAACTTAGAACATGTCAAAAATCCCCAAAATTCTATATGACAATTTTCCAATTTCGATTCCAAATCAAACCAATCGAAAATACAAGCATTGGTGAGTGATACACACATATAAAACTCATGGTTCAAGATTATAACACATTTCAACCATTTTATTTACCGATTTATTAAAAAGAAACCATTTTCACATAATCTCTCTAAATCCTAAAACTCAACAAAAACGTACATCTAAGTTTCTAAGTAGAACACACTCAACCTACATACATCATTCAACCCTTATGAGATGAAAGAACCCCGCCCTTACCTTGATGACAAACTCTTTATTCTCTAAAGGAATCTCATATTCTTTCCCTAACATCTTTCTCCTCTTCTCCTCTTTCTCCCTTTCACGATCATGTTCCTAATAAAAAACACCCTTTTCTCTTCTTTTTTTTCTATTCCTCTTCTAACCCTTTGACCCTTAAACATTTAATTCCCACTTCATCCTTACTAACCTTCACTAAATGTCTCTTATGCCCTCCTTAAATAATTAAATAATATTTTTATTTAATATTTCTTCCAATTATTAAATCACTCAATATAATAAAATTTTATTCCAATAATATCATATTGAACAATATAATATCTTCACCACACTCCAACATACAATAACGATTTCCATTTAAATTAATAAATAAAATTGGGGCGTTACATTTTGGATGCAAGGAAGGCTAATGGTGACAACTCTTTAATTGTTGGTACATGTTTCGCAAATGGGCATCCTTGTTTTGTATTATTTGATTGTGGAGCAACACACTCTTTTGTGTCGATATAGTGTATCAAGTGACTTGGGTTGCAAGCTATTCTTTTGTCTCCTCCTATGGTGGTTACTACCTCCATGGATGAAATGGTTAATACACCTTTGTTGTGTGAAAAATGTGTATTATCTGTGGATGGTAGATTTTTTCAGATTGATCTTATTTGTTTTTCGCTTAAGAAAGTTGATGTTGTCTTGGGGATGGATTGGCTTTATGCTAATTCAGTGTTTTTTGGTTGTGGGGAGAAGCTAATCATCATTACATCTATTGAAGCTACTCCGAAGGATGTGTTAACTACTATTTTGGTAGGTACGGTTGGAATGGTAAATTTCTTGTTTGAGAAGGAGAAATTTGTTCTTTTGGTTCTTACTAAAGAGGAGAGTAGCGACCTACAATGCTGCATATCCCTGTAGTCTGTGAGTTTCCTGAAGGTTTTCCCGAGGATGTCATTTCTCTTCCTCCGGAAAGAGAAGTAAAATTTTGTATTGAGATGTAATTGCAAAAACATAGTATTATAGTAAATATGAAAACCTATAATTTCATTTATATTTTAAAGAGTAATGCTTTAAAATGTTAAATTTAGAAAACAATCAAATTACTATATAATTAACTTTTTCGAAAAACATTATTTAAATAATTAAATAAACTTAAGAAATAAAATTATTTATTTAATATAAAATATTGTAGAATCGTGTTCAACCTATATGATGAGTTTTAAATTTTAAATATTTTATTATTAAATTTCTTATATAATATAGATGATTTTTTACTCAGATATATGGCCAATAATAATTCAGCAAGAGTGAATAAACATATTTATTTAATTTAATTTATTAAATTTTGTTGTAAACAATATGAAATCGATCAAACTGAACATTCGTATTGCATTTTGCAATATCAACAAAAAACTCAAACTCTAGAAACTAAAAAATTTAATAAAATTTTAGTGACTTTTTTTATAGTAACACTATAAATTAGTCGGACCGAGTTTTGGAGGAATAGTTTGGCAACCTTGAATTCAAGAGCTTCACATATCATATCTAACTATACTAGTATGATGATTAATATTGTGACATGTTATAACCCATGGAACTTTTGGTAATGAAAGAGATCGATGAAATTAAAAGTGATACAAGATACTAGGTAAGGTAAAGACTTGTGAGGAATCCATAGGTTGTTAGATAACTTAGAAAGCAATGATTATGTCATTGATGCCTAGGTGAGCATCTTGGATGAGTAGTTGTCTAGTTGTGAGGTTAACCATTATATGGAACATGTGATGGCTTTGTGGTACTTTGTGTTATGAGATAAGTGACTCAAGTTGTGAGTGTGAGATCACATAGTCGGAAACAAACCCCTTGACATTCATACCATATGCTAAGGCTCATATAGGGCGCTCATTTGGGAAGGTATGTGTGTACTTGACATGAGTTTCCATAAATGAATAAAGCCCACGAGAAAAAGACTCAAGATGGGGAACGCTCCTATGGGGAGTGACGATCATGTGGGAATAGCCTTGATCTGAATTCATTCATTTATCCCGTGTGTACGTAATGGAGCATACAGGTAAAAGACTCGAGATGGGGAGAGGTCCCATGGGGAGTGATGATTCATGTGGGAAGAACCTTGAGAGTGTTAGGCTGGTGTTAAATTATTGTGTGTTGGCAAGGAAATTGTTCTACCATTGCACGTCAGTAAGTTTCTTGTACCGATGGTTAGTGTGAACCCCAGTGGATAAGTGTGTTTCTCAATGGATTGTTAGCTACCTATTCATGCTTAAGAATTTGTGGTGTTCCATTGTCAAATTTTGAGTTGCGCATTGGAGGGTGACTGATGAAAGAATTCAGTCGGATTAATAAGAACCAGAGGAGAATTATTTGTAAGATTGGAAGTAAGAATATCTTGTCCTAAGTGTGTTATCTTTTGGTATGATACGAAAGAGATGAAGTATCAGGTGTTAATGGTTATAGTGTATAGCATCAGATCAAGTGGAACTGGTAAAGAAGTCGTTTGATGGATTATGAAGTGGTTTTGAATGATTGAAGGATTTATGAAAGGATAGTCATCAGTAATTGCATGAAGATAGGAAATCACTGAATTTCCTCACAAAGATTTGATGAGTGTTTGTTATCCCAAATAAGATGAAGTGTTAATGTTTTGTTTGGTGACTCAGTAGAAGGATTTAGAATGGTATATTTTCCAAAGATAAGATGTGACCAAGTATTTTAGTATGAAACAACAGATGAATTACGGAAAAGCAAGTTAGAAGTTAACCCAATATTGGAACAAGTGTATGAATAAGGATATGAAGTTTGATAATTCGTCAAACAAGGATTTTGATCCATGAAGTCAAGTTGGAATTGAGTACGTTAGAAGTTGTAACAGAATTAGAGTTAAGTATGGATCTAAGACAATGATACAAATTATGGATATTGTATGAAGTTTTATTGGATTTTGGAGTAAGAAAACATGTGTTCTTCAGTTTTATTTTATGGTTAAATAATTAACAGGATATGGTTAATCGGTTAACGCATGTGAAAATTGGTGTTTTGCGTGAAAATTGAATTGGTTAACCGATTAACATGATATGGTTAATCGGTTACCATAATGACTCTCTAACTCCCATTTTTCTACTGTCTCAGCTTTTTCAACTATGTTAACACGTTAACCATGTGTCATTAACCGATTAACACTGGCATAAAATGAGAAAACTTTACAAATTTATAACTTTTGAAGCGTGATCCTGATTGAGGCGTAATTGGTATCGTTAAATTTATAATATTGATAATGACATGGGATATATTAATTGGTGACAATTGAATGAAAGAAATGTTTTATGTGATGAGTTATTGCATACATTTTTCAATATATTTTTAATATTTTGTGTAAATAATGTATTTAAAAAACAACTTATTCACCTCGATTTTCTTCTTGGCCGACAGGATAGTTAAGTTTTTTTTACTATATGCATCGTCCTTAAACAAATTTTTGTCATCCATTTAATGTTTATTAATGCTCAAGAATATACCGTTAGTTATCCGTGTGAAACCTAAGTGACATTCGTTATAAAATTATGGTGAATATTGAAAATCTAACCTAAATGAAACATGAAGCATTTGAAACATAAAGACGTTTTAAAAAGTTCTCTAAGATGGATTGCAAGAGCAAAATATTACTTGGGTTTAAGGTTTATTTTCTTGAATATTTATTTGAGCACAAAATCATATATTTAAATATTCATTTTATTATCTAACCCTTTTTTTTTACTTCAGAAACAAATGCATGCTAGATCCGTAGAGAATAATCTTGCACTCAACATTTGATCTTCCCTAAGACTCAATAATCTGAAGATCTAAGATCTAGATCTTCGGGGAATTCAATTTTTACCTTGTTCTCTAGGGAATTTGACTTTTATTTTAAATAATGTAATATTACATGTAAACAATATAATATTCTTGGTAAACAATGTAATGTTCTGGATAAACAATGTAAAAATTATAAAATAAAATAAAAAGAAATTATCTTACCCCTCGGTTTTCAAGATAAACTGAGATGAAAGATACTCTAGTTTTTGAAATAATAAAAGTGTTGTTGGTGGGGTTTGAACCCATGTGCATTTAACTTTACCTCTCAGTTTTATTTCCACTGAGGTGATAAATGGCGAGATTTAATGTCGCCTTTCGTTACCTTGCTTCTATAGCCGAGGTATTATGTATTTCGCATCCGAGGTAAAAAGCATTTTTTGTAGTAACGTCTCCTAGTTCAATGCCTTGTTTCTAATAATATTTATGAAATTATGTTCATGACTCCTTCTAACTATGAGACCCTTCTCACTTTCACTCAAACACTTTCCCAAGTGTTTGGACAGTTACATGAGATTATGAATGGTGATACAAAATTACAATTCAAATACTTTATTCCCTTAACATAAAAATAAGACTTAAGAATAGATAATTATACAAACACAAGACTAAAGAAAATTAAACACACCAAGCTTGATTATGTAAGGGTTTAGTCTTCACAACGGAGAATGCCTCCTTAAATAACAACAAGGCCCGGCTTCAAAAGCACATTAGGGTTTGGTCTTAAACAAGATTGAAGTTATCGAATGTGCAAGCAACCAATATTCAATTAAGTTGATTGAAAATCTTTGATTGATTAAATCATAATACTTCAATTTTTATATTGTTGAAAGTGATTTTGAGAAAAACCTCCTTGTTCTAAAAAGTGTACAAAAGTTTAAAACCTGAATAGATAAAAAAGGAAACAAAACCTTAATTGCCTGAGAATCACTAAAATTGACTTTCGTGCGAATCAACTTAGAATGAGACATGTTGTCTCACAACATGAGGAATATTATGATTAATTTATTGTTTTCTTGCTTGAACACAAGAGGGGTCAAAAAAAGCCTTATTTGATAAGGCCCTAATATTTAGGGCCCTACTTTGCCCCTTTTTTTAGGCCCCCAACTAAATAAATATTTTCTTGGCCCCTTATTTTTAAGCTCCTTCATATTTTTGTTTTTTATGGAGCCTAAATAAGGGGCTCAAAATATAATAAATCAAATATTTTACTTTCTTAAAAAAAAACTCTTTTTTAAAAAAAAAATATTTGATTTTCTTAAAAAAAAACCTCAATATTCCGAGAAAAAAACTCGATTTTTCGAAAAAAAATACTCGATTTTTAGAAAAATACTCGATATTCCGAAAAAAACTTGATCTCTAGAAAAAAAAACCTCGATTTTCCCAAAACAAACTCGAATTTTTGGAAGAAAAAAAAACTTGATTTAAAAAAAACTCGATTTTCAAAAAAAAAACTTGATTTTTGAAAATACTCGATTTCTCGAAAAATATTCAATTTTTAGGAAATAACGTGATTTTACGAAAATAAAAACTCAAATTTTCGGAAAAAAAAAGTCGATATATTTATCGAAAAAAACTCGATTTTTCGAAAAAAATATATTTTTCTAAAATCTATTTTTTCAATAAATAAAAGTCGATATTTTTGGAAAAAAACATTCGATTTTTTTTCTTCAAAAAAATATCAATTTTTTAAAATTATAAAAATTGATTTTTTTTCAAAAATAAAAAATATCAACTTTTTTGGAAAAAATCAAATTTGTTTGATGGAAAAAATCAAATTTTAAAAATGTAAGGGGCCTTTAGGCCCTTATTAAATTTTAGGGGTCTTCACTCTAAGGGTCCTACATATTTTAGGGCTCATTTATTTATAAAATTAAGCCCCATATATTTTCAAAAGCCTAACTTTTTAAGTCATAGCCCCCTAAATTGACAGCTCTATTGAACACAACGGGACACGATCTCTCACATCCTTACATAATATCTTGCTTCACATGTTGGCTATAAAATAATACTAATCATATGTAACAACAATTATACCTTATTCAAATATGATCTTATTTCTATGTAGTCAGATACACCATATTATTCCCAACCAAATTATATATCTCACATTCTTCATCTTTTTGTTTGAATTAATTTCCCAAACTTCAAGAAGTTAATATAGTTGACTGATTCCATTGGTCCTTGAATTACCATCAAATTCTTAATACTCCTCCAAATATTTAAAGAAAAATTACACTAAAAAACATATTCGTACATAATACTACTCCCCTGAAGAAGAAAACACAAATTTTCTCGCTCTCCTCATCAATTAAATATATATGTGACATTTATTCCCTAGTTATTAACTTCTCATGCATCAGTCGCCATGCAAACTCTCGTACTTTTGAAGGAACAAAATAATACTAATGTTGCACAAGTTGACTCAATATATGTTTAAAACATAATATTACTTAGTTTTTTATTACAAACAGGGCCCAAAGCCCAAACCACAAAACAAAATCTTAACTACAAATTAGGTTTTTCTTTCGTTCCACTTTGGCCAATGACCGATCGCCGCCCTAGCCTCCCAGTGCACCGCCTCATTCTCCTCCCTTCGGATATGATCAAACACATTGTAATTGATGAGTTTCAGATTTGTTTTCATCCTTTTACAAGTAAGTCCTACTTCACTTTTTTGAATTTCCTCACTCTTGTCTTTCATCATATTTATGATTTGCATGTTGTCAGATCTAATTATGTCATTGTTTTTTTCCTTTATGGAAATATCAATGGTGAAATTCATAGCTTCCGCTTCCGCTTCCGCTTCCAAAACCGAGTTATTTCCATCTACCTTTGTGGAATACAGTTGCTGCAATAGTCATTGGCTACCATCAATGCATCCACATTGTAAGTTACTTTGTTCTTTCTCCGTTCTTCCTCCTATTCCTTATGGTTGTTGTTCTGATGTTGACATTTTATTTGGTTGTTCTTTTGATTAATAGTAGACTTGTGGCTTTGATTTTGATTGTTATTTTGGCTCTGCATCTAATTATTTCTATGATTATTGTTGTTCTTCCTTTGATTAATTCCAGGTTTGGAGTGAATGACTCTGCAGTAATCTGCATGGTTGTTATTGATGATGTTCTATATAACAGATGGATGAGTTTCCTTGTTCTCATAAACTTTCAGATTTTTATTGTACCATATACTATCAATGGTCTAAATTAGATTTCCACCTTACTTGTTATCTTTAGTGTTTATAAATTCCTTGAACCAATCATCAAAATTCACATTGTGATTGCTTAGATAACTAGAATTAATAGTAAATGGAGATTGAAACCATATGCATCTAGCCCACTTGCATTCCATGAAGTAGTGGTTGATAGTTTCAGGTTTATTTTCACAAGTAGGATATATGTAATCCGTGTGCACATGACGTTTGCTAAGATTAGTCTTCACTGAAAGGATATTATGAAAAAGCCTTCACATCATGACTTTTTTCCTTAGAGGAACTTAGTTATTCCATAGATTCTTCCAATTTTTAGCATCATTGTTTGCACTAGTATTATCCATATGATTATTATTCCCCTTAGAAGTGATCTATCGATACCCTGATTTTACACTATAGTGACCATCTTTAGTATGTCTCCAAGATATGAGTTCCTCTTCCTGAATGCTATGGAGCATAATTTGGTTGATGGCTTCCTTGTCTATACACCACAAATTAGCCTCAATAATCCTTTAGTTCCATCTATTGCTTTCCTCTTGAATTAAGTCATCCACCCTGCCTAAGTTAGTGTTTTCAGGTTATGTAGTTTGAATTATGTAGTTGTCATTAGTAGGTATCCAGTTATCTTCCCATATGTTTATACTTTTTCCATTACCAACAGTCCAGCATGAGCATTTTGTATCACTTGTATGCCATGATGGAGACTCATCCACAAGTAGCTAGGGTTTGAGCCCATATCAGCCTTCAAAACCTCTTTGTTAGGGTAATATTTGGCTTTAAGTAGTCTAGCCACCATACTACGAGGTTCAGTATAGAGCCTCCAGATTTATTTAGCCAGCTGAGCTTCATTGAATTCCTTCAATTTCTTGAAACCTATCCCTCCTTCCTGTTATGAGTGCATAGCTGCTCCCAAGATTTCTAGTGGATCTTCTTGTTCCCCCACCAGTAATTTTCCATCATACTCTCCATCTCTTTTATCATTTGATTAGTTATTAAGAAGGTACTCATAAAATAAGTAGGAATGGCCTAAGCTACTGGTTTAATCAGAGTTTCCTTGCCAACATAATGCTGCCAAGGTGATGGAAAATCTTAGTAGTTATCATAGTGTTGTCAATTATAAGTCTCTTATCAACAAAAGCACTCTGATTCTCACTTATGAGATCAAGGAGAATAGGTTTTAATCTATTGAAAATGCACTTAGTAAGAATTTTAAGGGTCACATTGTAGAGGGAAATATGCCTAAATTCAGATGGATTAGTAGGTTTTTAACTTTGGGAATCAAGACAATATAGGTTTTATTATACTTTCTAGGACTGGCATTGTTGTTCAGAATCTGTAGCAAGTCCTTTGTGATTTCCTCCCCAACAATATGTCAGTATTTCTGATAGAAATGAGCACTAAGACCATCTGGACCCGGAGCATTACCTTGGGCCGTCGTTTATCCAGTCATTACCTTGGGTCGTCGTTTATCTTCCCAACGGTTATCTCATTATCTTGGGACGTTGTTTATCTTCCCAAAGGCTATCTTGGGACGTTGTTTATCTTCTCAAAAGCCATATCATTACCTTGGGCCGTCGTTTATCTTCCCAAAGGTTATCTCATTATCTTGGGACGTTGTTTATCTTCCCGAAGGCTATCTTGGGACGTTGTTTATCTTCTCAAAAGCCATATTGTTACCTTGGGCTTTCGTTTATCTTCCAAAAGGTTATCTCATTATCTTGGGACGTTTTTTATCTTCCCGAAGGCTATCTTGAGACGTTGTTTATCTTCTCAAAAGCCATATCATTACTTTGGGTCGTCGTTTATCTTCCCAAAGGTTATCTCATTATCTTGGGATGTTGTTTATCTTCCCGAAGGCTATCTTGGGACGTTGTTTATCTTCTCAAAAGCCATATCATTACCTTGGGCCGTCGTTTATCTTCCCAAAGGTTATCTCATTATCTTGGGACGTTGTTTATCTTCCCGAAGGCTAACTTGGGACGTTGTTTATCTTCTCAAAAGCCATATTATTACCTTGGGTCGTCGTTTATCTTCCCAAAGGTTATCTCATTATCTTGGGACGTTGTTTATCTTCCCGAAGGCTATCTTGGGACGTTGTTTATCTTCTAAAAAGCCATTCCATTACCTTGGGTCGTTGTTTATCTTCCCAAAAGCCATATCATTACCTTGGGCCGTTGTTTATCCTTCCAAAAGCTAGATCTTCATATTTTGGATTGCTTTCCTCTCAAAGAAGTATATTTGAAGAATTTTTCTCCGAAGAGCATCTTTAATCCCATTAAAGCATCACAACCAACCAACAGTGTCATTCTACGCACCGGAGAGTACAAATTTTTGGGCTTTTGTGTTCAATCCTCTTCAACCTTCAAGTCACCAATGACGTACATGCCAATCTAACTCCTCATATTTCAGAAAATTGAACAGGGGCAGCTGTTGTTCCCCAAAATTGTCCCTCCCACAATCAAAGTAATGTGTACCTAGATTTCTCTCA
This sequence comes from Lathyrus aphaca, assembly GCA_963966055.1. Taxonomy (NCBI): domain Eukaryota; kingdom Viridiplantae; phylum Streptophyta; class Magnoliopsida; order Fabales; family Fabaceae; genus Lathyrus; species Lathyrus aphaca. The sequence continues at coordinate 302,774,230 of OZ014524.1, read as the reverse complement.
AGGTTCATAAGGTTCACAAGGTTCACAAAGTTCATAATTTGGTCAGAAAATTTGAGAGTTCCCTCAGACAAAGCCTCCTCCTAAGTAATGGATCCAAAACTAGGGTTTTGAGTTTTTATAAGCTAAATGGACTTCCAAGGCCTCAAGTGAACTTCCTAACATCCCACATGTCCTCAAGAATCCCCATATCAAGTTTCAGGGCTTTCCCAATAAGTTTGACCAGTCAGATGATCAGATATGCAAAAATCAATCAAAGTGATTAAAAAGTCAAACTGAGGTTAACTGTGGTCAAATTAAAGTCAAGCTTCAATATTTTTTTCCAAAATCAAGATTATGAAGTAAAATTAATTATTTTATCAAGGGTTGATCATGATTCATCAAGGAGGTTTCAGGTCATCAAGAATCAGGAGTTTCTAAATTAGGGTTTTCATAGGAAAAGTCAACTGAACTTTGACCAGCCATAACTTTAACATGTTTCATCAAAAATTTCCCATCCAAAGCTTATTTTGAAGGAAATTGAATTATCTACAACTTTGTGTCTCACAATCCAAACCCAAAAATGCTTCATTTGGAAGGTATGAGCTAAGACATTATAGGTCCTTTTAAAAGTCAACAAAAAGTCAATATTTTCCAAAGAGCATAATTTGAAAATGGTAAAGGATATGGACATGATACCAAAGAGGTTTGTTTAAGGACTCTTTAAGATTTCTAAAAAGTCCAATAACACCTTCATAGCCTTAAAATTGAGGGAGTTATGCCTTGGCAAAGTTGGGAAATTTTTAAGGGGTGCATGAGGCAAATAAGGTCTTAAATCCAATTTTTTCCAAATGGGCCTATCATTTTGCAATCCAATCTTCACAATAACATCAAGAATGACCCAATTCCAAATATTTCTTATTTTTCTAATTTATTTATAATTTATTTGGATTTTATTCATTAAAATTCAATTTAAATCAAAATAAAATATAAAAATTCAAATATTTGATTTGATTCTTCTTCTAGAAGCTCTTAAAGACCATTCAAGTTGATTTGATCTCATCCAAATTCTTGCACATCCTTTGAAGTATGTAAAGATATGATTTTTCATCACATTTATGGTTGATCTTTCTTCACACTCAAGCTATCCAAAAGCCCACATAGCACATCAATTTTCTGACCTAAATTCATTCTACTATAAGTGCATAACATAACCAAAGCAAGGGGGCGAATTTGACAGGTCCAAAGTATGAGAGTGAAGTTCAAAATTTCATCAAAAAAGTGGTAAACCGTTTTGGACCTAGAGGCGTTTCCAAAGCTTTCTGAAGGTGGCATTAGCTTACTTGAGGATCATTGAACATAATTCAATCATCATAAGCATCCAAAACATCATAGAATTCGTTAACTGAATATGTTTTTATGTCTTCTTGAATTTTGTCGATTCACATATTTAACGCATTATAAATTGTTTTTCTTTGTTTAATCTTGTTCATGGTGATACATAGATGGATTCTGGGCGATTCGTTTGAAGAATAGATGCTTGGAGGATGAGACGCCATGGCTAGGGTTTGAGCTTCCGATTTGGGGTTTTGTGATTTGGAAGATATAAATAAATTCTAACAATGTGGTTGGATTGTGTATGACATAAGTATTGTTATAGCATAATCAATTTTTCAAAATTTTGCAGGTTTTATGGTGATTGAAGAAACATAGGTTCTGCTACGAAACCAAATCCGCAAGAAAAACAACAACTAATTTCGCAGCAAAACGCGCAGGTCTGAAGGTTGAAGAAGACCCAATTTTTGAATTTATTATTTCTATTTTATGTTATTGTTCTAGATACTTTGCACAAGCATACGCTTGCCCCAGTGGCTAAAGCGCACAAGTATAATCTTTAGGGCCTGGGTTCGATTCCCAGGTCCCTACACTCTTTTTATTCCTTTTGTTTTATTATTTCTTTCCTTGTTTATTATTAATGAAATTAATCTCTTAAATTAATAATTAATTAACAAATAATCAATCATTAACCAACCAATTAACTAAATAACCTCTTCTTTTTTATATAATTTTCTTTAATATTTTTCTATATATTAGTTTTTTTCATAAAATAAAGTATTTATTAATTTAATTAGGCTTTTATTAATAAACCTTAATTTCTTAAAATAATTTTGTTTTTCTTGTAAATAGTTTGAAAATAATCAAAATTAATTAATTGAACCTATATTTTCTTAATAACTTTTTTAGATTAACTAAATATCTTTATAATTTAATTTGTAAATAATAACCTAGTTAATACCTTTTATAACTTTATTCTAATTAAAAATTCTAATTATTTCTTTAATAGTAATATTGCATATAATTATTCATTTATATTTTGTAAATTAATTACTAATTAAGAGTTAGGTTATTTTTCTTAATAATTTTATTTACAACCCTAATTCTTAATCCTAATCCTAATTTTTCTTAATTAAAACCTTAACCTAATTTCTAACCTTAAATCTCAATTTATTTTTCTTTATTATTTTCTTTAATTTATTTTTGCTTTATTTAATTTTATCTTATTAGAAAAAAATGTATAGGTTGTAATTACTGTAATTTATTTTTGTCGTCCGATTATCTTGTATCTGCCCCTAAGCCATGTAATAGCTTAGGATTTTATCTTTGCTTTTTTTCATTTTCGTAAATATAAATTGCGTGGTTAGTAAATAGGGAGTGACAAAGACATAATTGTAATTAATATGGACTTAGAAAACTAATTAAAAATATTAAATATTTGAAAATAAACACTCACACACGTAAGTCGATCTAAGATCGTTGTCTGCACCACCTAAGGTTAATCCACTACAACAAACAAGATCTTAGACAGCGCTTTTTTTAGCCTTAGACAGCGCTTTAAAGCGCTGTCTAAACCTCCGCTGCTAAAGGTTTAGACAGCGCTTTTTAAAATGTGAAAAGCGCTGTCTAATCCCCCACCCTTAGACAGCGCTTTGGCCAAAAGCGCTTTAAAAGACCCTCTTAATTTAAATTTTTTAGGTACACATTAGACAGCGCTTTTCAAAAGCGCTGTCTAAGCCCCTACCTTAGACAGCGCTTTGGCCAAAAGCGCTGTCTAAGCCCCTCCTATTTTAATTTTTTTAGGTATACCTTAGACAGCGCTTTTGGCCAAAGCGCTGTCTAAGCCCCCACCTTAGACAGCGCTTTGGCCTAAAGCGCTTTCTAATCCCCCCCTTAGACAGCGCTTTTGCCAAAAGCGCTGTCTAAAGTAAACGAAATTTTTTGTAGGATTTGTTTGTAACCACATTTTTTCCAGGTTTATAAACCAGAATTGGTACCTGTTTTCAACCAGATTTTTGCAGTCAATTATCACATTTTATATATGCCATTTTGGCCTTTTTTTACCAAAATTTGGCTAACCAATTCAAACCAATTCAAACCAAATTTGCCATAAATGTATCAAAATATATACAAATTTATGTTTACATTTATAAGTCATTACATATACTACTACAAATGTACACATTAATTACACACTTTGAGCTCTATCATGTATTGACACCACTCCTCTTTGATTTCGTCCACTTGATCCTTTGTATAAGATGCACACTTGAATTCATCAAAGTACTACATAATAATATAACATATTTTGAATTAATTCCAACTATTTAATTATATGAGATATGTGTAAATATAAAAATAACTCATAAGTTAGAAATACATACATCGGTGGGAATCTCTAATCGGCCCAACATGAGAGTATCTCGCATAAACCTCAACATGAAATACCCGCAATCTATTTCATTACGTTGAAGAGGACACTACATATGAAAAAAAAATATGAATTATAAATCCTAAGTTTTATCAAGTGTAGTCATCACTAATATAATAAAAAACGCGGTAATTAAAAATATACCGCCACTTTAATCCATGAAATGGAGTTGGCGCCCCTCCTTGAGGTCTGGATAACTCGTTGGGCACGAAAAGCTTGTAGGACGCTAATAAAATAAAAATGAAGCAATTAGAACAATTCACATAAACTAAGAAAAATTTTGAACATTCTCACTTACGTGTCAATTAGGTCCTTCATAACCGGGTATGTTGTCCAATCATTTCCTAACGAGTCAAGATAATACACAATTTCTCGGATAGGATTGATTGCGAGCAACAACCAATGTCCACTGTAATGATTAGGCAAATGTTAGATGGTAACTTGGAAAATAATTATTATAGATGAATTTAGAATGAAATGCTAACCCGGTATTAAACGGTAAAAAAAACAACTTCTCCGCATTTTTATTCTCCACGAGGATCCGAAGAACGTACTCCGTCACGGTATCCGGTCTACTTATCATTAAAGTATAGTTGACGGTCGCGGGTGCTAAGAATCCGAATGACACGTCCAAACCATTGGGGCGCATCCATTTGTCATACAAAAACCTAATATAAAAACATCATTAACATAAAGTAAACATCATTAAAATAAGTTGTTTAATTAATAAAACAAAGTATGCCGAATTTACCTAACATATGTATTGACAACGTTGACGCCGATTTCTTCACGACCAAAAACTTGCATGAAGTCCTCATTACCAATCATTTGTTCGTAATCAAAGCCGAAAATCCCTACCTCCATAGGTATAGTCCGAACACCTCCGGTCGGTATATCGGTCATCTCTAGAAATGTCCTGAGGCACGACCTATACTTGGTGGTAGGTTTTTTCCTAGCTACGGACTTCTTAGCACCAGAACTTTGTACCCGTGCGGAGGCGTTGCTAACCTCCTTTTTTTGTTGTGCGGAGGCATTGCTAGCCTCATTTTCTTGAACCTACATGTCATATAAATAGTTAGATCAAATTAAGAATGTAACAACTTCCATGAATATATGTCATATAATTGTATATTACCTCTTTTCTTGAAACCGTGGACTCGGTATGCCGTGGAATCGCAGTTTCTTTTGATTTGGATTGTGTGGGAGTCTATTTAACATAGGAAAATATGTAAGTAAAATTTTAAGCATAAATTTTAAACTTTGAATATACCAAGGAAAGTTAACATAAGTTTTAATCATACCTCATATCCTACGCATATGAGGTTTGTCGGCCATGCAACAAACGAACCTACTGCTTCGTGCACCGTTGTTGCATCCGAATCATCACTAGGATATGGTAATGCTGCATTCGGCTCAACTGCAATATCAACTGATACCTTCAAACATCCAGCAGGGAGCTCTCTAGTGTGGAGTAATACTCCGCTAACGTTATGCACTTTTCCCTTGCCAACCATCCGATAGTATGGTGACGACAAATACAGCTGACAATGGGAAATGCCCTAAAATCAATAATAACAAGAAATCATTAATGTGTATATATGTCAAATACATAATTTAAGAAAATAGTTCAATTTAAGACAATTATATGTAATTACCTCTAGAATGTTCGGCTGAAAGGTACAGTTGATACTGTCTTTGTCCGAAGCATCTCTGTATACTGTTGAGGCGCTAGCCTCTCTTTCTCTCCTCAATGCATCAAGCTCAGCTTGCATGGCTTCCATTCTTGCATGAAGCTCCCGATTACTAGGAGCCTTTCCTTTTTTAATACTCATGGAGGTCGGAGTGACTCCAAATCCCTTACCCCTCACCCGACCAGAGTACTCAGGGACATCTAATGCCCGACCAAGTATGCTCCTAGTATCATCGGGAGATAAAGACTGAGATAGCTCCTCCTGAAAAATCATATGAATATCGTACAATTGTCAAATATTTGTGTATAAAAATGTTATTCAATTAATGAAAAAATGTTATACTTACACATTTCTGGTATACTTGTAAAACTTCTTCTTGAGGAACTCCAGATTTGCCCACACGGGCTTCCTTCCACAAAACATGTGCAGGAAGAGATGATTCTGAACTTTCCTCCTTCTGCAGCTACACATTAAGTCATACAATTTGATCAGATAAAACTAATATATGATGAACAAATTTGTTATCGCAATTTAAAAATACGTACCATGGATTGTTCTAAACGTCCATATCCGACACGTCCTTTTCGGTACGGATATGCGGGACTTGATGCTCTTTCCCGATTTGTAGCACTTATTCTTTGAAAAACCGGGTCTTGTCTTTTGGATTTGAACGCTTCCCATTCTTCAGCCGATATCAAACTTTCATATTTTTTGGGAAGTTCCGCATCCACAAAATTACCATCCGCATCCTTAAGGAACTTGGATGATAAAAATGTCCGAAACCCTCTTAGAAGCTTTCCGGCCAATTTCATACAAAAGCCTCTTCTTTCTTCTTCGATGTTAAAACATCGCTAAGAAAAACATACAGATTGATAGTTAGTATCGGTAATTGAAAAAACATAATTGAAAAAACATGATTGTACCTTTATCTCACTCCAAATTTTATCTTTGGACTCTTTCAGCTCTTTGTTTCTCCAATCATCACATGTAATGGGAATTTCATTCCTTACTAGTGCACCGATAAAACTAGTTAAGGTATGCCCATTAGGTTCTATAAGCTGTCCCTGGGTGCTCCAATAGACATCTAGTATGATGCCTCGAGATCTTCCTTGGACCACCCTTCTCATTACTGTGATGCCTCTTCGAATTTCTTCTTCCGCGGATACTTTTTTAGGAACTTCCTCAGGTTGGTCATCAGCCATGTCTAACCTGTAATAAACCAAGGAAACCATCAAATATCAAATATAACTTATAATCAAAGCAATTGAAAACAAAAAAATAAAGAAATCATGCATTATCATATATAACTTATAATCAAAGTAATTGAAAACAAAAAAATAAGGAAATCATGCATTATCACATATAACTTATAATCAAAACAATCGAAAAAATAAAATAAAGAAACCATGGATAATTTACCTAAGTCACTAACATCTCTTTCTTTTCTTTGTTGGAATATTAATCACTTGTTTCTTAGCAATGCGTACGGATGAATTGATCCAAATTCCCTCATTATGATCGTTTCTTATATATGACTCATCCGGTATAAGATCCTCAACTTCATCATTTCTATTCAACTCATTCCGTCTAATGCATGACTCATTCTCAACATCAATATCACATTGATCGACACCGCTATCATCAGTCACTTTGTTAGAGAAAAGCACTATAGACCATTTTGTACTCTTCGGGTCATTCACATAGAACACTTGTTTAGCCTGAGATGCTAGAATAAAAGGTTCATCTTTGTACCCCACCCTAGTAAGATCAACTTGCAAAAATCCAGACTTATCCATTCGTATGCCACTACTATTCACCCACTTGCAACCAAAGATGGGAATCTGAAACTTCTCGTAATCAAACACCCAAATGTGCTCAATAACTCCAAAATATGACAGATTTGCATATTTGGGGTTTAAGTCCTTCATGCTTGATATATGCATTGCTTCAGCTAGCACGGTGACACCACTATTTTGCATAGTACTCTTATCATCTTGTTCTTTGGTATAAAATGTGTATCCATTAATTGAATATGCGCTATGAGAAAACACATGCAAACTTGGACCATATGCCAAACATCTCAACCTTTCTGTTACCGAAGAAGGATCTGAAGAGCGCTTCAAATAAATATGATCCTTCAACCATTGTATGAAACTTTGATTGTGCTCTATAACTATCCAATTTTCATTTCTGTTCGGATTTAACCTTCGGAGTACATCCTTGTGCATTTCAACATATGGCTCAACCTCATTATTATTGTGCAGAACATACAAATGAACTTGATCCCGTTCATCCCTTGATATTGTCACAATTTTATTCCCAATTAATTTTTTACCTTCCATTTTGTCGAAAATCTGAGCTCTGGGGAGTCCAATCGATTGAACGTTAGACAAATATTCAGTACAAAACTCAACAGCTTCTTCAACAATGTATCGTTCAACAATACAACCCTCTGGTCGACTTCGGGATTTCACGTACCCTTTTAATATTTTCATATACCGTTCAGCAGGGTACATCCATCTCATATAAGCTGGTCCACACAACTGTGTCTCTTTCACAAGATGAACAACTAAATGAACCATTATGTCAAAAAAAGACGGAGGAAAATACATCTCAAGCTCACACAAGGTAATTACAATCTCTTTTTGTAGTGTTGGTAAGATCTCGGGATCGATCACCTTACTACAAATTGACCTAAAGAAAAAACACAATTTAGTTATGGAACTTCTTACTTTTTCTGGCAAAATAGAACGTATACCGATCGGTAGAAAATGTTCCATTATAACGTGACAATCATGTGTCTTCAAATTCTTCAACTTGAGGTCTTTCATAGAAACAAGTCTTCTGATATCAGATGAGTATCCTTCTGGAACCTTAACTTCACTCAGAGACTTACACAAAATTTTTTTCTCCTTTCTAGATAAAGTAAAAGCAGCAGGTGGTAGATATGTTCGTCTTCCTTTCTTCACGGGTGCTAATTCAGTTCTCATTCCCATTTTTAACATGTCCTCCCTTGCTTTAAGGCCATCCTTAGACTTGCCTTTTATATTGAGTAATGTACCGATAACACTTTCAAATACGTTTTTTTCAATATGCATAACATCGAGAAAATGTCTCACGTACAAAGACTTCCAATATGGCAATTCAAAAAATATCGACCTTTTCTTCCACCCACCTTTCACAATCTTATGTGCAAAAGGCTTGCCAAACTCAGTACGCACATCTTTCACCTTTTCAAAAACTTGTTCACCTGACAATGCGGGTGGAGCTCTACGATGTTCGGTGTCTCCATTGAATGCTTTTCTCCACCCACGGTAGTGATGTTTAGAATGTAAGAATCTACGATGACCGAGAAACACATTCTTCTGGCAAAGTTCCAATCGGATCGTATCGGTTCCGTCTTCACAAACAGGACACGCACGTTGACCTTTAATGCTATACCCAGATAGATTCCCGTATGCTGGAAAATCATTAATTGTGCCAAACAACATCGCCCTCAAATTGAAACTTTCTTTCCTATATCCATCATAAACCTCCACACCGTTCTCCCACAAAATCTTTAAATCTTCGATCAGAGGTGTCAAGTATACGTCTATGTCATTACCTGGTTGTTTAGGCCCAGAGATTAACATAGATAACATCATGTACTTACGCTTCATACATATCCACGGAGGTAGGTTATAAATCATAAGAATCACAGGCCATGTGGTATGTGAAATACTTTGAAGACCATGTGGGTTCATTCCATCAGTAGATAATGCCAATCGAAGGTTTCTTGCTTCTGATCCAAACTCAGGATAATCATTATCAATCTTCGACCACTGTGGTGAATCAGCCGGATGCCGATACTTTCCATCGGTAATTCTTTCATCTGCATGCCAAGTAAGATGTCTTGCATCGGTTTCACTACGAAACATGCGCCTAAATCTCGGAATTATCGGAAAATACCATAAGACTTTTGCGGGAGATAATCTTTTCTTATATCGAGACAAACCGCATTTGGGGCACTCAGTTAACGTTGCATATTCGTTACGAAACAAAATGCAATCGTTAGGACAAGCATGTATATTATCATAGCTCATGCCAATAGAGCACAACATTTTTTTTGCCTCATAGGTTCGATTAGGAAGAACATTATCATCCGGTAGCATTTCTCTCATAAGGGCCAACAACTCTGTGAAACTTTTATCCGACCATCCATTGCCCGCCTTTAAGTTGTACAACTTTAATACCGCAGAAAGTCTTGAGAATTTAGTGCAACCTTTGTACAACGGTTTCTCTGCATCGCTTACCATCCTCTCAAACATTTCAGGACAATCATGAAGATCTTCTTCCAGTGCTTCTACAATCTCTTCAACTCGATCACAATCATATGTTTCCGTGTCTTTGTCGTATGAAGCATAGGTCGTATTTCTTTTTCCACTCGATTCAACATTCCCGTTAATTTTCTCACCATGAAATATCCAACACTGATAACTTTGATCAATTCCATGCCTCAGCAAATGCGATTTCAATCCATGTGCGTCAACCTTACCAATATAACAACAACGCAAGCAAGGACAATGCATTCGTCTGGGGTTTTCAGCGTGTTGAACAGCATACTTAACGAATTCCGCAACCCCACTCTCGTACTCTTTGGTCATTCGATCGGCACAGATCCATGTTTTATCCATGGTTTTCCTACTTAAAAAACGTATACATAACCAATGTTAAAACTATTAGTGAACACTACTTATACGTACATTATGACTCATGGAGCACATATACGTACATTATGACTCTTTTCTAACAAACACACAGATACTTTGAGACAAATTTATGTATGATTGCGAACCTTTAAAACTATTAGTGAACACTACTTATATATTAATTGCCCCAAAATGCTATATTTCAACTATCCTTTTAATAAGAAAGGAGAAAAGTGTCATTTTTGAAATTATTTTTGACACTGTTCTAACTCTTTTGCCGACATCAGTGTCATCGTTACAACTTTAATGCAAATTTTCATTTTCCAAAAGATCTTTTTAGAAATTCATCATTAATCTCACTTTCTAGGAAATCATGGGTTTGCACGACTTCACTAATTCCTTAACTACTATGAACTTTCCCCCTCCATGAGAAATGAAACATTTCACTTCAAATATGTGTCTACCATGTGTCAGTCATTGAAAAGATAAATATCTATATAAATACTTCATTTGCATCCTCTTTCAATCTTCCTCACTTTTGCTTCAACATTTTACACACACAAAGAACACTCTCTCAGAACAAGCTTTTCCAACTATGATAAGTGGTAACAAAAAGCATGCTAAATCAACCACAACCAGAACCAGAACCAGAACAAAAAGCATGCTAAAACAGGGAAATGAACAATTCCTAATAAAATCAAAACTGAAACACATACCGTAATGAGATTCTTCAACAACTTTCAGAAATGACCGATTAAACTATTGCAATGCCTGAAATCCAGACTGAAATCCGAAAACACAAATGAATGAAAACGTGAACGAAGAACATGAGTGAATGAATGAAAACGTGAATGAATGAAAACGTGAATGACATACCGCGATGAAGACAGGAGAACGATTCAAACAAGTTTCAGTGACTTCAATGACGACAAAGTTCTTCTGGAAACGTTCGATGTTAGGGTTCGTCTGGAAACGTTCGCAGGAGGGAAAACGAAAAGAACAGAGAATGAAAATAGAAGTATGAAATTTAATTTTAATTAGACCTTAGACAGCGCTTTTGGTTAAAGCGCTTTCTAAGGTATCCCTTAGACAGCGCTTTCCAAAAGCGCTTTCTAAACCCCCCCCTTAGACAGCGCTTTTGGTTTTATTTTATTTTTAATTTAAAAACTTTAAACAGCGCTTTATCAAAAGCGCTGACTAAGGTAAATATATAAAAGCGCTTTCTAGAAGCGCTGTCTAAGGGGGGGTCTTAGACAGCGCTTTCAAAAAGCGCTGTCTAAGACCCCCCCTTAGACAGCGCTTTCATTATTTTTTTGGACCGTTTTCCGTGTTTAATTTTAATTTTAACCTTAGACAGCGCTTTCTCTTAAAAGCGTTGTCTAAGATGCGCTGTTAAAAAGCATTTTTGGCGTAGTGATCCTCTTAAAGGTTGCCTATTAAACGGTCAAGTCCCTTGAATATAGGGGTGTCTTAAGCAAAGTCCCTTCGCGTATAAATCATCAAGTCCTACAGATTTAAAAGATCAAGTCCCTTCGAGGTTGCCTACGATCATGATCTTGTCCCTTCGAATAAATGATGATAGTCCCTACGAATTGCTAAAGACACCCCTTAAGTTGCCTTCATTGACCATACGATGACCCTACGCTCGTCCCTTAACAAATCCAAGGTAATGACTACCTATTCCTTAATAATAGGGACAGTCTTACCCTTGAAAGAACATATAAGAACATGAATGACTTAGTCTAGGATAGGTACCTCATAGTTACTTGCTCACACTTTAAAAATACTTTTCACACCTCACAATATTTTCAAACATTTTCAACAAGGCTTTGTATACATCCATATGAGGATCATTATAAAGTACTTAGAAAATTTCTAATCACACACTACACTTTTTAAAAACATTTAAGTGAGCTAAGTAACTAAGAGCTCATGGATAACCATGGATATAAAGGGTGCTAACACATTCCCTTTATATAACCTACCCCCCCCCCCCCCCCGAACTCAAGTCTTTTAAAAATAGGTCTTTTCTGTTCTTTTATGTCATTTCCACTTGGATAAAATAAAAGTCGGTGGCGACTCTTGTTATCCGCAACATTTATAGAAAGTCAGTTCTCCCACCGTGTTACAGGTATGATGCAGCTTCCTGAGAATGTCTTGTTGGTGATGAGACACCCAAGAGTTGTTAATGATTTGTTATGCTTCCTCTTTCTCAATCCATGTGTGCTCCAACCTGGTAGGTTTAGTTTTGATCATGTTACTTATGTGATGACCTTTTCCTACATTATGAGATAGATAGGATTGTGGTCAGAGTTGTATCTGGTCAGGTGATTTATTCTAAGATTGTGAAATTGGTTAGTCCATAATAGTCATGTTTGAGACATTATCCGACTTAAATATATTTTTTATAATTTTGAAATTATTTAAAAATTAATTTAAAATAGGATTAAATATTTTTGGTCCCTTTAAATATATGGTTGATTTCCTTTAATGAATTGTCCTTTTAATATTTTTCATCCACACTTTTGGTCCCTCCTGCTAACGGTCGTTAACAGAAACTGACGTGGTGCGTCATGTGGAAGTTTTTGTTGTGATTGTGCACACACATGGCAGTGTCAATGTAGTAAGATGATGATGTGGCATAACACATGGTTAAAAACAACATTATTCATGAATCTAGAAAACTTTGTAGCTAATCTATAGCTAAAATCGTAGCTAATATGTAGCAAATACATTGCAAGAATTTTGATTATGAACTCCTTTTCTTTTACTTGTATTTTTTGGATACTGGAAACCCTCATGAGTTTATGCTTTATGTTGTTTCTAATCTGTTACTCCAAATATTAATACGTTATCTCATGCTTGTAATCCAAGTATTGCAATTACTATTTTCTTTCTTTTAAATTCCAAGGTGTTAGATGTTCATGCCCATACGAGTCTTGTAGAGCTGCTCGATTCATCACTGGTGGACGTGGTATGCACTGTATAACTTTTTATCCTCCTATTTCTTTTTTAAATTATATTTTGTCATTATTCTGTTTATGTTATTGATGATTTCATTTGGATGATTTTTACTTTGAAATGCTTATTATAATGTTTGTGTTTTAGCACCGTTTGCTCTGAATTCTAGATTATGTTGTGAAATGCATGGATAACTTTTTGCACATATATTCATTCGCTTTTAAATGATAAGTTACTCACTTGGACACTTGGTAACTATTTATAGAATAAAATGATTGATCACTTGTTGCATGCGTTTACTTGTTTGTCAAGCGTGGTTTTATTAACTTGCTAATGTTTCATTCTTGTATTTGCACCATGGGACCAAGCGAATGCCAGGTAAAACTATTCAAAATATGTTTGGTTTATGGGGGAGGGATTTTATTAATAATTTTTTTCCTCATGATATAACTTATATATTATTTAGAGATGAAAAATTCATAAATAATTTTTTGATAATAAATTTTGTAATATTGAATTATTAAAAATGTCATAACTTATCACATAATATATATATATATATATATATATATATATATATATATATATATATATATATATATATATATATATATATATATATATATATATTTGATTCGTATTATAAATCTCTGACACAAATTAAACTTCTAAATACATAAAATCATGTTGTGAATCAGATACCTTAGAAACAAAGTATAATTGGTTCCTTGATCAGTCAAGAAACCCACAAGGGTTAAGGTTTATGGTAACCAAGGATAACAACAAAGATTAGTTATAAACTGATATTCTTTCATTTTTCGTAAAACAAGATTACAAGTATACAAGAATAACAAATAATCTCTCTCACTTTTAAATTAGGGTTTTATCTTCCTAATTTCCCTTATACAAAAGATGAGAGACTAGTATGCTATTTATAATAAAACTAACACATTAACTTAATGGACTTTTAATAATTACTCATTACAAGCTAACTTAGGATACAAGCTAACTTAAACAATTGGATCCATAACACAAGACCCAATTAAACAACAACATGTGAGCGGACTTCAACGACATGCTAAACCTAGAGTTCGTTCCAATATCTCACAAATCTCTGCCTTGGAACAAACTCTATAACAACAAGAAAACAAACTAGTTTTCACCATCCATGGCTTGCAACCATTTAGTTTTATTTCAACTTCTCTTATCTTCCTTATAGTCTATAGGTTCTTCGTCTAGAACCTCGCTTGCAAAGATTAAAGCATAAGTTATAAGATCTGCATAACCAAGTCTCTGAGGTGGCTTGATGACTTTTCTCGACCTGTCTCTTGTCAGCAGGTAGTCATTATCAGTCTCATCATCTTTGTCGGATGTTTCTGCTTCTTCTTCTTTGACTTCACATGTGTTAAGCAACTCAACATCACTATGTTCCACCTCAACATAAATCTCTTCCTATTCCATATCTTCTTCAACATCATCATTTTTCTTGAAAGTCATCTCAACTTCATTGAAAACTACATCTCGACTGGTGATACTCCTCTTGTGACATGGCTCTAGGAACCATAACCTATAAGCTTTGACTCCTTCAGGGTATCCCATGAAACATGCATTTCAGAGCTCTGGGTTCGACCTTGTCTTGCCTAATGTGAGCATAGGCCACACAGAAAAATACTCTCAGTTTATCGAGATCTGGTGGATGTCCCGACCAAACTTCTTTAGGTGTCTTCATATTTAACGCAGTCGAAGGACATCTGTTTATTAAATATGTTGCAGTCGAAACAACCTCAACCCAAAACACCTTCTTCAATCCAGCACTAACTAACATGCATCTAACCCTTTCAAGGATTGTTCAATTGAATCTCTCAGTTAGACCATTTTGCTGAGGAGTACCTGCTACAGTCTCATGCCTTGTAATCCCAGACTCGACACAGTAATTTTCGAAAGCTTCATTGCAGAATTCAAGGCCATTATCAGTTCTCAACTTCTTGATCTTTTTGCCAGTTTGAGTTTCGACCAGAACCTTCCAACTCCTGAAATTCTCACAAGTTTCATCCTTAGTCTTCTGAATGAATACCCATAACTTTCTGGAATAATCATCAACTATGGATAGAAAATACCTTGCACATGAATGTGAAGGATTCTTTGCAGGCCCCCAAAGACCAACATGGATGTAATCAAGGGACCCATGTGTTATTTGTTTACCTTTGTTAAACTTCACCCTACTGGATTTACCAAATACACATGGTTCACAAAAATCCAACTTCTCGACTTTGTCACCACCTAGCTGGTTTTGTTTCCCCGGTTCGACCAGGCCTCTTTCATTGACATGGCCCAATCTCATGAGCCATAATTTTGTCTTTGACACAAGTTTCGTGGATGCAACATTTGTAGAACCACTTACAACTTCAGCCTCAAGGGTATACAAGCTTTGTTTCTTCACGCCTCTCAAGACTTCCTTTGACTCCTTCATCACTCTTAAGATACTTATCTCTCCTTGAAAAATATATCCCTTCTTGTCGAATTCACCAAGAGAAATCAAATTTCTCTTCAAGTCAGGTACATATCTAAGTTCAAGATCAAGAATCAGCTTGTTGAACATATCCAACTGTCCAACCAACACTTTTTCTTCACTCATCTTAGATGAATACAAGGCTTACTTCAGGTAGAGTCGATTCACCAACGATTTGGTCATGTATAAACCTTCAAGTTTAAACAATAACCCTGACGTTGTCGTCAACTTTGATACCTGTCAAAGAACCTTATCACCAAGGCTCAACAATATTGCGTTGCGTGTGTAACACCCCCTTTCTATACCCCCAAATAATCAATTAATCATTTAGGCACATATTAAAAATTTCATCAGAGTATAATTAAAACATGGTATAAAAGAGGCATGTCACATTATACTTGAAATTAAAACATCTAACACCTGCTCATTTAACGATATGCAATAATGGGGTAGCTTGCAACAGAAGGATTTAATCCTTACACCCATATTCAACATTATAATAACAGCGGGAATTAAACAGTAATCAACATCAAACATATATATATATATATATATATATATATATATATATATATATCATCAAGTTTGATCCACCACATAAATCCATGTTTACATAAACATTCATCACCAAGATACATATACAAATACATCACAAAAGGCATCAAGCCGACCCTAGCTACTCGGTGCTACATATCAGAGCCGACCGACCAAAAGAATAAAGGCACGCTTCACAAAAAGAACTCCAGCAAACCTACTCTGCAATGCCTCACAGAGCATCATAAAACAGCAGAAGGGTGAGAAATATTATTATAATAACAATGCATATAATTATATATCTTAACATAAAAATACACAATACACATTCTCACCACAATTCATCACCCATCACACATATACTTCACAATGTATATATACAAACCAAGCATATTCGTCATGCATAATTTCACAATTTCTACCTCATTCTACATAAACATACGTTATTCATGTTTATTCACCAATTTTCAATTATAGATGATAAATTCAAATCATAGAGACCGACTCACAACTCTATGCAAATGCATGCGGTATCGACTCAATCATCTCAAGTTCACTCAGGAACTTATTGGAACCATCGCTCGTTACCTGAAGTAACTCCCCGTCGGGCATACAATGTTCACCCATTGCTCACACCTCACATGGGCACACAATGTTTATGGATTTCTCACACCCCACATGGGTACACAATCTGATTGCTCACACCCCACACAGGCACACAATCATTTATGATTAAATCACCCATTGCTCACACCCCATACGGGCACACAATGTTTATGGATTGCTCACACCCCACACGGGCACACAATCTGATTGCTCACACCCCACATGGACACACAATCATGTTGTAATCATCGCTCACAACCCCACATGGGCACACGATGTTACATCGGATTCACAGAGAACCCCACAACACAAGAATGCATACATTATGCTTCACATGCAAAATGACACACAACATTCTTGAAAATGCATACATATTCACAATATAATTATGCATTCATCTCATACAATTACAAACAAACTATACACATTTGCATCAATTACGCCAAACGGCCACGAACTCTCTCACTATTAACATGCATTCATATTCACTTCACGAAATGCATTTATTTTCCAAACGGCCAATATACCACAATCAATCACACAATTCCTTAACTAACATAACTACGTTTTATCATAAAAGTAGGGTAAAAGTCGGCTAAAAACTACATATTTTAGCATCATCAGTTTATATATGTTTCTAGCTTCGAATCGATATGTGGAACGCTTAAAACAGATACTCGGATCAAAAGTTATGAATTAAAACACAATTTCCAACTTCCAGGTCTCGCTGAGCGAAAAATGTTCTGGAAAGCTCGTTGAGCAGGGGAACGCTCGCTGAGCGAGAACTGCGATTTCAGCAGCATCTCATCCACGCAACAGTCATGTTAAATCCTTCCAAAACCCAACCAAACTCCCACAAACATGATCATTAACACGTATTAGTTATCATACTTCGATTATATCAAGTTCTAACCGATTAATCTACCAATTTTCTTAGATTTCCATAAAAACCCTAAAACCTAACTATCAGACCCTAATTTTTGACCCTAAGATTTTTCGCATCTCATATGCATTTCGCATACAAACAAGATCACGCACTGTTCGTTTATCCTTTTTTTAGGTGCAGGTCTATGCTTTGCGGAGGATCACCTTGTTTAATTTCTGTTATCTGTTTATATTTCACTGACGTCTAACCCAAAATACAAAAAAAAAATATGTTGCTTCTTCTCCTTCTGTGTTGCAGGATTACAAAGACAGGGCAGTGATTTTAATTCAGAGGCGTTTGTTCAGTCACAATTCGATCCAGATGGACGTTTGACCTAATCTTGGTCAAACTATCAAATAGATTGTTCAATTGCAAGTTACTTGTGCCAGTGGTTCATTTCTCAGACAGTGCGTTTTCAAAAGTTCAAGACTGTGTTATGTGTTGTGATCATCAGTTATCAGGCAGTGTTTTGTGCAAAGTTGAGTCCGAATTTTCATTGATCGTCAGTTCATCAGTGGTTTGTTTGTGGATTTATTTTCCTCAAATAATCTGGGCAATTTTTAGAGGATTCAAGTGGTTGTGGCTCAATGCTATGATTTGTTCAGTGGCTTATGAGAAAAAATAATCAGGAATGGGTTGTGGGCTTAAAAATCATTACTTCATCCATTGTCCGATTCAGACACGTTTCTTTCTAGTTACCATTTTTTACTTCGGCTATACTTCTATTACCCAATTATTCTCTATTCATTTATTTCTAAACCATTGTCCATATTTCAATTTTTCCAATGACCAGATATCATTCAAACCCATTATCATTTTCACCCGTTATCCAATTCCATATCCACTTCTATGTTTTTACAATTTGATCCATAAACCATCTTTTTAGTTCGATTATTTCGAATTATCATTTTTTTACCAATATCCAATTTTCATTCAAAACATCTATTCTTATCGAATCTTTTTTTTTCCAGTTTTTTGAAATTCCCATGATAATACATCCATTTGTTTTACCCATACTTTCATCCATTTTTTCCATAATTCTAAAATTTCTATTATCACATTCCAAAGCCATTATCCATTTTTTTAAATATAATTCTATTATCATTATACATTCTCATTTTTTTTATATACCACAAAAATATAGGAAGCAATAAACCCAAGTCAGTATTACAAAGCCCACATTCCTAAGCCCATGAAGTATTGTCCAAAAAATTATTACATAAAAAAAAAAGAAAAAAGAAGCCAAGCAAGCTTCAAAATTCAGCCACTTTTCCCAACAGCTTTTCCTAACACTTCACAAGCCGTATTCGCAACATACACAGCCAGCGCCGTACCACAACAGGCCCCACACGCATACTTTCCCAGCCATTTCATTACAAGCTACCAAGCTAACAAATCAAGCTACACAAGACTTCATGTGACAACATCCATCAGCCGGTTTTCAACACCTTCCGTAAGCATAAGCCGCAGGCCCAAATTTTTCTCAGCCGTACGCCAGGCCCATAAGAAACAGCTGCAACAAGCTAGCAAAACAACACGCCAACCTTGCCAAACTCTAAGCTACAGCTCAAACAACAGCCGAAGCTTCCTGCATCAATGCATCACGTGAATCATCACCGTCAAAACGCACAAGGCTTCAAATAAAACGCGAAACACACGCATCCTGAACACGAGCAAAACGCAAGCTTAGTCCAAACGAAACGCAACTTCAACAAAGCATCAAACAACAGCAATAAAAATGAAAAAAAGCAAGTCAAAAACGCACCTGGATTGAATGTAAAACGTAGTGAAATCAGCAACACACGAGAAATCCGTGCATTCTAAAACACGTTCGAATTCGTCAAAACGACAGCAACTCAAATCTCTTCTCCCTCTATAAATTAACTTCTTCACTCCTTCACTTCTCAAGCTTGGAGAGCCACACGAAACCGCTGCAAAATCGTAACCAAGCTTCAATTCCATTTTCCCTAATTTTTCGTTCCCTTTCATTCACCATCAACCTGAATCCATCTTCATTATATTATACTCTTCTCAATTCCAAAGAAATTCCCAGCATCTTCTTCATAAACTCTTGGATCTCCTCTTTTCAATTTCAATTTACCGATAGTTTCTTCCCTCATTTTTCCCCTTTCCTTAAACTTTACAATCACATCAGTTTTTGCACAATAAGAGCAGTGAAACAAAGAAGTCGCGGCGAGAGAGAGAAAAGGTTTCGGCCGGTTTCGCCTTTGATTGAAGGTGAGAAGAGGAGAATTCGTCTCTGTATTTTAGTTGTGCTGGAGAAGAAGGCAGCGGTGCTGCATTTTTGTCATTGGTTTATGTTCTTTTTTTTTATTTTATTTTTTAAAATAAAGGCAGAAACATGATGGTTTGGGCTGGTGGATCCTTTTGGATCCATATTACTTATACCTTCACCCGCCTGCGCACACATTCCCCCTCCCTTTCTACTAATTTCTTTCTTTTCTTATACTTTCTTTATTTTACTTTTTTTAAATGGAGTTTTGTCATTTTATTTTTTGATTGAAGAGTTTTTATAGAAAAAATTTTGAAAATCCATTTTAGAAAAAGTTTGGAAAAGATTTTAGAAACAATTTTATAAAAAAGATTTAGAAAAGTTATTTTGGAAAATGTTTAGAAAAGAATTGTTTAGAAAATGATTTAAAATTTGTTTCTATTTCTTTCTTTTTTCGGATTTATTTTAGATCCACTTTTATTCATCTTATTTTTCTTTTTGGTCGATGACAATCTCTGATTCGTAGATTGTTGATTTCCGATCGATTTAATCTTCATTATTTCAAATCTATGGATGAATGATCACTTGGATCATTCTCCATACTTTGAGATCGTGATAGGTTGTCTTTCGAGAAATTCAACGATAATCTCGATTAAGATTAGACCATTCTCTTTCTTTTAGTGTGGCATGTTTTCGGAGAACGGTTCATAATATCGTTTCTCTAACATGTATTAACACGAACATTTTCCACTTTAATTAGTGGTGGCCGGCCTCATTTGTAGGGTAATTACTCCGTAAATTACTCGGCGATTGCTTAACATAGACCTACAGTTGTCCCGATTCGGAATGCGATCCACTTGGATCCGGTTGCCTCAATTTTATTTTTATTTTCGTGGTTGTGCTTGATTAAGTTCATCATACCACTTTATATTGTATATATTATAATAATGTGAATATACTAACATTTAATTAAATCTCTCGCACCTTATCCTTTTACTTTAAATCTCTCGTTCTCTACCTCTCTTATTATGCTTCTATATTCATTCATCATATTGCTTATTGTATATATTATTGTTGCTTGTTATTTTTCATTTGTCCATTTGGACACAAAAACATTAATAACGGATTAAACATCTAAAAATGGGTGACTAATATTGCGGACTATGGTTACTATCCCTTGCTTCGGAGATTCGGACTTAGATTCTAGGATTGTTCCTTTGCTCATTTGTTATGGATTGAAGACTTTGGTTCCGGTTGAGTCCACTTGTTTATGAAGATGGAAATCCAATTGTTCAAAGAAGTGCTTGCCATTTGGTTTGATTATTTCTTCCCTTAGCTTTTATTTTCAAGTTTTAGGATAGTCCCTTCATCTCTTCCCATCTTCTTCAATTTTCAAATCTCCTTCCTCTTTTCAAAACTTTCTTTGTTTTCAAACTTCAAACATTTTCTCAATTAAACCTTGACTTCGGTCATGTGCTTTTACCTTTTCATTTCATTTCTTAATAAATGCTAAACTACATAAGCATATCGGAACTTTCTTTCTCAAAAACTTTAAAACATTCACAACTCATTCAATTGATTTTGTGTCATCGTGCACGTTTCTTCTTAATTTTTTTTTTATGTTTAGATATGATTCATCCTTTTTAGCGGAATTATTCGCTAAAGGATGACGACTTATCTTTACATTTTAAAATCAATTCAACTCATTTGCCTTTCACAATTTGTACCACGAACTACGGGGTTTTGATCTCGCATTGCACTTTGTGGGTACGTAGGCATGAGACGTTCGTCTCTTCAAACACCAAAATCTTAAAAAACATTCTTCTTCTCATCTCCTCAATCTTTATTTTTCAAGCAAACCATTTCAAACCAAAAATGCAGTAAACATTTCAAAGGGTTCCCGTGGAGTACCACGGACAAGTCGGGTGCTTAAAACCTTCCCGATTTGTAACCAATCCCCGTACCCATTCTCTGTTTGATTCTTTGAGCTTTTTAGCTTTTGAGATTCATTAAGGTTTTGTTCGTTCATTTTCCTTTTTCCTTGTGGAAATAAATAAAAGCGCGGTGGCGACTCTGTGTATATCGAGTTAAGTTAATCAATAGCTTACACTCATGATTTTACCGCTACAGAAAAGTGGCGACTCTGCTGGGGAGTCAATCTCTAAGTGGATTCGGCCTACTTTGATTTGTTTACTGTTTTAGTTTGATTTGCTTGTTACTTGGTTTTTCTGTTTCGGTTTGGTGATCCTCTGTGAGATAGATTCTAACCTAGATCTGAGTGGAACTTATGATAGGACGGTGATACAAAACAAAAACCCAATCAATCTAACACATACATAATCATACATAAGGTTAAGATAACAATGTTTCACACCCTTACCCGATTGTTTCGATTTCTAGGAGAAATCTTGAAGAATTCCAAGCTTTTTCCTCTTTTCTCTTCTCCTCTTTTTCTTTCTCTTCTATTTTCTTTCTATCTCTCTTTCTTTCTATTCTTTCTACTACTTATCTCCTTTTCATTCTATTTCTTTTCTTGTCCACCAAATATCAATTTCTCACAATTTCTAATTCTACTAAAATTTCTAACTTATCATTAATTAGCAAATGTCTAAAATACCATCCAACCTAATTTTACCCGAAAATTCTCAAAATGGTAAAATAATACAACACATCAACATAACACATAAATACACCAATTTCATAATTGAAACAATTATTACTCAATTTAAATAAAAGACTCAACAAAAGTGGAATAATCGAATCGGGGCGTTATAATGTGCTTTCTCAATCATGGTTTTCTTTTCAGTTGTCGTTAACACAACATTCATGATCGCCTCTCCCTTCAACGCTTCCAAGCAACCCTGATGAACAAGTAGGGCTTTCATCTTCAAGCGTCATAGACCGAAATCGTTCACTCTAGTGAACTTTTCAATCTCATATTTTGTTGATGGCATCTTCTCCACACCCAGGGTTAAGGTTTAGGGTAACTAAGGATAACAACAAAGATTAGTTATAAACTATTATTCTTTCCTTTCTCTTAAAACAAGATTACAAGTATACAAGAATAACAAATAACCTCTCTCACTTTTGAATTAGGGTTTTATCTTCATATTTTCCCTTATACAAAAGATGAGAGACTAGTATGATATTTATAATAAAACTAACACACTAACCTAATGGACTTTTTAATAATTACCCATTACAATCTAACTTAAACAATTGGATCCCTAACACAAAGCTCAATTAAACAACAACAACATGTGAGTGAATTTCGACGTCATGTTAAACTTAGAGTTTGTTCCAATATCTCACAAATCACTTATTTTTAAGTATCATAATATATATATATATATATATATATATATATATATATATATATATATATATATATATATATATATATATATATATATATATATATATATATATATATATATATATATTGTAACACGATGGGAGAACTGACTTTTAGTCATGTTGCGGATAGCAAGAGTCGCCACCGACTTTTATTTTATCCAAGTGGAAAGGACATAAAATAACAGGAAATACCTATTTTAAAAGACTTGAGTTAGGGGGTAGGTTATATAAAGGGGAGGTGTTAGCACCCTTTATATCCATGGTTATCCATGGGCTCTTAGTTACTTATCTCACTTAAATTGTTTTTTGAAAAGTGTAGTGTGTGATTAGAAATTTTTCTATGTATTTTGTAATGATCCTCGTATGGATGTATACAAAGCCTTGTTTTGAAAAATGTTTAAGAAAGTGAGGTGTAAAAAGTATTTTGAAATGTGAGCAAGCAATTAAGAGGTACCTACCCTAGATTAAGTCTTTCATGTTCTTGTATGTTCTTTCAAGGGTAAGACTATCCCTATTATTAAGAAATAGGTAGTCATTACCTTGGATTTTTAAGGGACGGGCGTAGGGTCATCGTATGGTCAATGAAGGCAACAGGTAAGGGTGTCTTTAGCAATTCGTAGGGACTATCATCATTTATTCTAAGGGACAAGATCATTATTCAGTAGACAACCTCGAAGGGACTTGATCTTTTAATTGAAGGGACTATGATGATTTATACTTGAAGGTACTTTACTTAAGACACCCCTATATTCGAGGGACTTGGCCATTTAGATAAGGCAACCAAGAGGAATACCCTAGGAAGTGCAAGATGGCGATCAAAGATCGACTTACGTGTGTGTGTTTTATTTCAAATATTTATCTTATTTAAAGTTAATTATCTAATTTAATTTTAATTACAAGTAGTTTCGCACTCCCTATTTACTAACCACACAGTTAAATAATAATAATTAAAAAAACGGAAAAATAAATCTAAACTATTACAAGGCTTGGGCAGTTACAAAATATAGGCGGAAAATAAATTACAAATATATATTAAATAACTAAAGCGGGAAATAAATAAAATAGGATTATAAAGAAAATAATAATAAGAATTAATAAAAGAAATAAATTAAAGAAATAATGATTAAGAGAAAAAAGATTAGGTTAAGAAAGTTATATTAAAAAAAGGGTTTAGGGTTTAGAAATAATTAGGTTAAATTTTTAGGATTAATGAAAAATTAGGGTTAGAATTTAATTAAAATAATAATAAATTTATTAAGAAAAATAAGAAGTAATTAAAATATAAGAGATTAATTGTATACAAACTTTAGAATTTTAAAATTCAAAAAGATTATAGAAAAAATAGTTATATAATTTAGTTAGAAATTTAATTAGATATTTACAAAATAAAACATATAAGTGTTTAAATAAAATAGTTAATATTTATTAACAAAATATTTTAGAATATTATATATAAAAAATAAAATTTGAATTATAATTTATATAGAGAAAATAATTAAGTTTTTTATTTGTTTGTTTAAAAGGTTTTAGTTAATATTAATTTAATATAATAATAATAATGATAAATATATATATATATATATATATATATATATATATATATATATATATATATATATATATATAATTGTAAAATAAATAAAAAAAGGGTAAAATACTTACTTGCTGGAGCCTAGGGTCGAACCCAGGACTCCCAGCTCTCACAACAAACATGCAAACCATCTGAGCTAAAGCGTGCGTGTGCTTTTGAAATTACTTTGGCAAATAGTATATGAAGCTTATTTGAAAAAATAGGAAAAACAAAAAAAAATTGGTCCTAGTTAGATTCGAACCTACATCCTCATTCTCACAAACCAAATGTCTTGCCAATAAGCCACATGGGGCGCGTCTGCTAATAAACAGCAACAAATAATTATATAACAAACATGTTGAATATTAAAAATAATGAGTGTAGCGGTAAAATCATGAGTGTGAGCTATTAATTAACTTCACTCAATATACACAGAGTCGCCACCGCACTTTTATTTATTTCCGAATGGAAAAAGGAAAATGAACGAACAAAACCTTAACGAATCTTAAAAGCTAAAAAGCTCAAAGAATCAAACAGAGAATGGGTACGGGGATTGGTTACAAATCGGGAAGGTTTTAAGCACCCGACTTGTCCGTGGTACTCCACGGGAACCCTTTGAAATGTTTACTGCATTTTTTGGTTTGAAATGGTTTGCTTGAAAAAATATTGAAGAGATGAGAAGAAGAATGTTTTTTAAGATTTTGGTGTTTGAAGAGACGAACGTCTCATGCCTACGTACCCACAAAGTGCAATGCGAGATCAAAATCCCGTAGTTCGTGGTACAAATTATAAAAAAAGGCAAATGAGTTGAATTGATTTTAAAATGTAAAGATAAGTCGTAATCCTTTAGCGAATAATTCCGCTAGAAAGGATGAATCATATCTAAACATAAAAAGGTTAAAAGAAAACGTGCACGAGGGCACAAAAGCAATTGAATGAGTTGTGAAAGTTATAAAAGTCTTTGAGAAAGAAGTTTCGATATGCTTATGTGGTTTAGCATTTATTAAGAAATGAAATGAAAAGGTAAAAGCACATGACCGAAGTCAAGGTTTGATTGAGAAAATGTTTGAAGTTTGAAAACAAAGAAAGTTTTGAAAATAGGAAGGAGATTTGAAAATTGAAGAAGATGGGAAGAGATGAAGGGACTATCCTAAAACTTGAAAATAAAATCTAAGGGAAGAAAAGATCAAACCAAATGGCAAGCACTTCTTTGAACAATTAGATTTCCATCTTCATAAACAAGTAACTCAACCGGAGCCACAATCTTCAATCCATAACAAATGAGCAAAGGGATGATCCTAAAATCTAGGTCCGAAACTCCAAGTCTCAAGCTAGGGATAGTAACCATAGTCTAAAATTAGAAGTCACCCATTTTTTTAGATGTTTAATCCTTTATTAATATTTTCGTGTCCAAATGGACAAATGAAAAAACAACAAGCAACAATAATATATACAATAAGCAATATGATGAATGAATATAGAAGCATAATAAGAGAGGTAAGGAACAAGAGATTGAAATAAAAGAGGATAAGGTGCGAGAGATTAAAATTAAATGTTAGTATATTCACAATATTAATATTTACAATATAAAGTGGTATGATGAACTTAATCAAGCACAACCACGAAAAGAAAAATAAAATCGAGGCAACCGGATCCAAGTGGATCGCATTCCGAATCGGGACAACTGTAGGTCTATGTTAAGCAATCGCCGAGTAATTTACGGAGTAATTACCCTACAAATGAGGCCGGCCACCACTAATTAAAGTGAAAAATATTCGTGTTAATACATGTTAGAGAAACGATATAATGAATCGTTCTCCGAAAACATGCCACACTTAAAGAAAAAGGAAGGTCTAATCTTAATCGGGATTATCGTTGAATTTCTCGAAAAGCAACCTATCGCGATCTCAAAGTATGGAGAATGATCCAAATGATCATTCATCCATAGATTTGAAATAATGAAGGTTAAACTTATCGGAAATCAACAATCTCGAATCGGAGATTGTCATCGACCAAAAATAAGAGAAAGATGAAAAGAATGGATCTAGAAGAATAAATCTATATAAAAAAAAGAAATTGAAATATTTATAAAATTCTTTTCTAAAATTTCTTTTCTAGATTAATTCTTAAAAATCAAACTCTAAATCTTTTCTAAAAAAATTTCTAAAAGTATTCTTCTAAAAAACTTCTTAAAACAATTTTTTTAAATTTTTTTCCTATCAAAACTACACTAAACTAATATCACACAAAAAAATTAAATCAGTTAAAAAATCAAAACAAAATGGAAAAAGAAAAAAGGGGGAAGGGACGTGGCGTTAGGGTTGAATGTGTGATGTAGCAATAGTCCTGACCAGTACAAGGCCCAAACACATATCATTCAACAAAATTATGTAAAAAAATAAAAGATAACAAACAGAAGAAAATGTTTTCCTTCTTCTCCTTCGCTTGAAGAAAACAGGGCGGCTTAACAAGTCAATGGCGGATCCTCACCTTCAATCAAAGGCCAAACGGCCGGACACTTCTCTTCTCTCTCGCCGCTACTTCTTTCTTTCTATCAGCTTCTTTCTCTCTTTTCTCTCAATATCACGAAGTCTCTTTCCTCTCCCTCAAATTCTTTTCGAATTTGTTTCTGGATCCAACAGGTTTTAGGGATTTGAAGTTTAATTGAAGGAAATGAAAATTGAAAGGGTAAATTGAATTTTGATGAAGGTTTTCAAGATAGAAGAAGGATTTAGGGTTGAAGGAAGAAAGGGGTTGAAAGATTAGGGAGTTTGATGAAATTTGTGCAGGGGTTTGCCGGCTCATTCAAGCTTGGAGAATTGAAGGTGAAAGAGGTTCTTTAAATAGAGGGTGAGAGGGAATTCTTGAGCTGCCGTTTTGAAAGTTTTGCCCGCATTTTGGTTGCACGGATTTCTCGTGCTAGCTTGCGTGAGAGCTGCTTGCGTTTTAATTGATTTGTATTTGCGTTTTGATACAGGTGCCGTATGCGTTTTGATGAGTATTGGCTCCCGTGTGTGCTTGCGGCAAGGCTTGCGTGATGGTTGCTGTGGCGTGCGGCTTCTTGGCCGAAGGCTTTGTTGTTGGGCCTGGATGATTTGTTTTGCAATTTATTTTGAGGGCATGTGACTTACGGCGTATTGATGTGAGGATTTGCTTGGCTTGGTTTGCCGCAGCTTTGATGAAGCTGGCGTGGAAGCTGCTGATTTTTTTCGGCTGTTGTTTTCGCGTACTGGCTGGAAGCAGATAAAGCTTTGGCTTGCGGGAGCTGATGCTTATGGATTCGTACGGGACGGCTTAGGCTTTGTTAGGCTTACTGGTGGAAAGGCTTAGCATGATGTGAAAGTATTGTTTGGAGTGTGTACGGCTGGGAGTGGATTGAGGCTAGAAAGGCATGTTGTTGGCCTATGCGCGTGAGAGTGAGGTGTGGGCCAAAAGCAGGCTTGGTATGCATGTGGTATTGGGGTGATGAGAAATGGCACGTGAGGTGCTTACGGGAAGGCTGGCGCGGATGACGTGATAAATGAAGCTTACGATGAGGCTGTGAGGATTGCTTAAGCTTGCAGCGTAATGGCTTGCTGGTAGTTGATGAGTGTTGAGCTGATATGAAGTCTTGGCTGTAGGATGTGCCGCGGCTTGAGTTTTGTTTGTGGGAGTATGTGTGTGGGGCCTGCTATGGCTAGAAAATGTGAGACGGCTTGTTGTTTTTGTTGTTGGGAATTAGCTGAAGCCTGCTCAGGCTAGGGATGATGTGAGGCGTGAAGTGGGCCTGATGCGTACGTGATGGCTTGTTGTGACTTGTTTTTGATGCAACTGAGTGTGGCATTTGGCTAGTGTACTGCAGTGAAACGGCTGGAGGAGAAACAGGATGGGAGTGCAGGGATTTATTTTTTTATGAATGGGCCAATGGGCCCTTTTCCCATGCCAATGTACTAAAAAAAAGACTTTTTAATAATGATCTTTTTTTTTGATATTTCTTTGGTAATATATTTTTCTTTAAATGAATTATTTGTTTATGTGACAAAATGGTTAAAAATAAAAGAAAATGATGGTTTATGAATATAATAAAAAAATGGAATTTGAAATATGATATATCTGGTGAATGAAGGAAAAATAAAAATGGATGATAAAGAAAAATGGATATTTGAATTTAAATGGATAAGAATTATTTTTGGATGATTGAAATGGATAAAAAAAATGGGAAATGGTTAAATAAAATGATTTAATCGGAAAAAGGGTAATGGATGTGAAATGGTGATTTTGGCCCACAACTTTTGATTTTTCTCACAAACCACTGATGAACACAGTCAATCTTAAACCACTGAATAGATCACAACTTTGTCACCTAAGCCAACAATCACTTGAATCGTCTGAAAACTCCCCCTGATAAACACAATCACTGAAATCTTCTGAATATTGCCCTGATGACTTAAATTCATGCTGAGAAAAATAAATTCTCAGATGAATCACTGATAAACTGATGGACAACCTTGAAGATTCAAACCAAATTTCGCACCAAACACTGCCTGATAACTGATGAATTTTGCACACAACACAGCTTGAACTTTTTGAATACGCACAGTATGAGAAACAGACCGCTGGCCCACACAACTTGCAGTCGAAACAATCTCTTGATAGTTTGACCAAGATTAGGTCAAACGTCCATTTGAATCAAATCGTGACTGAACAAACGCATCTGAATTGAGAATCACAACCCTGTCTTTGAAATCCTGCAACACAGAAGAAGAAGAAACAACTGTAACATTTTTTTTTGTATTTTGGTTAGAGGTTAACGAACATAAACAGATAACAACAATTTAAACATGGTGATCTCCTGCAAAGCAAAGACCTGCACCTGAAAAAGGATAAACGACCAGTGCGTGATCTTGTTTGTATGTGAATGCATATGAGATGTGAAAAATCTTAGGGTCAAAAATTAGGGTCTGACAATGAGAAAAAGGAATGGCCTCACCCAGGTTCAAACCCTTGCCCTTCTATTCACACGTGTATGCTCTGACCACTGGGCT
Source organism: Lathyrus aphaca (assembly GCA_963966055.1). Lineage (NCBI taxonomy): Eukaryota > Viridiplantae > Streptophyta > Magnoliopsida > Fabales > Fabaceae > Lathyrus > Lathyrus aphaca. The sequence goes on along the minus strand of OZ014524.1, from coordinate 302,744,390 downwards.
AACCAGTGTTTGTTGATATAAAACAGAAACAAAACAATAAAATATTATATTGAAGATTTGAATTTTCAGATGGCGCCAAGCAGCTTCATCTCCTTCCTTGTGACCTGCGAATTTTGCTACGAAAATTGCTACAATATTACCTGCGAATCAATATTCATAGGAAAACCTATGTTTCCTTAAACACCACGAAAACTGTAAAATTTCATCAAATTGAGAGTAGCATTGTACTCAACACAACAAACCAATTCATTTATACATTTAGAATTCATTTATATTTATTAAATTAGAAAACCCCAAATAAAGAACATGAACCCTAGTAATGGTCGATTGCGTTTTAGGTCATGATACTTCAGGATTCTTGCCCAAAAACAATCTATGGATCATCACAAACAACAATATAAGGTCAAAAATCATTAACAAAGCATAAACAAGCAGAATCGAAAAATTGAAAACGCAAGATTATGTGGATTCGGTTCATGCATATGAGGGCAATTTTGATGATGTAAAGCATTGGGATAGCATCAAGGACGATCAAAGATCATGTTTAGACCTTCAAATTGCTTTGAGATTGCCTCTAAGTGAAAATCCAATTGCCACTTTTTCTTGAAATTTTTGAGGTTGTTCTTAGTGTTCTTGGCTGCAAATTTCGTGTCCTTTGCTTGTGTTGAGTTCATGAACTTATAAGGATTGATTTTAGGTCAAAAACTTATGGATTTGTGGGCTTATGAGATAACTTGATCATGAAGATTTATCACTTTCAAATATTCAAAAAATCTCATCCATCCTTTCCAATTTTGATCCAATCTGATTTCAATTGACTTTCAATCATTCCAAATATGATTTAAATGATTTCCAATCACATATCTTGTCCAATATTTGATTTTTCATATTTAATTTATATTTAAATTGTATTTTAATGAATAAAATCAAAATAAATAATAAATAAATAATAAAAATCAGAACTTTTTGGTTTTGGGTCGTGCTTGAGGTCATTGTAAAGATTGGATTACAAAATTGCAAGCCCATTTGGAAAAAATTGGTTTTAAGGCCTTATTTGCTCAATATACCCCTAAAAAATTTCCCAACTTTGCCAAGGAATAAATCCCTCAATTTAAGGCTATAAAGGTGTTCTTGGACATTTTGTAAAGCTTAAAGAGTCCTCTAACCAACCTCTTTGGTCTCATGTCCATATCTTTTACCATTTTCAAATTATGCCCTTTGGAAGATGTTGACTTTTTGTTGACTTTTGAAATGACCTGTAATGTTTTAGCTCATACCTTCCAAATGAAGCATTTTTAGGCTTGGCTTGGGAGACACAAAGTTTTAAAGAATTCAATTTCCTTCAAAATGAGCTTTGTATGGGAAATTTTTGATGAAGCATGTGAAAGTTATGGCTGGTCAAAGTTCAGTTGACTTTTCTTAAGAAAACCCTAATTTAGAAACTCCTGATTCTTGATGATCTGAGACTTCCTTGATGAATCATGATCAAACCTTGATCAAATGATGAATTTTAATTCAAAATCTTGATGTTGGCAAAAAATCTTGAAGTTTGACTTAGATTTGACCACAGTTGACCTCAGTTTGACTTTTTAACTACTTTGACTGATTTTTGCATATCTGATCATCTGACTGGGCAAGCTCTTTGGGAAAGTTTTGAAACTTGACATAGGGATTCTTGAATACATATAGGGTTCCATGAAGCTCACTTGAAGCCTTGAAACTCATTTTAACCTGAGGAAACCCAAAACCCTAGTTTTGGACACTTTGCTTAGGATGAGGCATTGTCTGGGGAAACTTCTACACTTCTTGACCAATTGGGAGTCTTGAGGACCTTATGATAATTTAGAAGTCTTGAGAGAGGTTGTCTTTATTGTGGGAGGGAAAATTTTGGGGTACAACAGCTGCCCCTTGTTCAATTTTCTGGAATCTGAGGAGTTAGATTGGCATGTACGCCATTCGTAACTTGAAGATTGAAGAGGATTGAACACAAAAGCCCAAAAATTTGCTCTCGCTGGTGTGTAGAATGATATTGTTGGTTGATTGTGATGCTTGAATGGGCTTAAAGATGCCATTTTGATAAGGAGTCTTCAGATATGTTTCTTAAATATGAAGTTAACTTTTTGGGAGGAATAAACGACGACCCAAAATGAGATAACCTTCGGGAAGAATAAACGACGGCCCGAGGTAACAAAATAACCATTGGGAAGAATAAACGAAGGCCTAAGGTAAGTTGACTTTTGGGAAAAATAAACGACGGCCCAAAATGAGATAACCTTCGGGAAGAATAAACGACGGCACGAGGTAACAAAATAACCATTGGGAAGAATAAACAACGGCCCAAGGTAATTTGACTTTTGGGAAGAATAAATGACGGCCCAAGGTAAGTTGACTTTTGGGAAGAATAATCGATGATCCAAAATGAGATAACCTTCGGGAAGAATAAAAGACGGCCCGAGGTAACGAGATAACCATTGGGAAGAATAAACGACGGCCCAAGGTAAGTTGGCTTTTGGGAAGAGTAAACGACGACCCAAAATGAGATAACCTTCGAGAAGAATAAACGATGGCCCGAGGTAACAAGATAACCATTGGGAAGAATAAACGACAGCCCAAGGTAAGTTGACTTTTGGGAAGAATAAACGACGGCCCAAAATGAGATAACCTTCGGGAAGAATAAACGACGGCCCGAGGTAACGAGATAACCATTGGGAAGAATATACGACGGCCCAAAGTAAGTTGGCTTTTGGGAAGAATAAACGACGGCCCAAAATGAGATAACCTTCGGGAAGAATAAACGACGGCCCGAGGTAACAAGATAACCATTGGGAAGAATAAACGACGGCCCAAGGTAAGTTGTTGATGAAGTTTGTCTGCTGGAGAATTAACCTGAAAAACAAGGTTAGTTTGGTGCAAATATAATGATATATATAACAATCTGTGAGATAATATTTTATGAGAATGCATATGATATGATATGATAAGATATGATGTATGTACATATGAATTATGTCGGGAAGCTGATCAGTAGCTTCATATAACAACTGCTGGTTGGGGAAAATAAATCCCGATTTGTTGTTGAGGAGCATGAAAGCTTTGTTCCTGTCTTGTTTAAGAATATCATACTTAGAAACTTCCCGTTTTCGTTCTTTGTACTTCTTATTGAAGGATTAATTCCTGAATATCCTGACTGAGGATAAAAGAGATGGACATAGATCTGGGAGACCTATTCGGTTAAGTATCAATTCTTCGGAGGATATGACATGCTTGGAGACTTCGTAGAGTTGGAAGTATAAGATATTATTTGAAGTATTCCTTAAGGATATCCGTAAAGATTACTCCGTGGGGATGCACCGGTGAAGCTTCGTTGAATTCCTACCTCCGTTCGTTCTTAGTAAATGCTATTATTGTATTTTATGCATTTCTGGTAAACATCAATCATATTCAAAAGCATATATACATTCAAACATAATCAATGGACGTTTTTCGCTTTAGTAAAACGGGGAAAAGTAAAGCTGAATAAAGAGGGAAAAGTAAAGCTGAATTAAAGAGGGAAAAGTAAAGTTGAATATAAAAATGGAGTTTTTCTTATTCTTAGAAATAAACCTATAACTAGACATGTTTTTATACGAAGGCGGAAATCCTAGTAAGAGGAATTCGTCAAAGAAATTTTTACAGGGAAAAATAGCTATGTGTAAATATCCCTATTGAGTTTCAACTTTGCTATTGCCATTATCTTCAATTATCTCCTCTTCAGCTATTGGAGAAGAAACGATTGGACTGATCGGTATCTGTTGAACTTGACGTAGATAACACAACTAGTAGAGGTTGCATGGGTGATCTAACGAGACATGGTCATACACTTTAATCCCTAACTTTTGCCTGGATTGCCCTTTCAGGTTTTCAATCCACTGGGATACCTCTTTTTGCCCAAGCTACCTTTTCAGGTTTTCGACTTGCCGGGTGTACATTTTGTTTTATATATATCCCTAATTATTGCACGAACCCTTTTGGTTCGCCGGGATGCCCTTATTTTTGCCTAGGCCAGTCAACCTAGCAGGTCTCTTTTCATGCGTAGTATTTTTTAACTATGTCTGCATTCACAGGTTGCGGGAAATCTTCACCATCCATAGTGGTAAGCATCATGGCACCTCCAGAAAATATTATCTTAACCACAAATGTCCCTTCATAGGTGGGGGTCCATTTTCCCCTGGGATCACCCTGTGGTAATATAATACGCTTGATTACCAAATCACCAGCCTGATACACCTTCTGCCTAACTTTCTTATTGAAGGCTTTAATCATATGTTTCTGATACATCTGACCATGACAAACAACTACTAATATTTTCTCGTCAATCAAGTTTATCTGGTTAAGTCGAGTCTGAATCCATTCATCTTCCTCTAAACCCGCATCCTTCATAATTCTCAAAGAGGGAATCTGAACTTCAATGGGTAAAACTGCTTCCATACCATAGACAAGGGAAAATGGAGTTACCCCTGTTGAAGTACGTATAGTGGTACGATAACCATGAAGAGCAAATGGAAACATCTCATGCCAATCCTTATATGTAACTGTCATCTTTTGCAATATCTTCTTAATATTCTTGTTGGCGACTTCCACTGCGCCATTCATCTTTGGACGATATGGAGATGAATTGTGATGTTTAATCTTGAACTGTGTGCAGAGATCAGTAATCATAGTGTTATTCAAATTAGTACCATTGTCTGTGATAATCCTTTCAGGGATTTCATATCTGCATATAAGATTATACTTGATGAATCGAGCCACAACATTCTTAGTAACAGAAGCAAATGAAGCTGCCTCTACCCATTTTGTGAAGTAATCAATAGCTACAAGGATGAAACGATGTCCATTAGAGGCAGTAGGTTTGATCTCACCAATCATATCAATGCCCCACATGGAAAAAGGCCATGGAGCAGTTAGAATATTCAACGGAACTAGAGGCACATGAACCTTATCAACATAAATCTGACATTTGTGACAAGTTTTGGAGTGTTGATAGCAATCAGCTTCCATGGTAGACCAATAATAACCTGCTCTCAGAATCTTCTTAGCCATTGTATGCCCGCTAGAATGAGTACCAAAGATCCCATCATGCATGTCTTCCATAATCTCTACTACTTCTTTCTTATCCACACAACGAAGCAAAGTCGAATCGTGGTTGCGCTTGTACAGAATTCCATTACTCAGGAAGAATTTAGCAGAAAACCTCCTCAGAAACTTCTTATCATTGACAAATGCCCCTTCAGGGAACTCCTGAGCTTCAAGATACCTATTCACTTCATGGAACCAAGGCTTTTCTTCTACTCCTTCAGTACCCACTTCATTGCAGTATGCAGGTTTATCAAATCGATCAATAGTAATTCTTGGAGCTTCATCAACCCAACTGATTTCAAACATAGATGCCATGGTAGCTAATGCATCTGCCAACTGATTCTCTTCTCGTGGAATATTTCCAAAGGTATCTTCAAAGTACGGGATCAAAGACAACACATGCTCTCTATAAGGGATAAGATTAGGATGCTTGGTGTCCCAATATCCTTTAACTTGACTGACTACTAGGGTTGAATCTCCATACACATTAAAAAAATGGATCTTCATCTCAATAGCAACCTTGATACCCATGATGCATTATTCATACTAAGCCATATTATTGGTACATTTAAAACAAAGCTTTGCAGTAACTGGTGTATAACAACCTTTAGGAGAGATAATCACAACACCAACACCATTACCAAGCGCATTAGAAGCTCCATCAAAAACCATAGTCCATCGGGATCCTTGTCCAGGTCCTTCATATTGTCTAGGTTCTTTAGTAACAATCATAATATCCTCATCCGGAAACTCAAAATTCATAGATTGATAGTCATCCACTGCTTGATGAGCCAAATGGTCAACTACTACACTTCCTTTGATTGCTTTCTGAGTAGTATACTGTATATCATATTCTGTCAAGATCATTTGCCATCTTGCTATTCGTCCGGAGAGAGCAGGTTTCTCAAATATATACTTGATTGGATCCATTTTTGAAATCAATAAAGTGGTATGAGTCAACATATACTATCTTAGTCGGTGAGCAGCCCATGCCAAAGCGCAACAAGTTTTCTCGAGCAGTGAGTATCTTGTTTCACAGTCGGTAAACTTTTTGCTAAGTTAGTATATTGCCTGCTCTTTTCGACCAGACTCGTCATGTTGCCCCAACACACACCCCATTGAGTTATCCAATACTGTCAAGTACATAATCAAGGGTCTTCCTTCAACTGGTGGCATCAATATAGGATGTTCCTGTAGGTACCTTTTGATTTCATTAAAAGCTGCCTGGCATTCATCATTCCATTCCAATACTTGATTTTTCTTCAACAACTTGAAGATTGGTTCACAAGTAGCAGTCAACTAGAAAATAAATCTTGCAATGTAATTCCGTCGTCCCAGGAAACCTCTAACTTCTTTCTCAGTACAAGGAGCAGGCATCTCTTGTATAGCTTTTACCTTTGCAGGATCTACTTCAATACCTTTACCACTAACAATAAAACCCAGAAGTTTACCAGATCTAACTCTGAAAGTACATTTGTTTGGATTTAACCTCAACTTGTATTTCTTCAACCTCTCAAACAACTTGTGCAGTTGATCAAGGTGCTCTTCTTCATTCTGAGATCTGGCTATCATATCATCCACATATACCTCTATCTCATGGTGAATCATATCATGGAACAAAGCTACCATAGCACGCTGATATGTTGCCCCAACATTCTTCAAACCAAATGGCATTACCTTATAGAAGAAAGTGCCCCATTGTGTAACAAATGTAGTCTTCTCCATATCTTCAGGTGCCATCTTAATCTGATTATACCCAGAGAAACCATCCATAAAAGAGAATACCTTATGTTGAGCAGTGTTGTCTACCAGAACATTAATATGTGGAAGTGGAAGATCATCTTTAGGGTTGGCTCTATTCAAATCCCTGTAATCTACACACATGTGTACTTTACCATCTTTCTTAGGCACCGGCACCACGTTTGCAACCCATTGTGGATAAGAAGTAACAGCTAAAAACCCTGCATTTAATTGTTTCATCACCTCTTCCTTAATCTTTTCTGACATATCAGGACGCATACGACGAACTTTTTGTTTTATTGGACGACAATCCTCTTTCACTGGTAGACAGTGAACCACAATATCTGTATCCAGCCCCGACATATCTTCATAAGACCAAGCAAAAATTTCCACATAATCATGTAACATCTGAATCAACCTGTTCTTGATACCATCCTCCAATTCAGCACCTATCTTGATCTCTTTCTTGCTTTCCTCATTTCCCAAGTTCACAACTTCGATTGGTTCCTCATGTGGTTGTATAGTTTTCTCTTCTTGTTGTAGTAATCTAGCCAACTCTATAGGTACTTCACAATCTTCCTCCTTTCCATCCTTGGCTTGATAAATCGAATTCTCGAAGTCATAATTGGCAATAGCAGAATTGTTATCAATAGGATCCAGAATGGATGAAGATCTGCATTTTAGTGACGTGGGTGTGTGTAAGAACACATAGCTTTTTTTTTATAAAAGGAAAAAGTAAAAGAAAGACAAAGAGCACAATATTTATGAAAGCGAGAAACGTCCATTGATTTTATTGAATGAAAATATGCAAATGAAATGACAATCCTAACAAGCATACCATTGTGTCGCTCCCTGGATTTCCATCCTGGTACAAACGCGAAAGTGGCGCGGAAAGAGGTAGAGTCGCCAGCCAGGCATTTTTATCCCGAAGGAACGGGAACAGTAATGCTGCACAAACCAGAAGAAAAGAAAAGGAAGGACACGGGTCCTGCGAACCAAAGAGACTGATTTCGGGAGTCGGTTACGACCTGGGAAGGTATTAGCACCCCAGATCGTCCGTCGTACCCGACGGGATCCACGCTTGCAAAGAAACTGTTTCAAAGGGTGAAGAAATGAACGCTGCTGCAAAGAAAATGAACTAAACTGAATAAAAGAAAAGAAAATGGAACTGAAAAAAGAAATGAAAAGGAAAAATGTAGGGAAAATAAAGATTGTGCTCGAACGGGCCCTACCTCGTTGCCTACGTACCTCACTGGACATGAGGATCAGAGTCGTCGTAGTTCCCCTAACTAGGGGTGGAAAAGATTGCTTGTGTATTAAGGCTTGAACTGCCTATGTCAATGCTCAGGTGTTGCAGGCTCGGACGACAAGTGTGTAACCGTCTTGCAAAGTGACAAGTAGGAGCAAGTTCGCGTACGGAGCGAAGGAGATGAGAAAAGAATTCCCGAAGGAAAGACGCTTATTGTTTGTTTGTGTTTTTTAGAAGATTTTTATGATTTTGTCACAAGGAAGTGAACTCAAGCTCTTTTCCATGGAATGTGCACTTGTCACTACATTCCAAGATGGAATAATAGAACAAGCACACTCAAGTAAGGAGAAGATCCCCAAAACTTGAGTCCAGAGATTAGGGCTTAAGCTCACTAACTCATTAACTTATTAAGTGTTTTGGTATTTACAATGAAGAAGTGTGATTTATGCTTTTCTTGGTGAAGATGATATCTTGATCAGACTTGTGCATCACAAGACAAGCTTGTACTATCCCAAGATGGGAAGACTACAAGTGTCTCATGGGATAAGGCTATTGCTCAAGGTATCACTTCAACCTCTATTAAGTGTATTCTTTAGAATTTTGAGATGAGAAGAGAAGAGAAACAAAAGGATCACAAAGGTAAAAGTCTAACGGGGAACTAATGAATCCTAATTGTTATCATGCATGGAAAATCCTAGGTTAGTGAGGTTTACTATCCTAAAGAAGGAAGAAAGAAGAAGAGAGGAAGAAGAAAGAAGAGGGGGAAAGTAAGGCCTAAGCCCAACAATCACAAGGTTAGAAGAAATAATAATGAGAAAATAAGAGATAAGATTTGGAGATGTGGGAATCACATCCACACCTCTCACTTACCAAAGCCCCTGAAGTGGTTAGTGACACAAGTATAAAGGCAATACAAAATGAACATAATTCCATACCAACACCCTACAACCAGAAGTGAAGTCATAAGCATAAACATCCAATGCAAATACAAGTCACAAGAATGAGAAGAGAACCACACAACTCAACATGAAGCAACATGAATCACTTATGGAAAATTAAAGCAAACATGATAAAATGAGAAGCAAAATAACCAAAGCACAACCCAAGGTATAAGGCCAGAACCCTAATCATGTTAGAAGAGTGCCTAAGAAGCATGGGAGATGAAGAGAAGAAGGGCATATAGCCAAGCATTTACATTATGAGAAGGAAGAAGCAAAGGAAGTGAGGTGGATATACATACAAGTGAATGAACTTCAAGATCAAACAAACACAAAATTCCTAAGAATGAGAGAACATGGTAATTATTGTGTGGTGCAAAATAAATGGATTAAATCAGAAATAAAAATGAGAAAGAAACACGTGAGAGGGAGCACGCATTTTTAATGCGTTGGAAAACTATGGAGCGTCCAGATCAAATATCCTAGGGTTGTGAGATCATCTTCTCCAATTATCGTTTCCAGAATCCGGTGACCGGAGCCCTAGCTCCGGCACCGGAAAACTCAAGTTCAAGAACAAATCATCAAATAAATGGATCAAACACTCCAGATTATACAATTAAGACATGTTGATTACGAATATGACATCCAAATCTCCATTAAGTCAACAAACAAAGCAGATCGAGCACAAACAATTTTGCATATCAAACTTCAGATTATCATAACAAGCACAATATTCAAGCATTTTCGAATCTAATCATCACAGAATCATCAGCATAACAAGTGTAACACAATGCATACATTTAATTTCATTTCCAGATCCACGAATTTCAGAGTATACCTGAGCTTGCAGATCCTTCAAATCACCAGAATAGAGCTTCAGATGTTGCAGATCTACTCCTTTTAACTTCTTATTGCAAAATAAATCCAAAAGAAGCCTTGAATGCTCCTAGATCTTGAGGTTTGAGAGCAGCTGCACTTGAATGGCACCTCTTGCAATCTTGAGCTTCAGCTTAGATCAATGGTGGATTAATGATCCTTATGCTTCAAGGATTCAGGATATGTGATTTGTTTGTGAAGAGAGTCAGAGAATGATGAGATTCGAAGAGAAATGCTCTTGTGCAAGAAACTTTGAAGTGATGAAAATGTGATGATCTGAGCCAAAATAAAACCCTAGCTTTCTTATATATGATCTCAATATTCAGTGCTGAAAGAATGAGGGAAAGTGCACGTGAGAGAAGAGTGTGAGGATCAAATTGCAAAACTTGCAAGATTTGTGTGATGAGGTGATTTGCTCGTGCATTTCCCTCTCTCTTTGCACATGTGTGATCACAATCCTGCCCTTGATTCAAAACTGAAATCATCTTGGCCTTTGGATGTGAGAGTCATGCAATTTTCATGATCATGCAAATTTTCCTTTTGTGAATTACACCTCATCCCATGCACGAATTTGGCATTAGTTTTGGAGAAAAATGACCTCTTGGCAATGTTTTGTAAGTATGTGACCCCACTTGGTTCATAACATCACTCAAAAATAAGTTTCATGAAGTTCTTGCATTTGTGGAAGATTTGAATTTCATGCCATGCCCTAGAATTCATGAAATTTTCGAAGAGCATATCTCTCAAACCATGAGGGCTATGAAAATGCTCTTGTACTTTTCGAAAATGGGAGGCTTTAATCTTCAACTTTCATGTTTGGTTGTGATCCATTTGAAGCTTTTTTCACCAAGTTATGCTTACTTGAAAATTAGGGCAAAATGTTACTAAAAATGGAAATTCTCATTACCAAACTTATACTAATTTTGAAAAACACCTCAAAACCTCTTGATTCTTGATCTTTGAGCTTGTCAAACCTCTTTTAAGGTTATAAGAACATCCCTTGGCTTGAAAACTAGGGTTGGACCCTTTGAAATCTCACAGTTGACTTTTAGAATGCACAGTTGACCAATTTCTTCATTTACAAGCAACTGAAGAAATACTTGACTTCCACAAGGAATTTTCTCACCAAATTTCATACCTAGGATCCTCTTAACATATGAGAGACTTTTCCCAAATGAAATGGCCAAAGTCACAAGGTTTTCATGCTTGAAACTCAAACCCTAATTTGGGATCATTGTGTAGGAGCTTTGCCCTAGCTTGAATTCCCTGATGATCCCTCAACCTCCTGGGCTTTTGTGAGTGATATTGAGTTTGTGAATGCAATATAGACTCCTCATAGGACTTGAACAAATCCATTGGGCCTCTTGTTAAAGCTTAAAATGCTTCAAATCCCTCCACAGATGATCATATGCCTAATGTTAGGTCATGAGAATGTTATGCCTAATCTTTCCATGCTAAGATGCTGATAATATGATATGCTTATGATGAATATGATGTGATATGATGCTTAAAAAGAAGAGGGCAAATTTGGGGTGTTACAGCTGCCCTTATTCAAGCAACTGTTAATCTGAAGAGGACGGTAGCACGGGCTATCGACCGTTCAAGATAAATTGAGGTTGAATACCAAGAAAACCTGAAATTTGCACTCTACTGGAGAATGCAAGCAATGGGAAATAAACACAACCAAATGACGTTTTGGTGACTGAAGTGGAGAGAAAGCAGACGAGCTCCTCCCAAGTTGAAACTGTTATTTGGAATAAGAATACTTTGACAGACGAGTCTTCTTCGAACAATCCTGTTACGCCAGGAACTGGACATACGAGACCTCACATACTTTGCAAAACATATGACTTGAGACAGACGAATCTCCTTCGGATAAACCTGTTATGCCAGGACCGGTGATGCACTTAAGTCTGTGGGATAGACATGCACAATCAGGATAGACGAACCCTCTTCATATATTATCCGTGGATATATGGTCTAAGACAAACGAGCCTTCTTCGAGAAAACCTGTTACGCCAGGTGCAACAAGAATAAAGGGGTACTTGAGACAGACGAGCCTCCTTCGGATATACCTGTTATGCCAGGACTGGTAACCATTTTGACGTTTAATCCCACCGTCAGGATTTCGAACCTCTTCAACACAGAAGAGTATTGGATGATCATCAAAAGAACACGGACGAGTTCCATAAGGAAATGATAGAAACGAATATCAGACGATAATCTGAGAAACGCGGACGAGCATTTGGAATAGCAATACAGACGAGTACCAGGATAATTATCACATCAACGCACATAGTTGTAAACTAAAATAGACGAGTGTGAGGGAATGATACAGACGAGTATCCCAACAATGTAGACGAGCTTCAAACAGATAACAAACACAAACGAGTGTTGGGGGAATGTAGACGAGAAACAACAGATACCTAACACAGACGGGTGTTGAGAAGTGCAGACGAGCATCAAGCAAATATCAAACACAGGTGAGTGTTGTTGAATGCAGACGAGCAACAAGCAATTATAACTAATGGTAACTGCTGGCGAAGGCAAATGAGCAGTACCAAAGTGAGAACACAGACGAGTGTTGAGAAATGCAGACGAGCAACAGACAAGTGCTGGGGAATATTTCAATGATGGTTGCATCTCACTCATGAAACTCTGCGCGGGAACGACGATCTTCCAACACGGCTGGGGAGATGCTTCCTCAAATATCCCTTGGTAGGAAGAGTATCTTGACAATTATAAATTTTGTGGGGAATGGGCCTCCCACTTCCTGTTGGGCATACTCCACTTGCTATGACTTAGCTGGGGAAAATTCTGTTTGGGAGAATGTGACACCATCCTGCAAAACCTGCAACAACAGAAAACACATATGTGCCCCGGGGACTTGCATGGTATGATTTGTTCATTCATCGTCACCTGACACTCAAAGAGGATTTCAAATGTTTCCCTGCAATGTCATTTTTCTTTTATAAAACAATCACCATGTTTTAGATGCAATGCTATTTTTGCTTAAAACTCATGGCATTTTTGCAAACAAAAGATAAACACAGCACAACTTTTTTGACTGAATATTCTTTCATTGAAAGGCCTCTGAATAGGCAAAATTTTTACATCAGGAAGCAACCACCTGGAAAGAGGTAGCCACCATAAAATTGAGAAAATGAACTATCCTGATGGCAATGGACACGGCATCCCCATGAGTTTCCTTCTTGCTATGACCAGCATGTCTTCAAAACTCTCCATTCTTGCATTTGCTTTCTGAGGGGATGAGGGGACTGATTCATATCCTTCTGATATTGTCAGGTTGTACTAAACGACGATTTGGTTCAGATTACTCGGATCGCAGTTGTTCGCTTATTCCCTTGTTTTGCGTGGATCGCCCTTTCGGGTTTTCAATCCACCGGGATACCCTTTTTTGCCTGAGTTGTCCAATGTGGCTTTTCAACTCAGCGGGTGTACATTTTTTTTTAATATTTATTTCCCTAACTTTTGCCCGAGCTTTTCATTCTGTTTTTAGCTCGTTGGGATGCCCTTTTCTTGCCTGGACTTTAATTCTGTTTTTGTGTCCAGCGGGTCTCTTTATGCGAAGTATTTTTTAACTGCGTCCGAGTTAACAGGGGATTGGAAATCTTCTCCATCCATAGTGGTGAGCATCAGCGCTCCTCCTGAGAAAACTTTCTTCACTATGAATGGTCCTTCGTAGTTTGGGGTCCACTTTCCCCTGTGATCTGAACCTGGAGGAATGATCCTCTTGAGTACAAGCTCTCCTACTTGATACTCCCGAGTACGTACTCGCTGGTCGAATGCTCGCTTCATTCTCCTCTGATAAAGCTGACCATGACAGATAGCCGCTAACCTCTTTTCCTCAATTAGACATAGCTGATTGTATCGAGCACGTACCCATTCAGCCTCATCAAGCTTCACATCCATCATCACACGCAATGAAGGTATCTCTACTTCAACAGGCAAGACTGCCTCCATACCATATACCAATGAGAAGGGAGTTGCCCCGGTTGACGTCCTGACTGACGTACGGTACCCATGCAATGTGTAACACGGTGGGAGAACTGACTTTAGTTATGTTGCGGATAGCAAGAGTCGCCACCGACTTTTATTTTATCCAAAGGAAAGGCATAAAAGAACAGGAAAGACCTTTAAAAGATTTTTGGGTCCGGGGGTAGGTTATGTAAAGGGAAGGTGTTAGCACCCTTTACATCCATGGTTATCCATGGGCTCTTAGTTACTTAGCTCACTTTAAAATGTTTTTGAAATGTGTAGTGTGTGTTTAGAAATTTCCTTAAGTATTTTATAATGATCCATGTACGGATATATATAAAAACTTTGTTTTGAAAATTGCTTGAAAACTGTGAAGTGTTTGAAATGTTTTTGGAAAGTGAGCAAGTATCTAAGAGGAACCTACCCTAAGTTAAGTCTTTTCTGTTCTTGAATATCCTTTAAATGGTAAGACTATCCCTATTATTAAGGAATAGGTAGTCATTACCTTGGATGTGTGGGACAAGTGAAGGGACATCTGTTTATTTAGGCAACTGTGGGGTGTATAAGCAATTCGAAGGGACTTATCATCTTTATTCGAAAGGGACAAGATCATTACGAAGGCAACATTCGAAGGGACTTGATCTTTTTATCTGTTTAAGGGACTAGATGATATAAGAGAAGGGACTTTGTTTTACACCCTACTTGACCTTTTGTTTAGGCAACTTGAGAAGTAACCCTTAAGAAGTGAGATGGCGATCCAAGATCGACTTACGTATGTGAGTGTACAAGTTCAAATATTTATCTTTAAGTTAATGATCTAAATTCAATTTTTAAATACAAACATGTTTCACTCCCTATTTTACTAACCATAGCATTTAAAATAAATAATAAAAATTACTACTACAAATATTACATAAGGGATACAATTACATTATAATAATAATTAAAAATAAATAAGCAAATAATAATAATAAATAATTGGGTTAGTAACAATAATAATAATGAAAATCATATAATAAATAAATGGGGTTAGTAATAACAAAATTAATAAGAATAAAATAAAGAAATTAGCATAATGATAAATAATAAATTTAAAAGTTCAATGATTATTTTTTTAAGATTTTAAGAAGAAAAATAAACAATTCATACTATATACTAATTATTATAAAAATTTAAATTTATATACATGTTAAGAAAAATAAGGGTTAATTATAATTAAATAAACATATTATAAAAATAAATTATATTTACAAAATTAAATTAGGAGTCTTTTTTAATTATATTAAGCATAATCTAAAATTATTTACATGCAAAAACTATATTAAATAATAATTATAAACAAATTATAAAAATATGTACATAATTAAAGTTTACATAGAAATAAAATCAAAAGTTATAATATAATTAAATTTTTGTAAAAGAAAATTAGGGTTTATAAAAATAAATAGGTTTTATAAAAATATTTTTAGGTTTCTTTAGGAAATATTATTAGGATTAATTATCTAATTATAAATTAATTATACAAAACTATATAATATTAATAATATACAACAAGATAAATATTAAATTATTTTTACTAATAAAGTTTAACTTTTGAAAAAATGCATTTTGAATTATAGAATAATAATATAAACATTTTATTTTTATTATTTAAATTTATTTAACTATAATATAAACAAATTAAATAAAAAAAACAAGAAAAAGTGAAAAAAGAACTTACCTGGGCTGGGATTCGAACCCAGTCCCTGAGCTTTCACACTCTCAAGACCAACATACCAGCCACTGGGCTACACACGCGCAGGTGAGAAGGAGAGAACTCCATATGGTTTTGTTTCAAATCCTGAAAATCATAACAAAACAAAACAAAAGCACAAAAAGGGCATGGGGGGAATTCGAACCCAGGACCCTCACACAACAAGCAAACACTTTTACCATCCAGCCAGAAGGGCGCATCTGATGTATAAACCACAACAACTAATAATATATTAAGTTCTATGAATAGATAAGAAAATGTAACAAAAATAATGCTGCCTCCAGGAATCGAACCCAAGCCTTGAAGCAATACGCACGCGTCCCTTACCACTGGGCCAGGCATACGTTTGTGAAACAAATCAGAAACAAGTTCATAAAATATTAAGAGTAATATTTGAATTCCAGAACGCGCGCCAAAGGTCTTCGTCTTCCTCCTGGCTACCTTCGAATTTTGCTGCGAATTCATCTACGTATTTTCTTGCGAGTTCTTGATATCCAGAACCTGCGAATTTCAACCAGCAAGCAAACAGTACAATTTTCTTTAATTGATTAGGGCATTGTGATCCCCAGAGCTTACACAATCATCCTATGTTTTTCAAATTCATTTATATTAGGTTTAGTGTAAAACCCTAAAAGCTTGACCGAAACCCTAGCAATGGCAATTCCTTAAACCTGTATCAAAACTTCAATTAAACAACCCAGAAACAATCGGCAACTCAATACAAACATGAAACAATGATCAAATTTCATTTATAACACGCAAATATAAGAAAACGAAAAAGTCATCAAAGCATGAGAAGTTTGATTCGGGTTATGCATTATGTCATGTTTTTGATGCTTTTAATGATTGGAATAGGTTCAAGGATGTCCATAGAACATGTATCAACCTTCAAATTGCCTTGAAAGAGCTTGAATGATGAAATCCGAATTGAGCTTTTGGTGAGTTTTCAAAAATTGGAAACTTACTCTTGAGGCAAAATTTTCGTCCCTTGGCATTGTGTTTGGTTTGTCTACTTATAGTTGAATGAAACTAGGTCAAAAGATTGGATGGTTATTTGGACTTTTTGATTTTTGAAGATTGAAAAAGATCATGACTTGAATTTCATATATTTTTGAATGAGACCTTTCTATCTTAAGACAATCATCATCAATTGCATATCAATCTGATCCAATTCATGTTTATGACTTTCTAGAATCAAAATATATTTTAAATCTTCATATTTGATATTTTATTTAAATTTAAAATGATTTTTAATATAAAAAATCATAATAAATAAAATAAATAAAATAAAATTATGAAAATATTAAATAAATTTCGTGCATGGGGTCATGGAACACCTTGGGTCACAAAAAGTTCAGCCCATTTGAAGAATTATGATTTTAAGACCCTATTTTCTTCATAAACCACCCAAAAATTTCCCAACTTTGCAAGGGCACATATCCTTCAATTTTAATGCTAAGAGGGTGTTCTTGGACATTTTGGAAATCTTAAAGAGTACTCTAACCAACCCCATTAGTTTCATGTCCATATCATTTACCATTCTCAAGTTATGCCCTTTTGAAGTTGTTGACTTTTTGTTGACTTTCAAAAGGACCTATAATGTCTTAGCTCATACCTTCCAAATGAAGCATTTTTGGGCTTGGCTTGTGAGACACAAAGTTGTAGAGAATTCAATTTCCTTCAAAATGAGCTTTGGATGGGAAAAATTTGATGAAGCATGTGAAAGTTATGGCTGGTCAAAGTTCAGTTGACTTTTCCTGAGGAAACCCTAATTTAGAAACCTCTGATTCTTGATGATCTGAAATGTCCTTGATGAATCATGATCAACCCTTGATCAAATGATGAATTTTACTTCATATACTTGATGTTGGCAAAAAATTATGAAGTTTGACTTTGGTTTGACCACAGTTGACCTCAGTTTGACTTTTTAACTGCTTTAACTGATTTTGACTTATCTGATCATTTGACTGAGCAAACCTTTTGAGAAAAGTCTTGAAACTTGTCATGGGGATTCTTAAACACATATAAGATGTTATGAAGCTCACTTGAAGTCTTGGAAGTCCATTTAGCCTGATGAAAGTCAAAACCCTAGTTTAGGATGCATTGCTTAGGAGGATGCATTGTCTGAGGGAAATATCAAATCTTCTGACTAATTGTGAACTTTGTGAACCTTGTGAACCTCATGAGATGTCTTGTGAACCTTGTGAACCTTGTAAACCTCTTAGTACACAAATTCTTGTCTTGTGAGGGCAAATTTTGGGGTGCAACACAATGCAAATGGTAACATCTCATGCCAATCTTTGTAAGTGACAACCATCTTTTGCACAATCTTCTTGATGTTCTTATTTGCCACCTCTACCGCACCATTCATCTTTGGTCGGTAAGGATAAGAGTTGTGATGTTGAATCTGGAAGTCCCGACACAATTTTTCCATCATCTTGTTGTTCAAATTAGAACCATTGTCAGTAATGATTCTTTCGGGCACTCCGTATCTGCAAATGATGTCTCTTTTCAAAAACCTGGCAACCACTTGACGAGTGACATTGGCATAGGATGTTGCTTCAACCCACTTAGTGAAGTAATCGATCGCAACCAAAATGAAACGATGACCATTTGAAGCAGTAGGCTCTATTTTCCCGATCATGTCAATGCCCCACATAGAAAAGGGCCAAGGAGATGACATGATGTTGAGCGAGCTGGGAGGAACATGCACCTTGTCTGCATAGATTTGGCACTTGTGGCACTTACGGGCGTATGAACAACAGTCTGCATCCATTGTCATCCAGTAGTACCCCGATCTCAACAACTTCTTAGCCATAGCATGTCCTCCTACATGAGTACCGAAGGATCCCTCGTGGACTTCCTGCATTAACAGGCTTGCTTCGTGTCTATCCACGCATCTGAGCAAAACCATGTCAAAGTTCCTCTATACAAAACCCCGTCTGTATTCAAGAAGAAACTAGCAGCAAGTCCCCTTAAGGTCTTCTTGTCATTGGATGATGCCCCAGCGGGGTATTCTTGCTTTTCCAGGAAGAGTTTGATATCAAAGTACCAAGGTTTCTCATCAGACACTGCGTCTACGGAGAAGGCATGAGCTGGTGCGTCAAGCGGAAATGTCAATCCTGGGCACATAATTCCAACACAAGACTTTGATAGACGAAGAAAGAGTAGCCAATGCATCGGCAAATTGATTCTCATCTCGTGGTATGTACTGCAGCTTAACTGTTGTGAAGAACGTCAACAGTTTTCTAGCATAATCCCTGTAAGGAATCAAGTGTTCTTGATGCGTATACCATTTGCCAGTAATCTGATTAATAACGAGGGCTGAATCTCTGAATATATCGAGGGTCTTAATCCGAAGATTAATAGCCTCCTCTATTCCCATTATGCACGCCTCGTATTCCGCTTCATTGCTGGTGCAGCCAAAAGTAATTCTGGAAGCAAATGGAAAGTGAACACCTTCATGAGTGATAAGAACGGCACCAACTCCACGTCCATTGATATTGAATGCCCCATCAAACATCAACTTCCATTTGGATTCAGGGTCTGGCCCTTCCTCCGGAAGTGGTTCCTCGCAATCTTTTGCTTTGAGGTACATGATGTCCTCATCAGGGAAATCAAACTTCATTGGTCGATAGTCATCCTCAAGAGGTTGTTGTGCAAGATAATCTGACAATACACTTCCTTTGATGGCTTTCTGAGAAGTATATTGTATGTCATATTCCGTTAAGATCATTTTCCACCTTGCAACCCTTCCGGTTAACGCTGGTTTCTCAAAGATATACTTGACAGGATCCATTTTTGAGATTAGCAGTGTGGTATGGGTCAACATATACTGTCTCAGTCGGCGAGCAGCCCATACCAAAGCGCAACAAGTTTTCTCGAGCAGAGAGTAACGGGATTCACAGTCGGTAAACGTTTTGCTAAGGTAATAAATAGCGCTCTTTTCGACCAGACTCGTCATGTTGGCCTAGAACACACCTCATTGACCCTTCTAGCACAATCAAGTACATGATAAGCGGCCGTCCTGGAACTGGAGGCATTAGAATCGGAGGTGTCTGCAAATATTCTTTTATCTTATCGAAGGCTCTTTGACAATCCTCATTCCACCTGACCGTTTTCTCTTTTCTTAGCAATTTGAATATTGGTTCACACGTGGCAGTTAGATGAGATATGAACCGTGAAATGTAGTTCAACCTCCCTAAAAACCCGCGTACTTCTTTTTCTGTTTTCGGTGCAGGCATATCTAGTATTGCTTTTACTTTTGCAGGATCCACCTCGATTCCTTTCTGACTAACAATAAAACCCAGCAATTTTCCGGAACGCACTCCGAAAGTGCACTTGTTTGGATTCAACCTCAGCTTATACTTTATTAGTCTATCAAACAGCTTCTTGAGATTGACCAGATGCTCTTCTTCGTCTCGGGACTTGGCAATCATATCGTCCACATAACACTCTATCTCTTTATGTATCATGTCGTGGAACAATGTGACCATAGCCCGCTGATACGTTGCCCCGGCGTTCTTCAAACCAAAGGGCATAACCTTGTAGCAGAATGTACCCCACGGGGTAATGAACTTTGTTTTCTCCATGTATTCCGGTGCCATCTTAATCTGATTATATCCGGAGAAGCCATCCATGAAGGAAAATACCGAGAATTGAGCAGTGTTATCTACCAGCACATCAATGTGATGTAATGGAGAGTCATCTTTTGGGCTCGCTCTGTTTAAATCCCGGTAATCAACGCACATTCGGACTTTGCCGTCCTTCTTTGGTACAGACACAATGTTAGCTACCCAAGGTGGGTAGCTAGTTACGGCAAGGAATCCGGCATCCCACTGTTTCTGAACTTCCTCTTTGATCTTCATCGCCATGTCAGGACGAGTTCTTCTCAACTTCTGTTTCACAGGAGGACAGTCCTCTCTCAATGGTAGCTTATGCACAACAATGTCAGTATCCAACCCTGGCATATCTTGATACAACCAGGCAAAGATATCCACATATTCACGCAGCATACCAATCAACTCTTTCTTTACTTCGGCCTGCAAACTGGCCCCAATCTTGATCTCTTTCTTCACATCTTCAGTTCCGATGTTGATGATCTTTATTTCTTCCTGATGAGGCTGAATGACCCTTTCCTCTTGTTTCAACAATCTGACCAATTCTTCCGGGAGTTCACAGTCTTCCTCAACCCCTTCATCAACTTGGTAGATAGGATTGTCAAAGTCATGCGTGGTCATAGAAGGAACGTTATCACTAGAATCCGGATGATCAACACTGCACAGACGATGTGCTTATTTCAGAATCTGTTTATTTTCAAAAGAGACGCAAACACACAAACAAAATAAAAATACATTGCCATTTTTATGTTTTGTGAAAATTTTAAAACGAAAGAAAGAGAACACAATTTGTCTGAAAAAATGTCCTTTATTTCATGGTAAAATAAATGAATTCAAAGCATGGTGGCCCTACAATTGATCCTTGCACCTTGGGCAGAGTGCAGGATTTAACAATGCAGCTTGATAAGAAAAGGAAACAAATAAATTACTCTTGATTGCTAGGTAACTTGGACGATGTCTTCAGCAGATCAGTTCTTTAGCTCCTCTCCGGGTGCACACGGATGAATCCAGTTGTCCCAGTCACCATCACTGTCTCTATCTTCATTTGTTGCACAGATATGGTTGCGGTCGAGCATCCCAGCGCTTGTAAAAGTAATAGCTTTACCACTTGGAGGCCAGTTAGACCCATCAGGTTGATAACCAAGCCCAAACTTGTCATCTTTCTTCTCTAATTCCAGCAACTTGCCCCAGCCCTGGGCGCTTCCCGACTGAACCACTTCCTTAGCCTGCTTATAGGAGTGAATGGAGGTACCTTTTTTTTCATTGCTTCTCTCTACTAGAGTCAAAATGCTGACATTAACTGCTTCGAAGGCCTGACACAACGTCTCATGGATCTCTTCGTCCATCTCCACATATTTGAAAGTTGATAAGTGGCTCACAATGATATCTTCCTCTCCGCACACAGTGATTACTTGGCCATCAACCACGTACTTTAGCTTTTGATGCAGAGTGGAATTTACTGCTCCGGCAGCATGAATCCAAGGACGTCCTAGTAAGCAACTATACGCGGGCTGAATATCCATGACGTAAAATGTGCTCTTGAATACTTGAGACCCTATTTTCACAGGTAACTCAACTTCTCCGAACACTGACCTTCTGGACCCATCAAAAGCTTTCACTATCAAATCATTGGGTCATAGGACGATACCATCAACATTCAACTTCATTAATGCTTTCTTCGGGAGTAAATTAAGAGAAGAGCCTGTGCCCACCAAGACATGCGACAACACAGCACCCTTACACTCCATAGTAATATGCAATGCTTTGTTATGGTTACGACCCTCTGAAGTAAGGTTTCTATCTGTAAAGCCCAATCCGTGGCTTGCATTCACACTGCCCACTACAGCCTCCAGTTGATTAATAGTTATCTCCTGAGGAACGTATGCCATTTGCAACACTTTCAAAAAGGCTTCTCTATGTGTTGGAGAACACATCAGCAAAGACAGAATTGATATTTTGGACAACGTCTAGTTCAACTGCTCAACCACCTTGTAATCACTCTTTTTTATTATCCGCATAAGTTCCTCCACTTCTTTCTCAAAGGTACCCTGTCTAGCAGCAGGAGTTATCGCTTCTTCAGTCGCTGTTTGCTTTCCTTTAGCCTTTGCCGCAGCTTCAGCCTCAGGATCTCCTCTCAGAACCGGGGGAGCAAAAAGACGACCACTTCTCGTAAAACCTCCAACCCCTCTGACGTTCACTACAGTCGGGTCAATAGCTACTGACTTACTCTCCACTTTTTGTCCTTCCACGTACACATCTGAGCCGTAATGCCATGGAATGGCTTTATCATCTGTATAAGGAACATGCCCAGGAACAGTGATAGTAACAGGACTGACTTCAGGAGCATAAATGGTCACAGGTTCTCTTCTAGCAGGCATCTCAGCTGGATCATAAAAGATGGTTATAATGGACACACAATCACCTTTATTATCAACTTTGTCAAACTTCAATGACCCTTCATCAATCAGATCCTGCAACCCCACCTTCAGGTCTTCACAGTCGTTCACTGAATTCAAACACATCTCACAATCAGAACCGCATCCCGGAAACACTTGTCCTTTTAACAGCCTCTCCTTTACTACCAACAGTGGATTCTTCACTTCTTCTATGCTCAGAACCAGACTTAACTTCTCACCACTATCAACAGCATTTATTCTAGCCCCTCCATGGTTCGGAATAGGGTTTGAAGTAACATTGGGTGGTGGTGCGAAGTTAATCGCCTTGGAGTCGATCAAATCTTGAACTTTGTGTTGTAGCGCCCTGCACTTCTCAGTTGAGTGCCCGGGTGCCCCTGAATGGAAAGCGCATCTAGTATTGGCATCGTACCCCACTGGAAGCTCTCCAGGTGGTGGTGGTACTAATGTCCTCAGTTGTATCAAATTCAGGTCTAGCAACCTCTGCAGCAATGCAGTATATGTCATGGGAATTGCTTCAAGCACCCTATTAGCCGGACGAGCTTGTCTTGGCTAATAAGGTCTCTGCTGATAGTTGTTACGTTGTGGCTGCTGTTGTTGTTGTTGAGGTTGAGTTTGTACCTGCTGCACAGGACTGGAAGGGATAGTGACAGTTGCCACTTACTCATATGATCTTCTATATCCTCGGCCCCGTCCTCGGCCAAACACAACATTGGTTTCCCCTTCCCTTCTTCTTGGGGTCCGTTGAAAGCTTTTCTTACTCCACTAGAGCTGCTCGCACTGGTATCCTGAATCTTTCCCATCTTTAGCAGAGTCTCGACCCTCTCGCCTGCTATTACTATATCATTGAACTTGGTAGCCGAACAAGACGCCAATCTTTCGATAAAAACCCCTTGCAATGTCCCCATGAACATATTAGCCATCTCATTCTCCAGCAATGGTGGTTGCACTCTGGCAGCAAGCTGACGCCACCTTTGAGCATACTCTTTAAACCCATCCTTAGCAGTTTGAGACATGTTTTGCAGTTGAGTGCGATTTGGAGCCATGTCCAAATTGTACTGGTATTGTTTCACGAACGCCTCTGCCAAGTCCTTCCAGCTTTTAATGTTGACCCTACTTAGCTTCATATACCATTCCAATGAGGCCCCAACCAGGCTGTCCTGGAAATAGTACATCCATGTCTTCTCATCTTCAGTATGGGCAGCAATCCTTCCTACAAAGGACTGGAGGTGAGTCTTTGGACATGTTGTGCCGTTGTACTTCTCGAAAGTCGAGACCTTGAACTTGTAATGGATTCTAACCCCTGGAACCAAGCCCAAGTCAGTAATGTCGAACCCCAGAGAGTTCTGAGATTGAATGGCCCTGATCTGTTCAGCCATCTCTTCAAATTTTTTGTTCATCTCAGCCCATTGGCCTTCAGTTTTGTCCAGCAGAGTAAATTGTTCGTCTTGATTGTCCATCTGTACATTGTACATCCCATCATTGATAATGGTGACCCCTGGCTGTGCTACAGGGATTTCAACCTGACGGGCGCCCGCATCGTTACGATTACCTCCATCAGTAGTAGCGTTGTTCCTGGCTTGACTATTTTCAACCAACTCACGAAGACGCTCCTGATTCTGACCCATCCCTGCCATAAGGGTCATAAAGGTGTCCATCCTCAGTCTCAAGTCAGCTAAATCAGCCTGCATTTGATCCATGACTCTTTCTCTGTTGACTCTTGTGGGATATCTGTGTACGATCGGCTATTCTCGAACTTTCCTGGGAGCTATAGTGCCTGAAAGGACATATACGTTAGAAACTGAAGCACTACCTGCAAAACAAACAAACACGTTATATGCATGAAATGTAACTGCTCATATTTCCAAGTTTTAAGCATTTATATGCCCCAGTTCTGGTATTTGCTCCAGACAGCCACTTTGAGTATTAGTTTTCAATCTTTCTCTTTTGAAGAGTGTTCAGATCTTAGCAGTATCAGACAAACGAGTCTTGCATATTCAGAAATGGTAATTTGCATATTAACACTATATATCATGGACAACCCACTGCCGGTCAAAAGTTAGAGCACAAACAAAAATTCCCCGAAGGGTTACAAATCATTACATGAACAAAAGACAAAAGATAAAGCAAGACTCCTACAACAAGTGTGTAGGTAGTCTGAAAAAATAAAACTAAACTAAAGACCCAGGTTCTTCTGCAGCCACCTCTGTCATGTTCTTCTTCACACCTGCTCTCAACTTGAGCTCTTCTATCTCCTTCAATGCCTCCTCCAAGGCTATATGGCTTTGTGCCAACTGCTGAGTCTTTTCCCTTCGTATGTTGTGGACTTTCTCCACTTCTTCCTTCTTGAAGGCCATTTGTACCTCGAAAAACTCTTCTTTTTCTTTAAACTTTTTCTGCTGTTGTTCCCTTTGGCCTTGCAACCAAACAATGGACTAGCGAGCTTCCTTGAGAGTCTTCAAAGTCTTCTTGTGTTCCGCTTCTCTTTTTGCCTCCATCAGACCTAACCTCTGAAAGTGAGCTTCCCTTCCAGCAAACTCTTTCTCTTTAGCTTCCAAGGAGGATTGCATCCTCTGCAGTTTTCCCTCTGCTTCATTCTTGGCCCGGTTGGCAAGATGGTATAAGTTGACCATTTCAGCATTCTCCACTCGGACTTCATGCAGCTGAGCTTCCAATTTCTTATACTCTTCAAGGGAGACAGTACTCTGACATGGAACTTCTTTTGGATATAATGGAGCTTCTACTGAGAACGGCATGAGAACTTCCTCTACACGTTTCTGCAACCATGTATAAAAAGGAGGATATGTCTTGGGATCTACTCTGCCAAAGTCTTTCTTACCTTTCCTCACCCTGTGAGCCCAAGGCTGGGATGTCTGCAGAACTAACTCCTTGTTTCCCTTCACAGGAAAATACAAAGACTCAGCAAATTCTTCCATATTTGGGGGATCTCTCAGAGGATAGCCAAATTGCTTCCTGGCTAATGTTGGATGACAACTGATCACACCCTTCCTTCCCAGTAAAGGCACTCCAGCAAATCTTCCACAACTGACCAGCAACTCCTTTCCCAGTAGATCTCTGTCATATCCCCAAGCTATGTCCTCAGAAGTTAACCCCATCAGCCTTCTAGACCATCTCCACTCATCTCTCATCTCCTTGAAAGCACCTGATTTTGGCAATTGTCTGGAAAACCACTCAGCAAACAATGAAGCACAACAGCCCATTGGTCCACCTCTTCCTTTCTCATTCTGATAGTGAACGTTGTAGTAGAAATCTCCCAATAGAGTTGGCACAGGATTGCCCTTAGCAAAGATAGAGATCACTTCCAAGCTCACAAATTCTTTTTCTCCCGGGAAAAGGCTAGACCCATACACCATCAAAGCCAACACAACACCAAAATCCCCTCATTTACCCTCTTTAGCATATTTCTCAGCCTCTGGTATAAGCACACTCCAAGGGAGTCCTTTGCCTTCACTGTCCTTCAGAGCCTTCTTGATTGTAGCAGCTAGTAAACGATAGACTTTGGCTATGTCTTCTTCCTTAAGAACCACCTCAGACCCATAGAAAGGAAAGGTATCTCTGACTGGAACACCCAAAGTGTTGGAAATCTCCTCCAAGGTAGGAGCCAAGATGTAATCTGGAAACACGAAACACCGCAGCAGAGGATCATAAAACTGAAGCAATGTGTGCAAGCTGTCCTTCTGGTCTGCAGTAGGTTTGTGCATGAACTTCAATATCTGGCCATACCTCTTCCTGAAATTTCCCAAGACTTGGTCATTCATCAAACCTGCTAATTTCTGAACACTCCTGACTTCAGGTTGAAGAAAAGTATAGTGAACATTCTTTTTCCTTGTAATTCTTATGACTTCTGCCATCTGGAGAGCTTAAGATTACCAGAACTGGGTGCTAACTGTGAATAATAACCTGAAAAATGGAAACACAAACAGTTAATGCAAGAATGATGCAATGCAAATGCAATGCAGGCATATGATCAATCTGGGACCATCTGGATACTGGACACTGAATACAAGGACCCTCTGATCAACTGCAAACCAAGATCCTCTGAGTCACAACCCTCTGATAGCAATTCTGAGAACCATAGTACCAAGAAAACCAGAACACCAGAACCATAAGGACCAAATCTCAACAAGAACCACTGATAATGAGGGTATGTAGAGGCCAAGGGTTCCTGCAAACCTATAAACCCCTCCCAATCTCACTAGTATGCTCCGGGTCAGACATCACGGACTCTCAAAGCCGAATAGCAATAATACTTTCACCATTTCCGAGAAATGGCTCATGACCAAATCAGGAAATCGGTTTGGCATTATATACTACGCAGGGAGGCCTCAGCTGAGTCCGGGAAGACAAGGTCTTCCTATGCAAGTCCCAAGTGGGCCCTCGGATGCGAATGGGTTTGCCACAAAATGTGGTCTGCCACTGTCATCACTAGAAAGGGATGTTCCCACAAGGTTCTCAATGATCGGTCCCTAGCTGCACATAATTGTCAAGGTTATGAAATGAGAGAGGAAGATCCCCAAATCAAGACATTTCCAAGACGGTCGCAAATCTGGGCGTGGAACTCACTACTACCCCCATGACAAGATATCATGAGGCCAAAGTGGAACCACTCTAAGTCCTAAGGTGCACTCGAGTCGTGGTAATGAGCTCATCTCTCTGAAACAGTAACACCCAAACCCACCAAACAGAAGATCCAGTCCAGACAGTCCAGTATAGATATATGATGCGGAAAATAAATACTGAAAACTGTAAATAAAGCTGTAAATAAAACTGTAAATAAACAACAGTAAAAAAATACAACACACAACAGCAAACAATGACCACCCAAAGAAACAGAAACAAGCAAGCACTAGGAGAGACTCACAGGGGAACCAGAGATTCTGGGTTCGTTCCCCAGCAGAGTCGCCAGCTGTCGCTCCCTGGATTTCCATCCTGGTACAAACGCGAAAGTGGCGCGGAAAGAGGTAGAGTCGCCAGCCAGACATTTTTATCCTGAAGGAACGGGAACGGTAATGCTGCACAAACCAGAAGAAAAGAAAAGGAAGGACACGGGTCCTGCAAACCAAAGAGACTGAGTTCGGGAGTCGGTTACGACCTGGGAAGGTATTAGCACCCCAAATCGTCCGCCGTACCCGACGGGATCCACGCTTGCAAAGAAACTGTTTCAAAGGGTGAAGAAATGAACGTTGCTGCAAAGAAAATGAACTGAACTGAATAAAAGAAAAGAAAAGAAAAGGGAACTGAAAAAAGAAATGAAAAGGAAAAATGTAGGGAAAATAAAGATTGTGCTCGAACGGGCCCTATCCCGCTGCCTACGTACCTCACTGGACATGAGGATCAGAGTCGCCGTAGTTCCCCTAACTAGGGTTGGAAAAGATTGCTTGTGTATTAAGGCTTGAACTGCCTATGTCAATGCTCAAGTGTTGCAGGCTCGGACGACGAGTGCGTAACCGTCTTGCAAAGTGACAAGTAGGAGCAAGTTCGCGTACGGAGCGAATGAGATGAGAAACGAATTCCCGAAGGAAAGACGCTTATTGTTTGTTTGTGTTTTTTAGAAGCTTTTTATGAGTTTGTCACAAGGAAGTGAACTCAAGCTCTTTTCCATGGAATGTGCACTTGTCACTACATTCCAAGATGGAATAATAGAACAAGCAAACTCAAGTAAGGAGAAGATCCCCAAAACTTGAGTCCAGAGATTAGGGCTTAAGCTCACTAACTCATTAACTTATTAAGTGTTTTGGTATTTACAATGAAGAAGTGTGTTTTATGCTTTTCTTGGTGAAGATGATATCTTGATCAGACTTGTGCATCACAAGACAAGCTTGTACTATCCCAAGATGGGAAGACTACAAGTGTCTCATGGGATAAGGCTATTGCTCAAGGTATCACTTCAACCTCTATTAAGTGTATTCTTTAGAATTTTGAGATGAGAAGAGAAGAGAAACAAAAGGATCACAAAGGTAAAAGTCTAACGGGGAACTAATGAATCCTAATTGTTATCATGCATGGAAAATCCTAGGTTAGTGAGGTTTACTATCCTAAAGAAGGAAGAAAGAAGAAGAGAGGAAGAAGAAAGAAGAGGGGGAAAGTAAGGCCTAAGCCCAACAATCACAAGGTTAGAAGAAATAATAATGAGAAAAGAAGAGATAAGATTTGGAGATGTGGGAATCACATCCACACCTCTCACTTACCAAAGCCCCTGAAGTGGTTAGTGACACAAGTATAAAGGCAATACAAAATGAACATAATGCCATACCAACACCCTACAACCAGAATTGAAGTCATAAGCATAAACATCCAATGCAAATACAAGTCACAAGAATGAGAAGAGAACCACACAACTCAACATGAAGCAACATGAATCACTTATGGAAAATTAAAGCAAACATGATAAAATGCAAAGCAAAATAACCAAAGCACAACCCAAGGTATAAGGCCAGAACCCTAATCATGTTAGAAGAGTGCCTAAGAAGCATGGGAGATGAAGAGAAGAAGGGCATATAGCTAAGCATTTACATTATGAGAAGGAAGAAGCAAAGGAAGTTAGGTGGATATACATACAAGTGAATGAACTTCAAGATCAAATAAACACAAAATTCCTAAGATACAAAACAAAACTCAAGATCAGAGAGGTATCCACATCCTAATAAGGCTCTAAACAAGTTGAAGAAGTTGGCACAAGTGCCCTTCTAAGTTAAGGAATGAACTTATGATCAAAAAGAAACAAAAAGAGGACAAGTGAAGAACCAAAATTCAAATCAAATCAAGTGAACATTCAAAAATTCCACAACCTTGCACAAATGACCTTCAATCAAACCATAACAGCATGCCAAAAGGAGGGAATGAAATTCAGAAGCTAAGCAAGTCAAATGAGAGGTCAAACATGGATTAGGGTTAGATGACTTCACTCACAAGTTAGAGACCAAAATCAATTAAACAAAATTCTAAAAATCAGAACAAAAATCACCAATAAACTACATCCTATCATGAATCCAGAGCCAAAAGAATCAACCAAAAACTCACAATAATGATCAAGATAGAAAATGGACAAGTCAACCTGGTTCTAAATGAAATAATATGAATTAATTAAAAGGAACAATTAATTTCCACGTTGTCGCTCCCACCAAATGACACCTGGTCAGAAGGGGTATAGACGCGAACGATCGGTGAAAGGAGAGAGAACACACAAGGGTGAACTCAGAAGACAAGAGTCGCCAGCTAGGCATTTTTATCCCGAAGGAAAGGTAATGCTGCATGAATCTAGGAAAAGATAGATAAGACGGTCGCGAACCAGAGAAACTGAGAAAGGGGGTTGGTTACAACCTGGGAAGGTATTAGCACCCAGATTGTCCGTCATACTCGACGGGATCCACGCTTAAAAGATTTGTGTTTTAAAGGGGCAGTGTCAGTGCAATCTGTGTATCAAAGCTGGAAAAGAATGTAAGTGTCAGTGTAAAAGAAGTGTGAAGTGAAATAAAGAAGTGTCAGTGCAAGAACAAGAGTGCAAAGCTCAAGACTATGAGGCTAAAGAATAAAGCTGAAGAGGGGGGAATATACAGAGACTTTTGTTCGATAACTGTTAAGTTATGTCTACGTATCCTCTCGTGCAATGAGGAAGTCAGAACACCGTAGTTCGACCCAAAGAGACTGAAAGGTAAATTGACTTATGAACTGCTTGCTTGTCTATACTCAAGTGTATAACCTGTCTGGCTCAGGTGCAAACTGTCTTGCATTAGACGGAAGAAGCAAGTTCTCGTTTGTGAGTGAATGAGATGAGAAAAGAATCCCGGAGGAGACGATTATTGTTTGTTTTTGTGTTTTCAATTTTTTATTGCTTTTGGAAGTTTGTCATGAGCTTAAGCCTAAACCAAAGGTTTAGTAAACTCATCACATCCTCCCTCTGATTAGGGGTAATGAGAATACCTTAAGTATGAAGTAAGCACCTCACACTTAATCACCATGATGTAGGATTAAGATCATTAACCTACTTGTGATTATTTAGATGCTTTTGTTGTTTTTGTTTAGTGTTAAGTAATGAGTTTAAGCCATAATCAGGGATTTAATGGACTCATTACACCATCCTAATAGAAGGATAATAGATGAGAACATTTAAGCTGAGGAAGGCTCCTCAACTTAATCCATGATTAGGGATTACCCTCATGACAAAACAAAACATTTATTAAGTGGATTTTAGTTAATGATAAGATGAAGAAATGGATTTTATGATTTGAAAGATAACTTGAGGGGGACTTGTCCATTAACACTAGGGTTAGTCCTTCTTAACCAGTTAAGGAAGAATTAGAACCCTAATGCAAGGCCCAAGTTACAAGTTTGATGTCTTGATGATTATTAGATGGATTGATTAAAGGATTTAAACACATTAAGGGTTTAACACTTAGGATTAAAGTTATACACTCCATCCTAATAGAAGGATACAGGCATAACCCTAATCACAAAGCCTTAAAACCTTTAGGGTTTAGTCCTTGATCATGAGATGAGAGAAGAAGACTCAAACAAGACACAAAGGTAAAACTAATGGGGGGACTAATCAAACCCTAATTGTGATCATGCTTGGTTGTTCCTAGGGTTAATGAGGCTTGCAAGAAGATCTTCAAAGAAACCACCAGGAAAGAAGCAGATGAAAGGGGAAAGAAGCAGAGAGAAGTAAGACAACTTGCTTCACTTAAGAAGACAAGTTGCTTGAAGAAAGAGAGTGGGAAAGAGCATGAATGAGCAAGCCCACTCAAATACAAAAGATAAAATGCATCAATGATGCATAAGAGAGATGAAAATATATTGTGAGAAGTGAAGGCAAATTCACTTCTCAAAACAACTTACCACCTGAAAAGTTAGCAAAAGAAATGAAATGCAATGCAGATGAGATGAAATGTCATGATGCAAACCAAAGTCAGAATCATAAACATGATGCTAAGGATGCTAAAGGATGATGCAAACACATGTCAAGAGTTGTGGATGAACATACAAGGATGAGGATGCAAATGAAGCATGCTTGAACCATAAAGATTCATGAAAGTTTATGAAATGGAATGGACATATAACATGGCAAATGAAAGATGCAATGATAAAACATGATTCTAATATGTCCTAAGATGTATTATGAATCATGTGGATGCACAAAATGTCATGGCAAGTTCTTAAATGCAAGCAAATGAGAGATGGATGCAAAGGAAGGCACAAATTAGGGTTTACATACAACATACAATGCGAAAATTCAAAACCAGAAGCAAATGATATGATAAAAAATTGAAAATGGGATCAAAGGAACCCTAACCCTACACAAGTCCACTACCCAAAGGAGGGGACCTAACTCTTAACCTAGTGCAAGTTATGAATTTCTCAAGTCAATTAGGGCTTTGGGATACCTCACAATGAAAAATACAAAACAAATTGAAAATGAGAGATAAATTCAAACCAATTTTACCCTAGAAACTACATGCTATGAAGGATGCAATGCAAGAAGAACCATTATCAAACTCTTCATGGTTAGGCAGAATGAATTTTTTCAAGTTATGATCAAAATATTGCCTTTAAACAACTTTAATTCCATTGAAAAATGTCAAAATAGGTCAAGAACAAAAAAGAAATTTGTTTTGAGAGTTTGATAATGTTTCTAAATGTCTTAGAATGCAATGTGAATTTTTTGGTGATTTTTAAATACCTAAATGCATTTTTAATTAATTAATTTCCATTAACTAATTAAAAATAAACATTTAAATGATTTAAAAATAATTTTTAATGTAAAAAATAAAAATAAAAATATTTTTGGGTTCTGAAAATTAATGAAATGTTTGACAAAAATTTTCAGAATTTTTTTAACTATTTTTGCTATTTTTAAATATTCGTGGAAATAAAATGCAAAACAAATAAAATAAAAATGAATTTAATGAGAAAATGGGAAAGTCAACTAATCTGAAGGCCCAGATTCAAACTCAAGGGGGCGGGAATTGACCACGCGCGCGAACGAACGGCTGACATTCAAACTTCCCTAATTATGATTAAGCCCTAATCCTGAACCCAAATCACTCTCAGATGACCGGAACAGTGTTCCGGTCATCTTCTCCGGCCAGCCAAAACTCCTATCTCTCTCAATACGCAATCTTAAGCTCCATAACTCTCCAGAATCAATCACCTAACAACCCTAAACATGAATCCAGCCCTAAAACTCATTTATTTTCACTCAAGAACAGGAATCAAAGCCAAACGGAAAAAAACGCAGAAAGTTTCAGAGATACAATACATGCTTAATACTTGACTATTTTCAAAACTAAACACATCAGAATCATCAGTGGATCATGGAGAACCAATTAGTAACTTAAAAATACGTTTCTGGAAAAAATGTTCTTGATGATACCTGAACTGAAGCTTTCGAAAATGGTGCTTTCTGGCCAGTTCTTTGCTTCAAACAAGTTCCAATGATCCTCCCCAAGTGTTTGTGATACTTAGCTGGAGTTTATATGGCCTTAAAATGGAAATGGAAGAAACTCAGTTTGTGAAGTGTGAAAATCGTATTTTTGATTGTGGAGGTTTTAGGGCCAAATGAAGGGTGGGAAATGATCAGTGGATCATGGTGAGTTGAATGGTGAAAGAAACTTGAAGGTTTGATGGTTGAATCAAGAGATTCGAAGGCTTTTGCAAATTTGGGGATTTTGGAGTGTGCTGAGTTCTTGGAGTTTCAGGCTGTGTTGTAATGTGCTTTTGCTTGGTTTTGATCCACATAAAGAAGTGTGATAGGTCAGAGAGTGGGTGTTGGCCTATATTGATTGGTATGGCCAAGTTGCCAAAATGTCAAAAGTTGGTGTACTTGAGGTATGGGTCATGGCAGGCTGGTTTAGGGGCATGGCTTGGTTCAGCTGAGATCATGGAATGCTTGTGGATCAGATTTTGTGAACTGAGGCAAGTGGATGAGAGGCTTTGATCCATTTTGCAAATTGGTACAACTTTGCCCCTTTTGGAAATTCTTCAAGTTCAAAGCACCAAAATGCATAATTTTTGGGCCAATTCTGATCTTTAGAGGTCATATGAGCATGTTGTAAAGTGTTTGTGCACATTTGAAGCCTTTATAATGCCTTATCATACCATTTTGCAAAATGCCTCTTTGGTGTAAAACATGAAATTATGTGGTTTTGTCCAACTTTGACAAGCCATAACTTTTGATCCAAGATGAATTAGAAAAAGTTCTTGTACTTTTTGAAAAGGGAATGATCAAATCTACAACTTTTATGACCAAAGTTTTCTCATTTGAAGCATTTTTGAATCAAAAAGAGGAGGTTGAAAAACTTTCCCAAAATGGCAAGTTTTCATTACAAGTCACTTTCCCAAAAAGGCAACTTTGCAAATGGCTTGAAATTCTTCAATTTTGTGAACTTCTAACATCTTCTATGATCAAATAAAGATCATGCACATTCAAAATGATGGAGAACACCCTTTGGTTGGGTCATTGGGGGCCTCAGATGCCCTGATTTTGCACTAGCTTGCTCAAGAAGCCATCTCTTGATCAGATGCCTTCCCCATTGAATTTCTTCATGAAAATTGATATGCATGATCCTCATAACATATAGAGACCATTAGAAACAAGAATGACCAAAAAATTTGGAGTTATGGCCTCTGAAACCAAAACCCTAATTCTAGGTCATCTGTGCAGTTAAACCTGGCTCTGCTTCCATGCCTTCCCAAGTTCTTGTGATTCTTTGACTTCTTTGATCTTGAGAGGATATAATATGATGCTTGAACATACATGGACCACTTTGAAGTGATTGAAGACCTTTGGAGTGGATCAAATGGCTCTTGGATTGCTCAGATCACAAACCCTAGATGCAGATGACTTTGAACCAATGCAGTGAAGTAAAAATGCAATGAGAGATGCTATGATTGAACTTATGCAAATGAAAGGATCACAAGCCATGGTGTGAATGGGTGAGGGCAAATTTGGGGTGTTTACAGCTGCCCCTATTCAAACATGAGTTAGCTGTGCAGGATGTAAGCAACGGCTTAACAGGCAAACAAGATAACTTGTGGTTGAATACCAAAGACAGTCCAAAATTTGCACTCACTGAATGAAGAAGAAAAGGGATATAGATTTGTAAAGGAAAGTAAAGTATAATTATAAAGTGCGGGTGACGGAGGACGACCGTCGAGCAGAGGACGACTGTCGGGGATGAAGCAATGACGGGGACGGCCGGCATGCTGGGGAATATGCGGGAATTAAAGCAATGACGGGGACGACCGACAAGCTAGGGATAAAGGGATTATGATGGGGACGGCCATCAGGTAAAGTTATAAGACTCTCTGGGGATTATAGATAAATGATGGGGACGACCATCAAGCTCAAGGCATAAATGAAACAAATGATGAGGTACGGTCATCAGAGGTGAAGGACGATCACCTAGCAGGGGACGGCTGCTCTGTTGGGGATAAGATGAGGGACGGTCATCTAAGGTGAAGGACGATCACCTGGCAGGGTACGGTTGCCAAAAGTATCACGACATAGGACGAATGTTGGATGAAAAGGTCAACGATGGGGACGGCCATCAGATAAGCATGATGAAGGACGATCATCAAGAGGTGAAGGACGATCACCTAGTAGGGTACGACTGCTCTCGGGGTTTATCATGACATAGGACGAATGCCAGATAACAAGATCAACGATGGGGACGTCCATCGGATAGAATGATGAAGGACGATCATCAAGAGGTGAAGGACGATCACCTAGCAGGGGACGGCTGCTGAAAATATCACGACATAGGACGAATGTCGGATAGGAAGGGGTTCTAATAAATAGAGACTCCACTGAGGGTGATGAAGGACGATCATCAAAAAGGTGAAGGACGATCACCTGGCAGGGTATGGCTGCCGAAGGGGTATCATGACATAGGACGAATGTCAGATAGAAAGAAAATAGTTTAACAAGTTTTGTTGGGGATTCTTCTGGGGGAAGGGTAGACACAGACGAGTGTCTAAATTTAAGAGGACATAAGTGTTTGACACGGTGTATAGATTAAAGATGCAGACGAGCATCCTTAAGACTATGATACGGACGAGTATCAGTAGAAACAAACGCTTGACGCATGTTCCGAGATGATGATACGGACGAGTACCAACTAGTTAACAAAGAACACGGACGAGTGTTGAATCTGAGGGGATTTAAGTGGTATATACAAGATACGGACGAGTATCTGTATGAATAAATAATGAGTAACAAGTATGAGTGAGACACAGACGAGTGTCTAACTTGCTGGGGAGAGTGCGACACGGACGGATGTCGGAAAAAGTATACTATAAACAAGTATTTGATTTACAAAGTGTTTAGGCAACTATGTTGGGGAAGATGACATGGACGGGTGTCAAGAAATTGTATATATGTGTATCTGTGTTAGTGAGTGCAAAGGGGACGCTTTTGCTTTCTGCTGGGGTACGGCACAGACGAGTGTCAAAAAGCATCTGTCATGTATAAGTATCTGTTTGGGCGACTTTACTGGGGAATGATGACACGGACGAGTGCCGAAAGGAGCATGTATCTGTATCTGTAAGGGAAATGCTTTGGCTCTCTGGTGGGGAATTGGGAATGTATATCGTTGATGGATCGTCAGTATTTACAAGTGTTGATTCAGAACATGGCTTATGATTATGCCATATGTTTGATTTTTGCCGTAATGCTCCGTTTTAAACGGAACGCTACGCTCTGTGGGGAAAATATGATGCGAATGCTATGATTATGCAAAGATACCGATCCGGGATTCGAATCCCGTTGCCGCAGAGATCTCTGGCTGATCTGCTTGAAGTGGATATCCAAGATGGGGATGAGATTATTGTTAGATCTGACATATCTGACTCTGCTTGGGGAAGTAGATCACTGATAGATCTATCTCGGTGATGAGGGACCCAACTAGGGTTTGTAGCAGCTTTCTTTACTCTGTTATGAGATCTCCGGGCGTCGCTCTTCTGGATAAAGGCTGAAACTCTGTGGGGAGATGGTTCCCTGTCTAGAATTCGGTCGGGGATGAAAAAAGATCACTGGAAGATTTTTCTAGAGATTTCTATGGGGATCCTGCTGAGGATGATACTTGACAACTCAGTTGGGGATATGAACACCTTTTGAAGGAAAAGTTGGAGAAGTGATGCCTGGCAACTCTGATGGGGGAGAAAGCATCTCTGGAGCTGTTTGGAAGGTGTGCTGAGGAAACAATGATTTGGCAGCCTACTGGGGAGAAGCTTTCATGCCCCATGTTGCGCTTTGGATACCTGCAATCCTGTAAAGACAAAGAAACGCGCAAGTACCTCGAGGTATCCCTTACTGGATTCCATTATAGGAGTTTAGACACTCCCGGGAGTAAGTATATTTCCTGTAAGCACGTATTTTTAGAAGGGTAGCATCTGTATTTATGCAATCAATATCTTAAGGACATCGGACATTTTGCAAATAAAGGAGTTCGAGACAGAATATGACTGAAAATCTGATTTTATTAATTTGTGTGCCCTGAATTGGCAAGTACAATCAAAGAAACGGATCCCTTGAAATGAGGAAATCGTTACAAATTGAAAAGCAAAAGGTGTTGGCAATGTTGATGACGCTTCGAGGAGCTTCCCCTTTCGCTATGACTCGTATGACATTGACGTTCTTCCCATCCTGCTTTCGAAGAAGGCTGATTCTGACCGACACTTGAACCTTTCGAAACATGCCATATTGTAAGTAATACGGATGAATTCGGAATGCAGTTGTTCGATTATTCCCTTATTTTGCGTGGATCGCCCTTTCAGGTTTTCAATCCACCGGGATACCCATTTTTGCCTGAGTTGTCCAACGCGGCTTTTCAACTCAGCGGGTGTACATTTTTTATTTATTTTACCTTATTTTTGCCCGAGTCTTTTATTCTGTTTTTGACTCGCCGGGATGCCCTATTTTTCCTGGACTTACATTCTGTTTTTATGTCCAGCGGGTCATTTTTATGCGAAGTATTTTTTAACTGCATCTGAATTCACAGGGGACAGGAAGTCTTCACCATCCATAGTGATGAGCATCAGTGCTCCACCAGAGAAAACTTTCTTTACTATGAATGGCCCATCATAGTTCGGAGTCCACTTGCCCCTGTGGTCTGTATGAGGAGGAAGGAGTCTTTTCAGCACAAGATCTCCTACTTGGTACTCTCGGAGCCTGACTTTCTGATCGAAGGCTTTCTTCATTCTTTTCTGATACAGCTGTCCATGACAAATGGCAGCCAATCTCTTCTCTTCAATTAGATTCAGTTGTTCGTATCGGGATCGGACCCACTCTGCTTCATTTAGCTTAACATCCATTAGTACTCGCAGGGAGGGTAATTCAACTTCAACAGGTAAGACTGCCTCCATACCATACACAAGCTGATACGGTGTTGCCCCGGTGGATGTTCTGATTGACGTACGGTACCCATGCAAGGCAAATGGTAGCATTTCATGCCAATCTTTATAGGTAACTACCATCTTCTGCACAATCTTCTTGATATTCTTGTTAGCTGCCTCAACAGCGCCATTCATCTTTGGCCTGTAAGGAGAAGAATTGTGGTGTTGGATCTTGAAGTCCCGGTATAGTTCTGCCATCATTTTGTTGTTTAATTTGGAACCATTATTAGTAATAATTCGCTCGGGCACTCCATACCGACAGATGATGTCTCTATTTAGAAATCGGGCTACCACCTGTCTCGTGACATTTGCATAGGAAGCTGCTTCAACCCACTTGGTAAAATAGTCAATGTCAACCAGGATGAATCTGTGGCCATTCGAAGCAGACGGTTCAATCTTGACAATCATATCAATGCCCCACATAGCAAAGGGCCAGGGTAAAGACATCACATTCAAAGGATTGGGAGGCACATGCACTTTGTCCGCATAAATCTGGCATTTATGGCATTTTCTGGCATAGGCACAACAGTCGGCATCCATTGTGATCCAGTAATAACCTGATCTTAGCAACTTTTTAGCCATTGCATGCCCTCCATCATGGGTACCAAAGGATCCTTCGTGCACCTCGTGCATCAACAAGTCCGCTTCTGTCTTATCAACACATCTGAGGAGTACCATATCAAAGTTTCTCTTGTACAAGGAACCGTCAGTATTCAGAAAGAAACTACCAGCTAGCCTTCTTAAAGTCTTCTTGTCATTGGAAGATGCCCCAGGTGGGTATGTTTGATCCTCCAAGAAGCACTTAATGTCATGGAACCAAGGCTTATCATCTTTAACAACATCTGCTGAGAATACATATGCTGGTCTGTCAAGTCTGGATACTGAAATCCGAGGCACAAAGTTGGCAGCTTGAACTTTGATCATGGATGAAATGGTAGCCAGAGCATCTGCAAACTGATTTTCATCTCGGGGGATATACTCAAGCTTGACTGTAGTGAAGAATGTGAGTAATCTCCTCGTATAATCCTGGTAAGGTATCAGATGATCTTGGTGGGTGTACCATTTGCCATTGGTTTGATTAATTACCAGAGCTGAATCTCCGAACACAGTCAAAGTTTTGATCCTGAGGTCAATGGCTTCCTCAAGACCCATAATACAAGCTTTGTATTCAGCTTCGTTGTTAGTGCAGTTGAAGGTGAGCTTTGCCTAGAAAGGCATGTGAACTCCCTTAGGTGTAATGAGTACTGCACCAACACCACGACCATTCATGTTAACAGCTCCATCAAACATCATAGTCCATTCTTCTTCTGGGTCAGGCCCTTCAGTGTGAACAAGCTCTTCATGATCTTTTGCTTTTATGAACGTGATGTCTTCATCAGGGAAGTCAAACCTCATAGGCTGGTAATCATCAATGGGTTGCTCAACAAGATAATCAGACAATACACTGCCTTTGATGGCTTTCTGAGATGTGTACTGAATGTCATATTCTGTGAGGATCATTTGCCATCTTGCAACCCGTCCGGTAAGTGCTGGCTTCTCAAAAATGTACTTAACTGGGTCCATCTTTGATATCAATAAAGTAGTGTGGGTCAACATATACTGCCTTAGTCGGCGAGCAGCCCACGCTAAAGCACATCAAGTTTTCTCGAGCAGTGAATAACGTTGTTCATAGTCGGTAAACTTTTTGCTTAGGTAGTATATTGCATACTCTTTTCGACCAGACTCGTCATGCTGGCCCATCACACACCCCATTGACTATTCTAATACTGTCAAGTACATTATTAGAGGTCTTCCTTCAACTGGAGGCATAAGGATTGGAGGCTCTTGTAAGTATTCCTTGATTTTGTCAAAAGCCCTCTGACAGTCTTCGTTCCACCTGACTATTTGTTCCTTCCTTAACAACTTGAACAAGGGTTCACAGGTCGCTGTAAGGTGGGATATGAACCTTGAAATGTAGTTCAATCTACCCAGGAACCCTCGAACGTCTTTCTCAGTCTTCGGTGCAGGCATTTCTTGAATGGCTTTGACTTTGTCAGGGTCCACTTCAATCCCTTTTTCACTTACAATAAATCCTAGCAGCTTACCGGATCGCACCCCGAATGTACATTTGTTGGGGTTTAACTTCAGTTGGTACTTCCTCAGACACTTGAATAACTTCAACAGATTCACCAGGTGGTCTTCTTCCGTGAGGGACTTGGCAATCATGTCATCCACATAACATTCAATTTCTTTATGGATCATGTCATGGAATAATGTTACCATAGCCCGTTGATAAGTTGCACCAACATTCTTCAGTCCGAATGGAATTACCTTATAACAGAATGTGCCCCAGGGTGTGATGAAAGTTGTCTTCTCCATGTCTTCAGGTGACATCTTGATCTGATTGTATCCTGAAAATCCGTCCATGAAGGAGAAAACCGAGAACTGAGCCGTATTATCAACCAATACATCAATGTGAGGTAATGGGAAGTCATCTTTCGGGCTAGCTCTTTTCAGATCCCGATAATCCACACACATCCTCACCTTGCCGTCTTTCTTAGGCACAGGTACGATATTAGCAACCCACAGCGGATAGCTAGTCACAGCAAGGAAACCGGCGTCCCACTGTTTTTGTACCTCTTCTTTAATCTTCATTGCCATATCTGGGCGAGTACGACGCAACTTCTGTTTTACTGGTGGGCAGTCTTCTTTCAAAGGCAGCTTGTGCATGACAATGTCGGTGTCCAACCCTGGCATATCCTGATAAGACCAAGCAAAAACATCCACATACTCCCGAAGCATGTCAATTAGTTGTTCTTTCACTGAATCTTGCAGGCAGGCCCCGATCTTAACCTCTTTCACGTCTTCTTCCGTACCAAGATTAACTGTTTCAATCTCCTCCTGATGAGGAGTGATAACCTTCTCCTCTTGCCTTAACAACCTGGCTAGCTCTTCAGGTAGCTCATAGTCTTCTTCAACCCCTTCATCAGCTTGATTGATTGGATTGTCAAAGTCATACAAAGTCATAGCAGTGTTGTTGTCAGTGCAGTCTGGAGGGCACTTTCTGCAAGGGTTTAGATTGGTCTATTTTAGTGATCAATTTTATCTTATTTAGAAAAAGTGAAATGAAGTTATCATTTTGAAAAACATTGCCATTTTATTTTTGTACAAAAAGAAAAATGAAAAACAGTGAGCGGAAAAGGAAAAGACTCATTTGCAAAAGATGTCCGATATTCATTGATTAATCTATTTGCACAAAATTACAAGATGGCCCGATTACAAAATGAGTCTTGACATCTTGGGCAAGATGCAAGACTTGATGCATGCTTAAAAATACAGGAAATAATAATTACTCTGCTGGAGTAACCCTTATAATTTCCTGGGAAGACCAGTTAAGGACTTGGCTCCCCAGGATCCTTGGACGTATCCAGCTCTCCAGGTTGCGGTCGCTTTCCTCCTCGTCTTCCAAGTTGTTCACAGCATCAGGGGTGAGCATTCCCCCGCTGACAAAATTGGGCTCTCTAGCAGCCTCTGATTGATCTTGTTGAGTTGGTCTGTAACCCAACCCAAATTTGTCTTCTTTCTTTTCCACGGGCAGCAGCTTGCCCCAGCCTTGGGCAGTACCCTCTTCAACAACCTTTCGGGCTTACTGATATGACGTTATGGAGGTTCCCAGTACAACAGATGCTTCATTAATGTTCAGGGCCTCAAACCCCTGGCTCATAGTTTCATGGATCTCCCCGTCCATCTCAATGTACTTATACGTAGCCAGATGGCTAACAAAGATGTCTTCTTCCCCACAGATGGGGATGATCTGGCCTTCCCACTCGAATTTCAGCTTCTGGTGAAGGGTAGACGTAACAGCGCCAGCGGCGTGAATCCAGGGTCTTCCCAACAGACAGCTGTAGGCCGGCTGAATGTCCATCACATAGAAGGTAGTTTTGAAGGTCTACGGGCCAATCATCACAGGAAGATCGATCTCTCCGAGCACTGATCTTTTAGAGCCATCAAATGCTCTCACCGCTAAATTACTCGGACGCAGCGCCAAGCCATCATACTCCAGCTTCACTAAGGCTTTCTTTGGTAGAACATTGAGTGATGACCCAGTGTCTACCAGTACATGAGACAGAACAACACCTTTGCATTCCAAGGTGATATGTAAAGCCTTATTGTGGTTACGTCCCTCTGTTGTTAAGTCAGCATTGGTGAAGCCCAGTCCGTGACTGGTATTGACATTTGCCACCACAATTTCTAGATGATTAACGGTAATCTCCTCTGGCACGTATGCTGCGTGCAGGACTTTCAATAATGCATTCCTGTGAGCTTCAGAACACATCAACAGGGATAATATGGAGATTTTTGAGGGAGTTTGGTGAAGCTGATCCACCACCTTGTAATCACTTCTTTTTATGATTCTCATAAACTCGTCTACATCTTGTTCAAAAGATGTCTTCTGAGTCTCTTTAACAGTTGGCTCTTCAAATATCTCACTCTTTCCTTTTGCTTTGGCAGCAGCTTCTGCTTCAACATTATGTCTTTGCACTTGTGAGGCAAAAATGCGTCCGCTTATGGTGAAGCCTCTGCCTCCCCCAACATTATCAATTTGTGGAGAAGAGGTTGAAGAATCCAAAGTGATTTTCTCCCCGTTGCAATAGAGATCAGAGCCATAATGCCAAGGTATGGCATTACTGCTTTCATAGGGAACTGGTCCAGGCACCGTGATAGTAACTGGACTGACTGCTGCAGAGGAGGGTATTGTAATGGTGTGCAGATCGTAGTAGATTGTGATTGGTGATCTGGCAGGAGGTGCCACTGCTTGTTGTTGGAAATTGTTGTTCGGAGGAACATTTGATGGATTGTAGTAGATGGTGACTGCTGAGACGTCTTCATTAATTTCTGTTGGCGTTGTAGAAGATTCTGCTGATAAAATGGATGCTGATGTTGTAGAAGAAATGGTTGTTGAAATCTGATTTGTTGAAGTGATGGACAGAGCCATTGCTGATGATGTTGATGAATCGGTAGGAATGATTGTTGTTGCGGTTGTAGAAGAATCATGAATTGTTGTCAAAGGAATTGCTGGATTTGTAGGCGCCGTTGTTGAGATCTGAAGGATATCATCCTTGATAAGACCATCTATGCCGCTTCTCAAATTATCGCACCCGTTGACTGCAATGTTGCAATACCCACAACCGAGTTCACACCCGGGGAACACTTGGCACTCCAGAAGCTGAGCTTTAATTTCGACCAAAGGTGTTCGAATTTGTGCAACACTGGTGATCAAAGTAGATGGTTTGTCTTCCTCAATGGCATTAATCCTTGGCCCACCA
The DNA here is from genome assembly GCA_963966055.1 of Lathyrus aphaca. NCBI lineage: Eukaryota > Viridiplantae > Streptophyta > Magnoliopsida > Fabales > Fabaceae > Lathyrus > Lathyrus aphaca. Next base: position 302,700,970 of record OZ014524.1, on the reverse strand, counting down.
TGATTAGGCATAGGATTTCTGTTGACATTCGGAGGAGGTGCGAAGTTGAGGGCTTTAGAATCCACCAGATCCTGAACTTTCATTTGCAATGCTCTGCACTTCTCAGTATTGTGGCCAGGTGCATTGGAGTGGAAAGCACATTTGGCGTTGACATCATAATTCTTAGGGAGATTGGAGGGATCTGGAGGTGCCAATGTCCTTAACTCAACCAAGTTAAGCTTCAGGAGTTGTGGCAATAAGGCAGCATAAGGCATAGGGATAGGGTCAATCACCCTATTTGCCTGTGATGGTCTTTGCTGAAAGGGTCGTTGTTGTTGAATGCTATTATTGTTGTTATAGGTTCTTTGTGGCGGGTACTGAACTTGCTGTTGATAATGTGGTTGTTGTTGTTGTTGATATGTTGATTGCTGAGGGATCGGAGCTGGAATAGTGACAGCTGCTACTGATCTGTGAACATATTGAGGTCTGCCCCGGCTAGCATGAATGGCATTTGTCTCACCGGTCCTTCGAGGTCCCATAAAAGGCTTCCTGGGATTACTGGACGAACTTGCACCATTATCAAAAATTTTGCCCATTTTTAGCAGACTTTCAATTCTTTCACCGGCTATAACTACGTCAGCAAAACTGGTGGAAGAAAAGGCAGCCAGCCTATCAATATATGTTCCTTGCAGAGTATTCATGAACATGTCGGCCATTTCTCTTTCCGACATGGGTGGTTGGACAGCAGCAGCAAGCTGTCTCCACCTTTGGGCATATTCCCTGAAGCTTTCTCTGGAAGATTGAGACATTCCCATCACAAGGGTCCTGTTAGGAGCCATGTCTAGGTTATATTGATATTGTCTGATGAAGGCTTCAGCTAAGTCCTTCCAGCATCTGATAGTAGCTCTGGTCAGGTGTGAATACCACTCTCTTGAAGCTCCAGTCAAACTGTCTTCAAAATAGAACATCCACAGCTTTTCGTCCATGGTATATGCTTTAAGTCTCCCCAGAAAAGACTGCAGGTGAGTTCGTGGACAGGAGGTTCCATTGTATTTCTCGAAGCACGGAGGTTTGAACTTGTGGGGAATTCTTACCCCATCTACTAACCCCATATCCATTACATCGAAGCCCAAGGAGTTTTGAGACTCCAGAGATCTCAACTTCTCAGCAATTTCATCAAACCTCCTATCATAGACTTCATCTCCAGCTCCCATGACAGTAAATTGCTCCTCTTGGGGGTCTTCTTGTAAGATCCTCCCCCCAGTAGTATTTCCTTGCACATTACCCGGGATATTGACTTCCGGATCTAGATGAGGTCCAAATACAGGTGGATTAACATGAGGCTGACCCCTTTCATTATTACTTGTTCCTCCAGTCCCAGGATGAGGTTCCTCGGGATATGTCTTTCTACCAATGCCCTTAGCCTTTCTTGGGTCTGAGCCAAACCAGTCATCACAGTCATGAATTGGTCCATTTGGTTTCTCATCTCCACTCTTTCATTAGCCATCTGGGTTCTGACCTCAGTCAGGTCTTGCTGTACTTGCTCCATTAGAATACCTGGAAGGTTGTTGCGAGTAGGATACCGGTGTGCACGGTTGACAGGGAACACTCTTCTGCGAGCAATATTTCCTGAAGTCATAGCAAAGTTAGAAACAAATAAAAACAAAACCTACAAAACAAAGTGAAAGTTAGTATGCAATGCAGTATGCTTATTTATTTTCCAAGGTATCCGGCTTAGTTCTTGGTTTTGACCTTTCCAGACCTCGAGGAAGATGCTTTGATGTTGCTTGAGAAAAGAAACCCAATGAAAACAAACTAACAAATATATTACAAATGGTGAATCATACATAGTTTGTTTTACATCACATGCCCCTGGAGGGTCAAAATACAACAAAAAGAAAAGTACATAAAATGGAAATGAACAACAAGCAAAGAAGTCAAACATCTAATCCAAACTCATCCTCCTTAACCTCCTTCAGAAGTGCCTCAGTCACTGGACCAGCTGGGTGCTCTGTAGTAGTCCTGATGAGGAGGTTCCTGGTGGCAATGGCAGTGGTCAGCTTCTTGTGCCTGTCCTGATCCTTGGATCTCTTCAATCCAGCCCTAAGCTTCAATTCTGAAATCTCCTTCTGGGCTGCCAGCAAAGCTTCCTGCTGCTTCTTTTCATTGGCCTCTAGCTGTTCGATCTTGGCTTGAGTTCTCTTATCTTCTTGTGTCCGGGCTTCAGTGATCCTGACCCACCTAGCCTGACTTTCTTGCAGATAGAGTTCAGTCCTAGCCTTCTGAAGCTTGGCATCCTTACAGGCATTCTTCAATATTTGCTCCCCAGCTCTTGATTTCTTGATGTAGTCCTCTGTTTTCTCAATCTTGGCCAGATGCTCCACCCTAAGCTTCTCCAACCTCTCAATGTCCAGACGACCATCACTCCTTTCCCAGAGGGTCTTCTTCAGAGCTTGAGACAGATTCTCATTCCTCTCCTTCAGTTTCTCAAATTCTTCCAGGCTGACAGTGGCTGTTGGCTGTACTGTAGATGGTCCAGGTGTATCCTCAATGGTAAAAGGCATTCCAGTAATCTGAGCTCTAGCATGGGACCAGTCATAGTACTGAGCTGAAGCAACATTATTACACCTCCCTAGAATGGCCATCCCTTTTGTTTGGATATTGTCCCAAGCCCAAGATGCTTGTCTGACAACAGCTGAATTAGGTTTTACTTCACAATACAGGGTCTCAGCTAAATCTTGCACTCTAGGAGGGTGAACCAAAGCATAGCCCAGTTGTCTCTTAAACAGCAAAGGATTGTAGTTGATGCAACCCTTTACTCCCACCAGAGGTACATTTGGGTATTGCCCACAACTGGTGATGATGTCCTTGCCCTTGGTGCTATGAGTGCACCATCTGATATCATCTGAAGTCAAAGCAATGAGCCTCTTGGCCCAATTCTTTTGTTGGTGGGGGTTCAGGAAGGCATCTGTCTTAGGTAGGTGTTTGAGCAGCCAAGTGTGAAACAAAGGAGCACAGCATCTCACCAACTTCCCTCTTTGTTTCTCATTCCTCTGATGAATGGAGTAATAAAAATCTCCTAGCAATGTGGGAACTGGGTTCCTCAGAAGGAAGAGATGAATGGCATTCTTGCTGATAAATTTGGGCTCATCTACAAACAGTATAACCCCATATATGCTGAGGGCTAACAATGCACAAACTGCCCTTCATTCTCCCAAAGAGGCCTTCAGGGTGGCCTGAGAAATCAAGAAGTCTAAGTGTAAACCAGGGATCCCAGCTTTTGTTGTCATATTTTGCTCAATCAGAGTAGGCTCCAGGTACAGTGCTTTTGCTACTTCTCCATTGCTGGGAGAAGTCATTTCTGGGTTGAAAGGGACTCCACCCCTGACAGGTACTCCAATCAATGATGAAAACTCCTCTAGCAGAGGTCCTAGCTGAAAGTTTGGGAATGTGAAGCATCTCAAAGGAGGGTCATAAAACTATATGCAGGTGTGGATCATGCTTCTCTAAGAAGGGTCCAGGTCCATAACCATATCAAGGATACCTCCATAATGTTCTCTGAATAATGGGATGTGGTCAGGGGTGATAAGTTATTGGACCTGTCTGATGCCAGTCAACACAGGCTCAAAGAAATGGTATGATATGTTGCTTTTCCTGGGAGTAGCCATAAATGCTGAAGAGGAGGAAGATGGTTGCTGATGAAGATTAAGGCTGATACTGGAGATGAACCACTGATAGGCTAGTGCTGGTGATGATGTAGACAGCTGAAACAGTCAACAACTGAAGCAGAGGTCTATGCAGAAGAAGGGGTCAAAACCAAGCCAGATATAATGTGGATACCCTGAAAAATAAATAAGCAAATGTTAAATGATGCAATGATGATGTATGCAAATGATATGCAAGGGTTTGTGATCAAGCTGGATCTGATTATCTGTCTTGATATACAGTCCATGTATGTTCAAGAAGTCCAGATGGAGGTTCAGAAATCCAGTAACCAAGGTGGGGGGGCTCAAATAAAGAGCCACATATCCAGGGTTAAATCACAAGAACTGTCCAAAATGAGGTACTCTTAATCAAACAAGTAACAGGGTATGATGTGGCCATGGGTACCTGCAAACCTGTAAACAGCCCAACCCCCTCACATGTAAGGTTCTAAAACAAGGATCCTCAGACTTGGATCAGTTATGAGAAGTGTAAACACTTCTAACCCGGAGGTACAGTGTTTACAATAACCATAAAAGATCCTCCTCTAATTCACCTCAGTTTCTGAAGGTCATAGTAAAGGTCATCCAGACTTAGCAGGCTTCCCAGATAGCCCTAGCACTACAGGAAATCTGTAGCACAGAGTTCTCAAGAAGAAACCCATATCTGAACCGTGTTTCATATTCCCGCACCAGACCGAAATGGAATGGGAAAGAACATGAACCACTCTAGCCTAGGTGTCACTCAGGTCCCAGGTATAGGACCTTAAACTCTCAATGGAACCCCACCCACCAAGACAGAAAACCAGCTCCAGCAATGACAGTATGAAATATGAAAAAAACTGTAAAGGAAAGCAATAAATAAAGTTGTGCATAAAGCAATAAATAAAGCAACTATATAAACACAATTAGCACATAACACCCCAGTAAACACAAATCAAACAAGCGCTAGGAGGAACCCACAAAAAGAACCAGAAGCCCTGGTTACAGTATAAGGTGTCCCCAGCAGAGTCGCCAAGCTGTCGCTCCCACCAAATGACACCTGGTCAGAAGGGGTACAGACGCGAACGGTCGGCAAAAGGAGAGAGAACACACAAGGGTGAACTCAGAAGACAAGAGTCGCCAGCTAGGCATTTTTATCCCGAAGGAAAGGTAATGCTGCATGAACCTAGGAAAAGATAGATAAGACGGTCGCGAACCAGAGAAACTGAGAAAGGGGGTTGGTTACAACCTGGGAAGGTATTAGCACCCAGATTGTCCTTCGTACTCGACGGGATCCACGCTTAAAAGATTTGTGTTTTAAAGGGGCAGTGTCAGTGCAATCTGTGTATCAAAGCTGGAAAAGAATGTAAGTGTCAGTGTAAAAGAAGTGTGAAGTGAAATAAAGAAGTGTCAGTGCAAGAACAAGAGTGCAAAGCTCAAGACTATGAGGCTAAAGAATAAAGCTGGAGAGGGGGGAATATACAGAGACTTTTGTTCGATAACTGTTAAGTTATGCCTACGTATCCTCTCGTGCAATGAGGAAGTCAGAACACCGTAGTTCGACCCAAAGAGAATGAAAGGTAAATTGACTTATGAACTGCTTGCTTGTCTATACTCAAGTGTATGACCTGTCTGGCTCAGGTGCAAACTGTCTTGCATTAGACGGAAGAAGCAAGTTCTCGTTTGTGAGTGAATGAGATGAGAAAAGAATCCCGGAGGAGACGATTATTGTTTGTTTTTGTGTTTTCAGTTTTTTATTGCTTTTGGAAGTTTGTCATGAGCTTAAGCCTAAACCAAAGGTTTAGTAAACTCATCACATCCTCCCTCTGATTAGGGGTAATGAGAATACCTTAAGTATGAAGTAAGCACCTCACACTTAATCACCATGATGTAGGATTAAGATCATTAACCTACTTGTGATTATTTAGATGCTTTTGTTGTTTTTGTTTAGTGTTAAGTAATGATTTTAAGCCATAATCAGAGATTTAATGGACTCATTACACCATCCTAATAGAAGGATAATAAATGAGAACATTTAAGCTGAGGAAGGCTCCTAAACTTAATCCATGATTAGGGATTAACCTCATGACAAAACAAAACCTTTATTAAGTGGATTTTAGTTAATGATAAGATGAAGAAATGGATTTTATGATTTGTGAGACAACTTGAGGGGGACTTGTCCATTAACACTAGGGTTAGTCCTTCTTAACCAGTTAAGGAAGAATTAGAACCCTAATGCAAGGCCCAAGTTACAAGTTTGATGTCTTGATGATTATTAGATGGATTGATTAAAGGATTTAAACACATTAAGGGTTTAACACTTAGGATTAAAGTTATACATTCCATCCTAATAGAAGGATACAGGCATAACCCTAATCACAAAGCCTTAAAACCTTTAGGGTTTAGTCCTTGATCATGAGATGAGAGAAGAAGACTCAAAGAAGACACAAAGGTAAAACTAATGGGGGGACTAATCAAACCCTAATTGTGATCATGCTTGGTTGTTCCTAGGGTTAATGAGGCTTGCAAGAAGATCTTCAAAGAAACCACCAGGAAAGAAGCAGATGAAAGGGGAAAGAAGCAGAGAGAAGTAAGACAACTTGCTTCACTTGAGAAGACAAATTGCTTGAAGAAAGAGAGTGGGAAAGAGCATGAATGAGCAAGCCCACTCAAATACAAAAGATAAAATGCAGCAATGATGCATAAGAGAGATGAAAAGAGATTGTGAGAAGTGAAGGCAAATTCACTTCTCAAAACAACTTACCACCTGAAAAGTTAGCAAAAGAAATGAAATGCAATGCAGATGAGATGAAATGTCATGATGCAAACTAAAGTCAGAAGCATAAACATGATGCTAAGGATGCTAAAGGATGATGCAAACACATGTCAAGAGTTGTGGATGATCATACAAGGATGAGGATGCAAATGAAGCATGCTTGAACCATAAAGATTCATGAAAGTTTATGAAATGGAATGGACATATAACATGTCAAATGAAAGATGCAATGATCAAACATGATTCTAATATGTCCTAAGATGTATTATGAATCATGTGGATGCACAAAATGTTATGGCAAGTTCTTAAATGCAAGCAAATGAGAGATGGATGCAAAGGAAGGCACAAATTAGGGTTTACATACAACATACAATGCAAAAATTCAAAACCAGAAGCAAATGATATGATAAAAAATTGAAAATGGGATCAAAGGAACCCTAACCCTACACAAGTCCACTACCCAAAGGAGGGGATCTAACTATTAACCTAGTGCAAGTTATGAATTTCTCAAGTCAATTAGGGTTTTGGGATACCTCACAATGAAAAATACAAAACAAATTGAAAATGAGAGATAAATTCAAACCAATTTTACCCTAGAAACTACATGCTATGAAGGATGCAATGCAATAAGAACCATTATCAAACTCTTCATGGTTAGGCAGAATGAATTTTTTCAAGTTATGATCAAAATATTGCCTTTAAACAACTTTAATTCCATTGAAAAATGTCAAAATAGGTCAAGAACCAAAAAGAAACTTGTTTTGAGAGTTTGATAATGTTACTAAATGTCTTAGAATGCAATGTGAATTTTTTGGTGATTTTTAAATACCTAAATGCATTTTTAATTAATTAATTTCCATTAACTAATTAAAAATAAACATTTAAATGATTTAAAAATAATTTTTAACGCAAAAAATAAAAATAAAAATATTTTTGGGTTCTGAAAATTAATGAAATGTTTGACAAAAATTTTCAGAATTTTTTAACTATTTTTGCTATTTTTAAAAATTCGTGGAAATAAAATGCAAAACAAATAAAATAAAAATGAATTTAATGAGAAAATGAGAAAGTCAACTAATCTGAAGGCCCAGATTCAAACTCAAGGGGGCGGGAAATGACCACGCGCGCGAACGAACGGCTGACATTCAAACTTCCCTAATTATGATTAAGCCCTAATCCTGAACCCTAATCACTCTCAAATGACCGGAACAGTGTTCTGGTCATCTTCTCCAGCCAGCCAAAACTCCTATCTCTCTCAATACGCAATCTTAAGCTCCCTAACTCTCCAGAATCAATCACCTAACAACCCTAAACATGAATCCAGCCCTAAAACTCATTTATTTTCACTCAAGAACAGGAATCAAAGCCAAACGGAAAAAAACGCAGAAAGTTTCAGAGATACAATACATGCTTAATACTTGACTATTTTCAAAACTAAACACATCAGAATCATCAGTGGATCATGGAGAACCAATTAGTAACTTAAAAATACGTTTCTGGAAAAAATGTTCTTGATGATACCTGAACTGAAGCTTTCGAAAATGGTGCTTTCTGGCCAGTTCTTTGCTTCAAACAAGTTCCAATGATCCTCCCTAAGTGTTTGTGATACTTAGCTGGAGTTTATATGGCCTTAAAATGGAAATGGCAGAAACTCATTTTGTGAAGTGTGAAAATCGTATTTTTGATTGTGGAGGTTATAGGGCCAAATGAAGGGTGGGAAATGATCAGTGGATCATGGTGAGTTGAATGGTGAAAGAAACTTGAAGGTTTGATGGTTGAATCAAGAGATTTGAAGGCTTTTGCAAATTTGGGGATTTTGGAGTGTGCTGAGTTCTTGGAGTTTCAGGCTGTGTTGTTATGTGTTTTTGCTTGGTTTTGATCCACATAAAGAAGTGTGATAGGTCAGAGAGTGGGTGTTGGCCTATGTTGATTGGTATGGGCAAGTTGCCAAAATGTCAAAAGTTGGTGTACTTGAGGTATGGGTCATGGCAGGCTGGTTTAGGGGCATGGCTTGGTTCAGCTGAGATCATGGAATGCTTGTGGATCAGATTTTGTGAACTGAGGCAAGTGGATGAGAGGCTTTGATCCATTTTGCAAATTGGTACAACTTTGCCCCTTTTGGAAATTCTTCAAGTTCAAAGCACCAAAATGCATAATTCTTGGGCCAATTCTGATCTTTAGAGGTCATATGAGCATGTTGTAAAGTGTTTGTGCACATTTGAAGCCTTTATAATGCCTTATCATACCATTTTGCAAAATGCCTCTTTGGTGTAAAACATGAAATTATGTGATTTTGTCCAACTTTGACAAGCCATAACTTTTGATCCAAGATGAATTAGAAAAAGTTCTTGTACTTTTTGAAAAGGGAATGATCCAATATACAACTTTTATGACCAAAGTTTTCTCATTTGAAGCATTTTTGAATCAAAAAGAGGAGGTTGAAAAACTTTCCCAAAATGGCAAGTTTTCATTACAAGTCACTTTCCCAAAAAGGCAACTTTGCAAATGGCTTGAAATTCTTCAATTTTGTGAACTTCTAACATCTTCTATGATCAAATAAAGATCATGCACATTCAAAATGATGGAGAACACCCTTTGGTTGGGTCATTGGGGGCCTCAGATGCCCTGATTTTGCATTGGCTTGCTCAAGAAGCCATCTCTTGATCAGATGCCTTCCCCATTGAATTTCTTCATGAAAATGGATATGCATGATCCTCATAACATATAGAGACCATTAGAAACAAGAATGACCAAAAAATTTGGAGTTATGGCCTCTGAAACCAAAACCCTAATTCTAGGTCATCTGTGCAGTTAAACCTGGCTCTGCTTCCATGCCTTCCCAAGTTCTTGTGATTCTTTGACTTCTTTGATCTTGAGAGGATATAATATGATGCTTGAACATACATGGACCCCTTTGAAGTGATTGAAGACCTTTGGAGTGGCTCAAATGGCTCTTGGATTGCTCAGATCACAAACCCTAGATGCAGATGACTTTGAACCAATGCAGTGAAGTAAAAATGCAATGAGAGATGCTATGATTGAACTTATGCAAATGAAAGGATCACAAGCCATGGTGTGAATGGGTGAGGGCAAATTTGGGGTGTTTACACACGTGCCAAATAAAAATAAATGGAAAATAAAAATATCAAAAAATTAAAGAAAACTAAAAAAAGCATTCATGAATTTTTTTATAATATTTGGAGACCTAAAACTATTTTTAAAAATTAAAAATCAAACTGAAAATAAAATGGAAATAAAAAGGAATAAAAATAAAAGAAGAAGCCAGGGGGGTGCATTCACCAAGCATTTCCAGATCAATCTCAATGGGCTTACACGTAGGGGGGGAATAACAATCCAGGCCCATTGGTCTCAGTGCAACTTATAATAGTTAACATGGAAATTCATTTAATCAGGAAAATACATGGGCCATTAGATCAAGTGAACGCCTCAGATTGGTCAACTCATTAAACAAAGTAAGCATATTAATTGGTCAGAATGAGAGAACATGGTAATTATTGTGTGGTGCGAAATAAATGGATTAAATCAGAAATAAAAATGAGAAAGAAACACGTGAGAGGGAGCACGCATTTTTAATGCGTTGGCAAACTATGAAGCGTCCAGATCAAATATCCTAGGGCTGTGAGATCATCTTCTCCAATTATCATTTCCAAAATCCGGTGACCGGAGCCCTGGCTCCGGCACCGGAAAACTCAAGCTCAAGAAAAAATCATCAAATAAATGGATCAAACACTCCAGATTATACAATTAAGACATGTTGATTACGAATATGACATCCAAATCTCCATTAAGTCAACAAACAAAGCAGATCGAGCACAAACAATTTTGCATATCAAACTTCAGATTATGATAACAAGCTCAATATTCAAGCATTTTCGAATCTAATCATCACAGAATCATCAGCATAACAAGTGTAACACAATGCATACGATTAATTTCATTTCCAGATCCACGAATTTCAGAGTATACCTGAGCTTGCAGGTCCTTCAAATCACCAGAATAGAGCTTCAGATGCTACAGATCTACTCCTTTTAACTTCTTATTGCAAAATAAATGAAAAAGAAGCCTTGAATGTTCCTAGATCTTGAGGTTTGAGAGCAGCTGCACTTGAATGGCACCTCTTGCAATCTTGAGCTTCAGCTTAGATTAATGGTGGATTAATGATCCTTATGCTTCAACGATTCAGGATATGTGATTTGTTTGTGAAGAGAGTGAGAGAATGATGAGATTCGAAGAGAAATGCTCTTGTGCAAGAAACTTTGAAGTGATGAAAATGTGATGATCTGAGCCAAAATAAAACCCTAGCTTTCTTATATATGATCTCAATATTCAATGCTGAAAGAATGAGGGAAAGTGCACGTGAGAGGAGAGTGTGAGGATCATATTGCAAAACTTGCAAGATTTGTGTGATGAGGTGATTTGCTCGTGCATTTCCCTCTCTCTTTGCACATGTGTGATCACAATCCTACCCTTGATTCAAAATTGAGATCATCTTGGCCTTTGGATGTGAGAGTCATGCAATTTTCATGATCATGCAAATTTTCCTTTTGTGAATTACACCTCATCCCATGCATGAATTTGGCATTATTTTTGGAGCAAAATGACCTCTTGGAAATGTTTTATAAGTATGTGACCCCACTTGGTTCATAACATCACTCAAAAATAAGTTTCATGAAGTTCTTGCATTTGTGGAAGATTTGAATTTCATGTCATACCCTAGAATTCATGAAATTTTCGAAGAGCATATCTCTCAAACCATGAGGGCTATGAAAATGCTCTTGTACTTTTTGAAAATGGGAGGCTTTAATCTTCAACTTTCATGTTTGGTTGTGATCCATTTGAAGCTTTTTTCACAAAGTTATGCTTACTTGAAAATTAGGGCAAAATGTTACTAAAAATGGAAATTCTCATTACCAAACTTATGCCAATTTTGCAAAACACCTCAAAACCTCTTGATTCTTGATATTTGATCTTGCAAAACCTCTTTTAAGGTTATAAGAACATCCCTTGGCTTGAAAACTAGGGTTGGACCCTTTGAAATCTCACAGTTGACTTTTAGAATGCACAGTTGACCAATTTCTTCATTTACAAGCAACTGAAGAAATACTTGACTTCCACAAGGAATTTTCTCACCAAATTTCATCCCTAGTATCCTCTTAACATATGAGAGACTTTGCCCAAATTAAATGGCCAAAGTCACAAGGTTTTCATGCTTGAAACTCAAACCCTAATTTGGGATCATTGTGTAGGAGCTTTGCCCTAGCTTGAATTCCCTGATGATCCCTCAACCTCCTGGGCTTTTGTGAATGATCTTGAGTTTGTGAATGCAATATAGACCCCTAATAGGACTTGAACAAATCCATTGGGCCTCTTGTTAAAGCTTGAAATGCTTCAAATCCCTCCACAGATGATCATATGCCTAATGCTAGGTCATGAGAATGTTATGCCTCATCTTTCCATGCTAAGATGCTGAGAATATGATATGCTTATGATGAATATGATGTGATATGATGCTTAAAAAGAAGAGGGCAAATTTGGGGTGTTACAAATTGTGCCCCGGGCAAGGCACAAGGCTTAAAAGTATTTAGTTGTTAAAAGTTACAAAAAATAAATTTAGAAAAATGAAATAGCATTTACTCCTGACTAAAGGAGATAGGAAATAAAGTCTCCAGCCTTCCAATTATTGAGTCCATCCCCCATGGTAGGAAAAATCCAATCGTCCAGTTTGTAACCTTCATCATAATCTTCCACGGTATTGACTTGGTCCTTTATGATTCCTCCATGAGTGATACGAGCAGCACGAGCACGATGAACAGCCTTCTGAGATTCTGCAGTAAAACCCAAACCAAACTTGTCAGACTTGTAAGGAATGTTAGGAAGCTGACCCCAAATAGTACAACCACCTTCTTCAACCACAAATCTAGCATATTTGAGGTAGGCCATTGTAAGAGGCACTCTAGTAATCACAGGAACTCTTTTAACGACAGGGAGAGCTTCAGTATTAGGAATGACCCAAGGAACTACTTCAAATATCTGGCAAGGAGTCTCAACAAATTCACCCTCCATCTCAACCTATTTAAAAGTATTCACATGACTGACCATGTATTCTTCTTCACCATAAATAGTGACAATCTTTCCTTTCACCGGATACTTCAACTTCTGATGTAAAGTGGAAGTCACAACACCTTCCCCATGGATCCAGGGGCGCCCGAGCAAACAGGAGTACGCTGGACGAATATCCATCACATAGATAGTGGAATTAGAAACTTGAGAGCCTACTTTGACTGGAAGATCCACCTCTCCATGCACCATTCTTCTTGAACCATCAAAGGCCATCACCACCACATTACTTGGTCTTAACACTACATCCTTCAAATTGAGTTTGTTTAGAACCTCATTAGGTAATACATTCAATGAAGAACCATTATCCACCAATACATGAGACAAATTAGTGCCCCTACACTCAATGGAGACGTGCAGAGCTCTATTATGGTTTCTGCCGGCAGGAGTCAGATCAGCATCAGTAAAACCCAAGCCATTATCACTAGTTAGATGAGCAACACAATTTTCCAATTGGTCCACAGAGATTTCATGTGGCACATGAGTAGTCTTCAGGAATTTGATTAAAGCCTTGGCGTGGGCTTCAGAACATAATAGCAGAGATAACATGGGGATTTTGGAGGGAGTATGCCCCAACTGGTCAACAACATCATAATCACTCTTGTGGATGATCTTCAGTACTTCTCCCATCTACTTAGAGAGATCTTCACTAACTGGTGCCTCAACTTGAATAGGTTCAATCAATGGTCCTTTGCCCCGAGCCTCAGTACTTGGCCCAGAGTTAGAGATATGAACTGGAGTAGCAGCAGCTTTTGAGGTGTCTTCTGGAGAGAAAATTCTTCCACTCCTGGTAACCTTACTAGATCCAGGAATATTGTCCACATCAGGATTAACATCAGTAACAGGTGCATCAGTCAAAGTTTCTTATTTGACACCATGGATATAAACATCAGAACCATAATTCCAGGGTATAGCCTTGTAAGAAGTGTATGGGATAGGACTAGGAGTAGTAATAATCATTGGAGCCACTTTTGGCTCAGCAGTAATCTTCACAAGACCCTTAGAAGTGATCCTCACTGGACCATTGGAAGTAATTTTCACAAGAATCTTGTTAACCATAGCCACATTTTTAACTTTCAAATCTTGAGCCAAACCTCCACACAGACTCTCTATAGAAGGGGTCCTCTCAAATAGTATAGTATATTTATCTATCAGGCGTTGAATACCTGGCCTCAACCTCCAACAACTATCAGGTTTATAGGCACAGTAAAAAAATCTTCCCTACAACCTGGAAATAAACCGGCTTGCACAAGTTTCTTCTTGACAATGGCTAAAGGAGTAGTTATTTCAGCCACAGTACGAACATAAACAATCTCATCAACAACATTAACAGTCTTCTCATGTTTAGGCATAAGAGCAATAATCACATTAGGAGTTTCCGGAGGGTCAAACTCAATTTCTCCATTCTCAATCATATCCTGGATTTTGTTCTTCAATGACTAGCAACTGTTAGTATCATGGCCAGGGCTATTAGAACGGTATACACATCTTGCATTGGAATTGTAAAGAGAAGAGGAAGTATTGATATTCTGTGGTGGGTCCTTCAAAGTAATCAATTCTCCATTCAACATATGCTGCAAAGCCTGAGCCAGTGACATATTGAGCTTGGTAAATTGCCTCTTAGGCTTGGGATGACTATTCTGTTGTTGCTCTTTTGGTGGAGGTGTAGGATTAGAAATCAAAACAGCTCCCACAGATTGGTTACGATCATTACGACCACGCTGGCTATACACAACATTGGATTCCTTCTTCCCATGAGGGGGCTTCTTGGTGATACTTGAAGAAGCAACTATCTGAATCTTTCCACTTCGTATCCCACTTTCCACACGTTCTCCAGTCATTATCAGCTCAGTGAAGCCAGATGATGAGCTTCCAATGAGATGACTATAGAAAGGACCAATCAACGTACTCATGAATATATCAACTAATTCCCTGTCGGTCAAAGAGGGTTGAACTCTACTTTCCAGATCTCTCCATTTCTGAGCATACTCCTTGAAACTTTCTTTGGCATCTATGGGCATGCTTTGGAGTTGCATGCGAGTTGGTGCTAAATCAGAATTTTATTGGTACTGCTTATAGAAAGCTTCAACAATATCATTCCAGTTGCGAATATTGGTACTCTCCAGTTGATAATACCATTCCAGTTGGGATCCAGACAAACTCTCTTGAAATAAATGTATCCATAACTTCTTATCAGGAGTATGGGGTTGAATTATTCTGACATAAGACCTTAAATGCAGTTTTGGGCAAGACACACCATCATACACCACAAAAGTAGGAACCTTGAAACCTATAGGGATGGAGACTCCAGAAATCAAACTCAAATCTTCAAAGTCAAACCCAGAATTATTTTGTAGTTCCATAGCATTCATTTTGTCTACTAGCATCTTATACTTCTCATCACTAGCAGGATCATGATAATAGTTCTCTTCAGAATCAGAATTTTCCACAGTATCATGGAGACTACCTCCTTCTCTCTCAGAATTTTCAGACTCAAGATTCTCAAACTTTTCCTCTGTCTTGACAGGACCTGTGAATCTTCTACCCAGGTTGATGAGGCCCACTGATTTTCTAGTCTTCTTCTTTTTCTTGGTCAAAAGTGCCTTCAGCTCATCTTGTCCCCTGGACAAGTTCAGAATCATTTCTTGAAATTGTGCATTCTGAGTCTGAAGATCCTTAACAGTTTGTTCGAGAGCCATTTCTGCTGAAATAAACAGCGAGAAGATAAGATACATGTTCATAAGAAACCTGTGATGCAATGATATGGTATGTATATGTTTATGCAATGTTTTCAAGGACCGCGGGATTTAAATTTGTTTAAAAGAAAACAAGAACAAAATTTTATTAGTAAATACTTAATATAAGTTTTTCCCTTTGGGCTTACAAAGAAATAATAATAAAATACAAAAGATAAACATATGGGGTTTTAAGTCTCCCATGGACGCTTCCTTTTTACGTGGAGGTACTTGTTGAGGTTTTGCTCCTCGTGAAGTTGCCTTGTTAGCTCCATAATTCTTTCTTGACCAGCTCTGAAGTGAGTCTCAAAAGTATCCATTTTCTCCTTCAACTGAATCCGGGACTTTTGCAATTCTTCCAAATCAGTGGGCATGTCTGGGTAAAGGATGGTATAAGGAACGTCTCCTTCAGCAACAGGCTCCATAGTGACTGGTAGAACAGCAGGATACGACATCATGAGAGTCTAAGCACGAGATCACACCCATCTGAGATAAGGCTCCATAGGAATAGAATACTTTGGCTCCAAAGTCTTGTTGTCAATCCTATTCACCTTGTTCCAAGCTCGTATAAACCTTTGATGGTAACCCTGAAGATCGTTGTCGTAGTCGAACACAATACCCTGAATAAGCATGTCATGAGGACCATTACTCCGAGCATAACCAAACTGACATAGTGCTGAAGAAGGGTTGTAGGTAATGCCCTCTCTTATGCCTAGAAGTGGCACATTAGGGAATTCCCCATAACGGTCAATGATAGTAACATTCTCCATAGATCGAGAGCACCAATGAATGTCTGAATGAGAAAGTGACATAATCCTTTTAGACCACCTAAACCCTTATTCATTCCTCATCACTGATCGAGGAAGGTGAGAAATAAACCACCTAGACAATAAAGGTATGCAGTACATCAGAGTCCCTCTCGCTTTCGTAGTACGAGTGTGAAGAGAATGTAGGATGTCTCCAAGTAATGTAGGTACTGGGTTGTGAGTCAGAAATATGTTGATGGCGTGTACGTCTATGAACTGGTCTGGATTAGGGAACAACACCAAGCCATATATCAATAGGGCTAGGATCTCCTCAAAAGCATCATAGCTTATAGCCTTCAAGAACACTTGAGCTTTCTCCATCAATACCTTAGCATGAATACCCTTAACTCCGCTTCTTGTTTCTAGGACAATGTCTGATTTCTTCAGATGTAAGGCTGCAACAATGACTTCAGGTTTAGGCTTTTTCTCAAAGCCCGTGAAGAGTCGATGATCAAGGATAGGTATACCCAATAGTTTGGAGAATTCCTCCATTGTAAGAACCAGCTGATAGTCGGGGAATGTGAAGCAATGATGTTTAGGATCAAAGAACTGAAACAGGACACTCATCATGTCTTCATTGAACCCTGAAGTGACTAGATCCAGTAGGTGACCATGCCTCTTGATGAATTGAGAGTTTTCAGAAACTTGAGAGACCAATTCCTTAAGCTTAGGAGGTATTCCTACAAAGTTGATCCGTATAGTATTCCTACGAGCAGAAGTCATGACCTGCAACAAAGAACAAAGATAAATCCTTTGGTCCTTGAAATGGTTAGTGAAAATGCTATGATTATGATGCATGATGTCATGATGTTATGCTCAATCACAAACATGTGGCACACACAAATAAGTCACACAATAGCCCTAAGTTTGAAGGCTTGCATGAGGTTTAAAGGTAAGTACCCTCCCCTGAAGTTTAGTTGGTTCATCCTGTCCTACAAAAGTAACCAGGTTCTAAGGGATCTCAATATCACTGATCCTTCCCAAGGGTGGTTGTTCAGTAGGCAACTTACTTGCCAACCAAAACCCTCCAAGTTTAGGATCTCAATGAGCATAGTATCGAGTATCAACCAACTTTAGAATTCTCTAAAGTCGGCTATCTCACTACTTTCTAAAGGCCAAGATGGGATAACTAGGGTTCTAAAAGTCAGTTAGTGTATCGACAACATATGGCATCCCCATATTATCCTTAACTTACTTAAGGAACATAAGCACCCACCAAGAAGTCACACTAACTATGGCCACCAGATCAACCATATCGGTATATGTCATATAGTTTCCTTGGTCTATTGCCATTTACCTAGGGTACACTAGATCTGGGTTACGATCTTTCACACAAAAGCCCAACAAGTAATATAAAGCAAACAAAGCAAACAATTTAAAGTGATCTAATTCCTAAGGGTACCCCTCTTTTACTTAGTAACTCCCCAGCAGAGTCGCCAGTTCTGTAACACGGTGGGAGAATTGAATTTTAGTCATGTTGCGGATAACAAGAGTTGCCAGCGACTTTTATTTTATCCAAGTGGAAAGGACATAAAAGAACAGGAAAAACCTATTTTAAAAGACTTGAGTTCGGGGGGTAGGTTATATAAAGGGAAGGTGTTAGCACCCTTTATATCCATGGTTATCCATGGGCTCTTAGTTACTTAGCTCACTTAAATTGTTTTTTGAAAAGTGTAGTGTGTGATTAGAAATTTTTCTAAGTACTTTGTAATGATCCTCGTATGAATGTATACAAAGCCTTGTTTTGAAAAATGTTTAAGAAAGTGAGGTGTAAAAAGTATTTTGAAATGTGAGTAAGCAACTAAGAGGTACCTACCCTAGATTAAGTCTTTCATGTTCTTGTATGTTCTTTCAAGGGTAAGACTATCCCTATTATTAAGGAATAGGTAGTCATTACCTTGGATTTTTAAGGGACGGGCGTAGGGTCATCGTATGGTCAATGAAGGCAATAGGTAAGGGTGTTTTTAGCAATTCGTAGGGACTATCATCATTTATTCGAAGGGACAAGATCATTATTCCGTAGGCAACCTCGAAGGGACTTGATCTTTTAATTGAAGGGACTATGATGATTTATACTTGAAGGGACTTTACTTAAGACACCCATATATTCGAGGGACTTGACCATTTAGATAAGGCAACCAAGAGGAATACCCGAGGAAGTGCAAGATGGCGATCAAAGATCGACTTACGTGTGTGAGTGTTTTATTTCAAATATTTATCTTATTTAAAGTTAATTATCTAATTTAATTTTAATTACAAGTAGTTTCACACTCCCTATTTACTAACCACACAGTTAAATAATAATAATTAAAAAAACAGAAAAATAAATCTAAACTATTACAAGACTTGGGCAGTTACAAAATATAGGCGGAAAATAAATTACAAATATATATTAAATAACTAAAGCGAGAAATAAATAAAATAGGATTATAAAGCAAATAATAATAAGAGTTAATAAAAGAAATAAATTAAAGAAATAATGATTAAGAGAAAAAAGATAAGGTTAAGAAAGTTATATTAAAAAAAAGGGTTTATGGTTTAGAAATAATTAGGTTAAATTTTTAGGATTAATGAAAAATTAGGGTTAGAATTTAATTTAAGGATTTAATTAAAAAAATAATAAATTTATTAAGAAAAATAAGAAGTAATTAAAATATAAAAGATTAATTATATATAAAATTTAGAATTTTAAAATTCAAAAAGATTATAGAAAAAATAGTTATATAATTTAGTTAGAAATTTAATTAGATATTTACAAAATAAAATATATAAGTGTTTAAATAAAATAGTTAATTTTTATTTACAAAATATTTTAGAATATTATATATAAAAAATAAAATTTGAATTATAATTTATATAGAGAAAATAATTAAGTTTTTTATTTGTTTGTTTAAAAGGTTTTAGTTAATATTAATTTAATATATATATATATATATATATATATATATATATATATATATATATATATATATATATATATATATATATATATATATATATATATATATAATTGTAAAATAAATAAAAAAGGGTAAAATACTTACTTGCTGGAGTCTGGGGTCGAACCCAGGACTCCCAGCTCTCACAACAAACATGCCAACCATCTGAGCTAAAGCGTGCGTATGCTTTTGAAATTACTTTGGCAAATAATATATGAAGCTTATTTGAAAAAATAGGAAAAACCAAAAAAATTGGTCCCATCCAGATTCGAACCTGCATCCTCATTCTCACAAACCAAATGCCTTGCCAATAAGCCACATGGGACGCGTCTGCTAATAAATAGCAACAAATAATTATATAACAAACATGTTGAATATTGAAAATAATGATAAAAAGGAATGGCCTCACCCAGGTTCGAACCCTTGCCCTTCTATTCACACGCGTATGCTCTGACCACTGGACTAACCAGTGTTTGTTGAAATAAAACAGAAACAAAACAATAAAATATTAGATTGAAGATTTGAATTTTCAGATGGCGCCAAGCAGCTTCATCTCCTTCCTTGTGACATGCGAATTTTGCTACGAAAATTTCTACAATATTACTTGCGAATCAATATTCATAGGAAAACCTATGTTTCCTCAAACACCACGAAAACTGTAAAATTTCATCAAATTGAGAGTATCATTGTACTCAACACAACAAAACCAATTCATTTATACATTTAGAATTCATTTATATTTGTTAAATTAGAAAACCCCAAATAAAGAACATGAACCCTAGTAATGGCCGATTGCGTTTTAGGTCATGATACTTCAGGATTCTTGCCCAGAAACAATCTATGGATCATCACAAACAACAATATAAGGTAAAAAAAATCATTAACAAAGCATAAATAAGCAGAATCGAAAAATTGAAAACGCAAGATTATGTGGATTCGGTTCATGCATATGAGGGCAATTTTGATGATGTAAAGCATTGAGATATCATCAAGGATGATCAAAGATCATGTTTATACCTTCAAATTGCTTTGAGATTACCTCTAAGTGAAAATCTGATTGCCATTTTTTCTTGAAATTTTTGAGGTTGTTCTTAGTGTTCTTGGCTGCAAATTTCGTGTCTTTTGCTTGTGTTGAGTTCATGAACTTATAAGGATTGATTTTAGGTCAAAAACTTATGGATTTGTGGGCTTATGAGATAACTTGATCATGAAGATTTCTCACTTTCAAATATTCAAAAAATCTCATCCATCATTTCCAATTTTGATCCAATCTGATTTCAATTGACTTTCAATCATTCCAAATATGATTTAAGTGATTTCCAATCACATATCTTGTCCAATATTTAATTTTTCATATTTAATTTATATTTAAATTGTATTTTAATGAATAAAATCAAAATAAATAATAAATAAATAATAAAAATCAGAACATTTTGGTTTTGGGTCGTGCTTGAGGTCATTGTAAAAATTGGATTACAAAATTGCAAGCCCATTTGGAAAAATTTGGTTTTAAGGCCTTATTTGCTCAATATACCCCTCAAAAATTTCCCAACTTTGCCAAGGCATAAATCCCTCAATTTTAAGGCTATAAAGGTGTTCTTGGACATTTTGGAAAGCTTAAAGAGTCCTCTAACCAACCTCTTTGGTCTCATATCCATATCTTTTACCATTTTCAAATTATGCCATTTGGAAGATGTTGACTTTTTGTTGACTTTTGAAATGACCTGTAATGTTTTAGCTCATACCTTCCAAATGAAGCATTTTTAGGCTTGGCTTGTGAGACACAAAGTTGTAAAGAATTAAATTTCCTTAAAAATGATCTTTGGATGATAAATTTTTGATGAAGCATGTGAAAGTTATGGCTGGTCAAAGTTCAGTTGACTTTTCTTAAGAAAACCCTAATTTAGAAACTCCTGATTCTTGATGATCTGAGACTTCATTGATGAATCATGATCAACCCTTGATAAAATGATGAATTTTACTTCAAAATCTTGATGTTGGCAAAAAATCTTGAAGTTTGACTTAGATTTGACCACAGTTGACCTCAGTTTGACTTTTTAATTGCTTTGACTGATTTTTGCATATCTGATCATCTGACTGGGCAAGCTCTTTGGGAAAGTTTTGAAACTTGACATAGGGATTCTTGAATACATATGGGGTGCCATGAAGCTCA
Organism: Lathyrus aphaca; assembly: GCA_963966055.1. Lineage (NCBI taxonomy): Eukaryota > Viridiplantae > Streptophyta > Magnoliopsida > Fabales > Fabaceae > Lathyrus > Lathyrus aphaca. The sequence goes on along the minus strand of OZ014524.1, from coordinate 302,679,741 downwards.
CTTGAAGCCTTGAAACTCATTTTAACCTGAGGAAACCCAAAACCCTAGTTTTGGACACTTTGCTTAGGAGGAGGCATTGTTTGGGGAAACTTCTACACTTCTTGACCAATTGGGAGTCTTGAGGACCTTATGATCAGTTAGAAGTCTTAAGAGAGGTTGTCTTGATTGTGGGAGGGAAAATTTTGGGGTACAACATATATATATATATATATATATATATATATATATATATATATATATATATATATATATATATATATATATATATATACTAAAATTTTAAATTTAATATAAAAGATAATATGATAAAATACATAGCAAAATTAGAAAAAAGTCTAACATAAATAAGCTTAAAGTAAAAATTGTACTGAATATAATTTATATTAAAGAAAAAAAGAAAATGAAATAATTTGTAGATGAATAATAATTATAATAAGATGATGGAAGTAATAAAAAAAATCAAATATAAGAGAAGAGAAGAAAAACACAAAAGAAAATAATAATTTTAATATATTAAAATAATGTTGAACATAATTTGGTAAATATAATCATTTATTAAATATTAAAAATTATTTTCCCTCTCTTCCACTCTAAATCCCTCCAATTTGGAGGGATGCAAAAAGTGTGATTTAGAGGGATTTTCTCTCAGTCCTCCCTAAAAATTGAACCAAACACATTTCATTAAAAATATCTTCTCCCTTCCTCTCCATCTACCTCGAACTAAATACACTATAAAACATATCATATAGTGGCACTGTCATATGTATGTCTAATCATAACAAAAAATTTCACTTATTTTGGTGGTGTGAGTGGATCGGGTGGCCCATTTGTAATTCAAAAAAAAATCAAAAACTTTCACGTGATACGACACGTCAGCTTCTATTAATAGCCATTAATACGGGAGATAAAAAATGTGGATGAAAAATATTAAGAGGAGGAAGAAAATTTTTAAAAGGAAAAGAAAATGAAATTGACCATTTAAAGTAAAATAGAATAATTTTAACCCATTCTATTTTATAAATTTAATCAGTAATACAAATATCATAACTACCCTAACAACCCTAAACTATGAAACTTTCCATTATTCCCATCTCCACGCACAAGTAATCTTTTTCCATCAAAATTAACAATCATCATTAATAAGTAGATTCATAAAGCAAAAACCGTGTGAGAGTTTCTCTCTTGATTCACTTAAATTTTCTCTTACTTCCCAATTTATTTTCACAATTATTGACGACAGACATGAAGAAAATAAGGCAAATAAAAAAGGACTCACCTTTTTCCTGTCTCATCATCTCTTTCTTTCATTTTCCTATCTATGGTCTTTCATTTTGAACATGACGTGGCAAACACTTACATGCCCCTACCCCTTTTCTCACGCTCCTACAAAAATGCATCGTAAGGACATAAAAGTCTTTTCACAAAACAGTCACCAAAGTTTACAAAGTCCAATACAACATATAAAGCAGGACCACAGATTTTAAAATAGTAACGGATGCACCTGATACTTTCCCCCTCGTCTCTTCTTCTTGTTACTATACACTGCTGATGCGAAAATTTTGTCTTCTACAGCTTTTCATTTTCAATCACTTTCTCTCTCTAACAACTCTCTCTCTATCTATTTCTTTCTCTCACTAGAGATTCAAAACCAGTGATTTTCAATTTTCAAATTTCAAAGCTGAAGAATCGGTTTTGTAAGGTGATTTTTTAAATTAATTATGATTTTTTTTTGTATCGATTTTCTTGCTGATTTAGCTGAAGATTAAAGCGTTTTTGATTTTGAGATTCTGCTTTTTTTTGTGAGGATTTTCTGAACTAGTTTATTTTGTTAGTTTCTTATTTTGGTTACTCTTTGCAATTTTTGCTTTTAATGTTGTAGTTTTCAATTTCAAATTCAAGTTCTATTTGCGGTGTTTGCGTTTGGTGTGATGTTTTATGTCGTTTTGAGTTTTGGCTGCACTTGATTTTTTTGTACATGGAGTTTCAATTTGGTGTGTCTTCATTTTGTTGTGTGATTTTGATCCTTGACTTGTTGTATTTGATGATTTTTGGGGTTCGAAAGGTTCTGAAATTGTTTATTTATTTTATGTATTAGGTTTTGTAACTGTGAATGTGAATGGAGTGTTTTTATGTTTGATAAACATTATTGTTGATTCTGTGTTGGGTTTATGCGTTACGTGTATTGTTATGTTGTGTTGTTTTTTTGATGAATTTTACTTGGTGAAAGATTCTGGAATCATGGATTGTGTGGGAAATAATCCAAAATAAGTACTTTGAGAGAGAATCTTACTGTTTCAAACTTTTCAATGAACCCAAGGGTCAGCAGTGATTATAGGGCCTTCCAATCATATATCTATCTTACAGTTACAGCAATCATTTTTATGCTAAATTCCAATTTAATAGGTTATTATTGGTGGTGAATGGTGTGATCTTACTGTATGATTGAAGAGATATTTATGAAATTTGGGGTTGGTTTAAGTTTTATATGTATAGCTTATTTGGTTAATTAATTAATGTTTTTCTTCTATGTTTATGATAGGTTGGTTTTGAAGTTTTTGGTATTTAGATCTATAATACAATGGTTGCGAAGATCCGGAACACTGCTGCTACCGACACTCCCTCGCCTACCCCAAAACCAGTGGTTGGAGAGATTGATACTAGTCCACCTTTTCAGTCTGTTAAAGATGCTGTGTCTCTATTTGGTGAAGGTGCTTTCTCAGGGGAAAAACTTATTTTTAAGAAGCCAAAAGGTTATTCTTCTGAGGTAATTTTCAGTTGTGTGTTAGTATGTTTTCTCAGCTACAAATTCGTTTTGGTGTTGTAAATCAACAATGGAAGTTGCATAGTGTATCTGGTAAATTTTAGGATCTGTTTGCATATAAATGCTTATGTATATATCTTTAACAAAAGATAAAATAAAGTTATACTGTTTTCATATTAGCTATAAGCTGTTTTCATATTAGCTATCATGGATAGCTTATGCAAATTAGAATCTCTTAAGTGTTTATATCAGTAGATAAACTCTAATAAGTCAATCCATTGCAAGCAGCATTAGGAAAATCTAGAGAGTATTTTATTAATTTGCGGTGGAAATGCAAAGGACTCCCACGTTTTCACTTGCTACATAAAAACAACAAACGGTAGTAGAAGTAAACATGATAACACAGACTTCAAAGCTCTGCAAACTTTTTGCTCAAATGCTAAAAAACCCTTACTCACCTAACTCACTCTTTCTTCCTTCTCCTTCTATATAGATTCTAGCTCCACTAACCCTTCCTTCCTTTTCCATTCACTGCCATCAGCCATATTGATATTCAGTTATGTTTCAGTCAGGTAGCATGAACATTCTCAATATTCACCATCATGTCTTCTTTGTATATGTGTGGTCTACAGTTTATTTCTATGTTAATTAGCATGATAAATCCTGTTGAATTTCTTCATTTTTAATCACTTTTGTTAACAGAAGCAACCGAAGATGTGTTTCTTTTCACATATTGAACCGATTCCTCTATTTGTTATTCAATATGCCATTGTTGTTATACATCTTACTGTAAATCTTATTTTATTAGCATAACTTTACTGTTTTAATTTTACTGACCTTTATAATAGTACTTTCAGCATGTTTTAGCTTTTACTTAAACAATATAGTTATGACTTCTGAGTGTGATTATCTGAATTTGTAAATGGTTTAGACTTTGGAAAATAAATCATATTCTTAAAATTATCTGTACTGTGTACAGATTCAAAGTTTTCAGACTTCAGATTACACTATGCTATCTCATTGAAAAGTTCTATTTCATTTTTTCAAGCTTAGTATGTTTTTTGTCTTTTTCATTTTGTAATTTTTCAAGTTTGATGTTTCACTAGAGAGTTTTGGCCAAGGAGACACAACTCCATGTATCGCATAAAGAGCTGAACAAGTTAAAGGAACAAGTAAAGAATGCTGAAACTACTAAGGCTCAAGCTCTTGTGGAACTTGAAAGGGCTCAAAGAACAGTCCATGATTTGACACAAAAGCTGAAACTCATCACTGAATCTAGGGAGCTAGCAATCAAGGCAACGGAAGCTGCAAAAAATCAGGTGAAAGAAAAGAACGGCGACTCAGATGAAATCAATGGTACCTGGAAAGAAGAGTTAGAAACTGCAGTTAAAAGTTATGCATCTATCATGACAGAACTAAATGCTGCTAAGCAAGATCTGAGGAAAACACGTCAAGAATATGATTCTTCCTCTGATGCAAAAGTGTCGGCTCTCAAACAAATGGAAGAAGCTGAGAATGCAAAGAAGGAAAACACTGAAAGATTATCTGAGCTGTCGAAAGAAATTTCAGCTGTAAAGGAGTCAATTGAGCAAGCAAAGCTTGCATCCACAGAAGCGCATCAACATCAAGCATTGATATTATCTGAAAAAGATACTCTTAGACAATCATACAAAGCTACTCTTGAACAATCCGAAAAGAAATTACTTGCTTTGAAAAAGGACTTCAATCCTGAGCTCTCAAAAAATCTTGAAGCGCAGTTGGCTGAGACAATGAGCGAAATTGCAGCTCTGCAAAAGGAAATGGAAAATAAAAGGTCTTCTGACTTGGACTCGGTGAAAACAGTTACTTCAGAGCTTGACGGTGCTAAAGAATCACTGCAGAAAGTAGTAGACGAGGAAAACTCTCTTAGAACCTTGGTAGAGACTCTGAAGGTGGAACTAGAGAATGTAAAGAAAGAACATTCTGAATTGAAGGAAAAAGAGTCTGAAACTGAATCCACCGTTGGGAATCTACATGTCAAACTCCGCAAAAGCAAGTCTGAGCTCGAAGCGGTCTCAGCCGAAGAATCTAAGGTTAGAGGTGCATCCGAGGAAATGATCTTGACGCTGAGTCAACTGACATCCGAAACTGAGAATGCACGGCGGGAAGCCGAAGATATGAAGAACAAGACAGCCGAGTTAAAGAAAGAAGCTGAAGCTACTAAATTTGCATTAGAAGAAGCAGAGAAAAAGCTTAAAGAAGCAATGGAAGAAGCAGAAGCAGCAAAAGCGGCTGAAGCTAGTGCTGTCGAGCAGATTACAGTGCTAACAGAAAGGACTAGTGCTGCACGTGCATCAACATCTTCGGAATCTGGATCTGTGATTGCAATCTCGACGGAGGAGTTCGAGTCGCTAAACCGCAAAGTAGAGGAATCTGATAAATTAGCAGACATGAAAGTGGATGCTGCCAAAGCACAGGTAGAAGCTGTGAAAGCTAGCGAAAACGAAATTTTGAAAAAATTGGAGGCAACTCAGAAGGAGATTGATGATATGAAAACTGCAACACAGGAGGCTTTGAAAAGGGCTGAGATGGCTGAAGCAGCAAAGAGAGCAGTTGAGGGTGAGCTTCGAAGGTGGCGCGAACGGGATCAGAAAAAAGCGGCCGAAGCTGCAGCTCGGATATTGGCTGAAACACAGATATCATTGTCGTCAGAATCATCTCCTCAGCATTATAGGATTCAAAATCAGAATCTTCCTCCTCCTCATAAAACAGTGGAAGTGAGGAAGTTGGAAAAAGAGAAGGTTTCATTTTCGAAGAAAGCTGTGTTGCCTAATATTAGTGGTATCTTTCAGAGGAAGAAAAGTCATTTAGTTGAGGGTGGATCTGCTTCTTATTTGCCTGGTGAGAATCCTGTATAGTTTGTTGTGAAGCTCTTGGGAATGTGAGAGTAAAAAAAAACATGTTGAAGATTTGTGTGTAGTTGAGGAATTTGATTAGATTTTTGTTAATGAAGTGTGTTTGAAGGAAAGTATTGTATGGTGTTAATAGTTTGGTGATATATTATGGGACATGCTTATTTGTAAAGGGAACATGTGGAAAAATTAAAATCATTTGGTAAAATATCTATTTGTATTTTTTTCCTGTTCATATTAAGCTATCATGTTTGATGGATTGAACCCCTTCACGAGACCTTTGTGTGAAAGATAAGGAGTAAATTACCAATTTACCCCTTGAAGAGCGCATTTTTTTCCTTTTTTCTTCTTTGGTTTATTGAATCTATAGCCTTTGCATAATAATTTTTGTTGATGGGATTTGTCAAATAAAAGTTGTGATTATCCTAATTAGGAGGATAATAGAGAAGTTAAGTTTGTAAGTAAAGGGTAATGTGGTCATTTTGCTGGCAAGGTTTGGTGTGTGCAATACCAATTTTAAGTTTATAATTACTCAGTCATTACTTTGTGTGAATTATTTTTGTGAATGTTATTGACAATATTTTATTTGAGACAACATTACTCCATAAGCACTTTTGAAGAAATAAATAAAAACTATTGACAATATAGTTATTGCATGCCTCAACAACATTTTGTTCTGAAAACTATTTAATAATTTTCAAAGTCTTAAACGTCATCAAAAAAAGTCTTATGTATAATAAACGAAAGTTTACAAGTTTGAAATACACCATATACAAAATAAATATATTTTTTAATAAGAAAAAGATGCTTTACTCATATAGTCTTAACATTTGAGTAAGTCTTGAGTTCAAATAAATTTCAAAATAAAAACTTGAGTATAAATAAGGATGAAGTCATCATAAACTCATCATCCAAAGTGGTTATAGAAATTAGATTAAAGTTTGTGTCTGAATATATTTGCATCTGAGTTGATGCAAACATTACAATATTACATTACATCTAGTAATAACTTGGTATACCTTACTATTAATAAAGAACAGGTATAACCTTCCATATCAAATAGATATATATCATAAAGCAAATCAAGAAATAAAAAGTGGCTCAGAATCTTCACAAGCTTTCTTTCTCAATGTCTTCCATTAACAGCAAGACCGGTTCGCGAGTTGGTAAAGCCTTTCTTCTGAATTTCCAGTTTGTGAAACTCAACTTCAACGGCTCCGTTGTTCTGATTTTCCAGTTTGTGAAACTCAACTTCAATGGTTTTGGCTATTTTGGCATCATCCGGGTCTGGCTCTGGTATCTCTACATAGAAAGATCCTTGTCGCATCAGCGGTGTCGATTCCGCAGAGTTAGCTTGCTGCTTTATGTGGTTATATAGTTGTTGATGGAATGCGTGATTGAAGGAGAAACAGTTTTCGGTAATTGCTGCAACTGCATTATGTCTCGATGACTTGGAATCTTGTTTTTTGCAGAAGTGTGGGAGAGATCCATAGTCCATTACCTTGAGTAATTCGTCCTTGCCACAGCCTTGCAGCACCTGGATTTTCTTCCTTGTTCTTTCTTGCAAAAGCGGCTTTACAACCTTTTGATTATTATTGAAGTAAGAAGATTTCAGTTGTTAATCTTTTGATTTCGATATTATGCTAATGAAATTAAAGAGGGAGAAGTGAAATTCTGGTAACTTTAAGACAGGCACAAACCTTCCAACACGCGGAGAATACATATGGTGCATTAACGATATAGTATGTGTCGGTCTTTTCCGGGTAATTCAAGTCGTCTATTGTAGATATAGCTGTCAGTAGCTGCAAAAGGCGATCAAACACAGATTGTCAACTATAATTGCAGCGACATTAGCATTGATGATAGCAAAATCCAAAGAATGAGAGATGCGGCAAAAAATAGAACATTTTTCGAGGATTGCTAGCGTACCCTTAATTGGTTAAGTGCTGAAAATCTCAATCCAGTCATATCCAAGACTTTCACGCATGTGCCACTATATCTTCCATGCTTCTTTGTAGCATTTGGCTAAATAAAATTTTCAAATAAACAAAAAGTCGTGAGAGTTTATACGAATAACTAGTGGAAAGACGAGTACTAAATGTCGCTCTGTCTGCTTTTCTATTAAGCTTTGTTTTATGTTATCGATTAAATAGGTACTCACCAAGATCACCCGATCTCTATATTCGTTCACTTGGATGTGAGACTGTATATAGTATTTGTCCTGAAAAAAAAAAGGAACTGGCAATTTAATATCACATTGATATTAAAATCTATCGTATGTTAAAGATGTGATGAAAATAGAAGGTATGATGAGATCCTTACAGATGCTTTGTCATATGTACTGAGCCCAACGCCAACAGCGATGACGGGTAGGCCCTGGCATAATTCATCCAAAAAATGAAAGAAATTAGAAATTGTGCATAAATAGAAGCCTTTCAGATGATCTAAAAAGATGCCGTTCGTCTTTTCTTGTACCTCTTTTGTGTAGCCAGACATTCCTATGAGCTGAGAATCTCGCACAGCTCTGTACAAATCCGTTGGGATTGGCTTCTGCTATACAAAAATGAGATAACTCATAACTCCATTCGATGAAAGAATTCAAAAAACAAGTTTCACGAAAATATAACAAGAAAAACAGATAAATTTTGAAGAAAAAGAAATTGAATAGAATGAGACTCACCGCTAAAACTTTGTCGATCTCATTTTCCACTCTCCAATGTAAACAATCAATTAACTGCGACAGTTTAAATTGTCAGAAAACTATATATCCAAAGATCAAAAGTGACGCTACACGGCTGAAATTTCATCTAAGAGATTCTACCAAACATAAAAGATTTAACTAACCATTTTATGAGCTTTGGCGACATTCCCATCCCGAGCTTTGAGAAACCGCCCTAACGTTTCAGTAGGATATCCCTGGTGCATATTCTGAAATATAAAGAGAAAGGTTTCAGGACAAAAAACCTCATGATGGCAGATAGTACGACACAGCAAGTTCTAGACTCTCACTATATGCTTAACTAAAGTCATGTTTGGATAAACAACTTAATTAATTAATCACTTATAGCATATAAGTGCTTATGAATAAGTTATTTCAATAACAAACATAAAACAAAGTCAAATTGTTTTCATATAAATTATAAGTTGTTTTCATAACCCTATCTTAGCGAGCTTATGAAAATAAGTTGAAAACAACTTATTGATATCGCTCAAACAGTCTTGCAAATACTTACATAGGCCCATCCAAACAGCCCTCAAAATTACATAAAAATGAATGATTAAGTGTATGTTTGGTTTTACATTTAGAGCATCCAAAATTGATTCTAGATACATAAAATTGATTCTAACATGTTTATACTTTCCAAAATTAATTCAACTTGAAGCTATGATTTGTAGCTTTTGAGTCTAAACATGATTTTTACACTGAAATTGATTGATCAATCCAGTTTCGAAAAAATTTATCCAAATATAAATCACTTCACTTTCAAATCATTTTCAGCCAAGATCAATTTTACAGAATCAATTCACTTAAAACCAATTATCTTCACCGCGGCAAAAGAAGAAAATACATTAAAATATTCTTATTTAGGTGCATAATCACTTAATTTAGCATATTTACTCTCTAACTCTAAGATTTCTTTCCAAACATCAAAATTCACCCTTTACAATTACCCATCTCCAGAAAATTTCTTAGCAACTTATACCAGAAATCCAGATCAAAATTTGCAATAATTTTCCTTCAAAAAGGATTAAAAATTCAATTTTTTTTCTTCTTCAAATCAGGTCATAGATCATCAATCACAAAACCTCAAAACCAAGATCAAGCAAAAACAAAACAAAATCAAAAACCAAACCTTGAATGTGATCTTCTTCTGCTCATCAACTACAAAAAAAAAAAAAAAAAAATACTTTTGTGAGTAATGAACAAAAGATCATAGAAAAACATGAGAATGCAAACCGAATTTCAATCTTTTGCACCATACCATTGTCCATCAAAGACTGCAACTGCTTAATTGCATCTTGATTTCCCACACCCATCTTGTTCTTTACCTCTGAAACAACACTTTACTGAAGAAAAAAGTGAAATTCAACTGAGAAAATAGAGATCTTATGAAGATTGATATAGTAAGAAACAGAAAAGGAAGGTGAGAAACAAACCCTTATGGTATGGTTGAGAGCATGGATGGATGGAGGGTAAGGTGTTTTTGGACTTTGTTGCAGCTTCCTTTGTACTGAGTGGTTAGCGGTGTAAGAAAGAAAAAAATGTGGGAAAATTGAAGAAAACAAATCAATAAATAGAACTGACAGAATATTAAAAAGATTTATTAATTCATATTCCCAATAAAATGTCAATAAACAATGGCTTTCAGCAGTGTTAAATTTAACCATAATTTCTCTCTCTATACATCTATAAAAAATTTACATTTTATTAATCAATTTGTTTCGCTATTTTAAAATCATTATTCATAAATAAATATATTTTATTTTAAAAAATATTGTCCCCCGATGAATAAATATTAATAGATATATGTATTTGGTGTAGTAAAATAGTGTTGGAATAACATTCCTGTTAAAAATCAGGTAGGATATTTTCAACTAATTATTTAATGTTATTTAATTTATCATATTTAATTATTTATTAAATAACTTAAATTTAGAAGGTTTTTAAAATAATTTATGAATAGATAAAAGTTTTCCAATAAATTTTCTTGAAAAAATTTGTGTTGTATATTGTAGTTTTTGCTGACTCGAGTGATTAATCTTTTAGATTTGAATTTAATTTTGGATACGCAACAATGTTACTCACACATAAGATTTTAGTTTCAACCTTCTCAAATTGCTCATACTAGTATGACATATTCTTCTCATCTTCTTTGTCATGTACATCGAGTTTCTTCTAATATAATCTCTCATCTCTTATGTTCTTTCTTTTTATTCTTTTCATGATAATATTCTCTCTTTCAATTATATTTTTATCACACTTTTCTTTTCTAATCTCGTATTTCTTCTCTTTTTTTTTCATCTTCTCTAATCTCTCATCTCGTTTATTTTTATTTTTTTTCATTATAATGTTTTTAAATTGTTTGTATTACTATTTTATCTTTTTATTCCACCTTCATCTAATTTGAGTTTTGTATATTGAATGAGAAGTTTTTGTATAAATATGATGATTTTGTTGTTATTTGGTCAAAAATGAATGATTAAACACAAAATTATGTTGTTCTATATAAGTGTATATATGAATCAATTAAAATCTTATAAAAATTTGAATCGATTAAAACAACCTAAATTACATTGATTTGATTTGGTTTGGTTCAATTTTATTTCTAAATATCAACTGGACTAAATTGAATAGTATTTTTTTTTTCTTGCGGTTTCAATAATTTTTAAGATTAAAATCTTACAAACCCTACCATAAACACCCTTAATTTTAATAATGACATGCAAATAGGTCATTTTACCTTTCTAACCAAATTGATACCGGTTTAATTAAATAAATAAAAAAGTTAAACAACAAACCCAAAATGATAATGAGTTGGGTTTTTTATTTGACCGGTTCATATGAAATCGTTAGGGTTTTAAATTTAGTTACATGATTTTTGGAACTTCAAAAATAAATATAAAGGGAGAAGAATAATATTTAAGCCTAAAAAATATTTGCTTACACTTATCTAGTATTAAAATTAAAGTGATTTTTAATATGTTTGTGAAAAAGTAGAAGCTACATTTTGTGTGTGGTGGTTAGAGTTTTGCTATCGTTCAATAAAGTTTTGTTTTATTAATGGTTTCAAAACAAAAGCAAAAGCATGTGCCTCCTTATTCCTCAGCCAATACTTTATGAATATGGTGGTTGTTATTTAATACATTTACTGACTTATAGTATATATCTTCACAAGTAGCTTTCATTGGATTTATTATTAGAGGTGGTTGTTAATGAATTTAAATTGTATTTATATCATATATAATTAAAAAAAATATTTCTTATTTTTAAAATTTTAAAATTATATATAAAATAAATTTTGAAAATATTTTTAAATTTTTTAATAAATCGTTAAACAAATCAATGAAAATAATATTTCTAAAGTTTATATTTATGAGATTATCATTTAATCATCAAACAAACAAATATGTTATTATTTATTTATTTATTTATTATTATTATTATTATTATTTTAAAATTATGATTATTTTTTTTTGCTTATTTATAATTCAGGAGGGGTAAACCTCTTAGTAAGAAAAAGGATGAACTTTTAAAAAAATATCAATATCAAACTTAACAAATTATTTTAAGTATATGTTTCGATTGTGAACATTGAATGTAGTTTTATCATTGAAGTATTTTGTTGTTTTTATTGTGACGTGTGACCGGAAAAGTTTTTTTGAGAGCACTTATTTCTCAAAGTAACCGTTGTCGTACGTTCATAATTTTGAAGTGTTAAAGCTTCGATTTTTCCAGCTTCCTTTCTCATTTCAGAGTCTTTGTCCTTTTATTTCAAGGTACATTCTCTTCCATTAACTTTTACTCAAGTTTTTATCGCATTTTTATTACGATGAGTGGTAAGTCGAGAGTGACTATAAGGGTAGTATTTCTTCATCTTCGAGATGGGAATGGAGTCTGAGTCGCATTCCTTTCCTTTTATCAGTGGGGGTTTCGAATCAGTAAGCATCGTATTGAGTGATGGTTCAGAGAATGAGGATTTGTCTAGAGAATATTTATCAGACGACACTTCATCCATGAACACTGTAGAATCTTCATTTCTCGTGGAATCTGATGGGTTGGAAATCTTGTCGAGAGACTTTGCCTCATCTTGTCATGACCAAGGCAGAAATAGAGGTTGTTCATCAAAGGATGGAACATGTTTGTCGCTTTGTTCAAGCATACTGGGAATCGATTGGTCATGATCCTAGCAATGCAAAGATTGCTCATCACTTAGAGTGTGAAGGGCAGCATGACACCATGTCTTGAGTCAATATCAGTGCATAGAGCTGATGTATTGGATCGTAAGGGTATTTGGTTAATAGAGTTAGCCAATGAAATTAGGTATCATTGGATGGCTAGTGAAATAGTTGGGATTCCCCCTATCCCGAGCACCACCAAATTCGTAACTCAGGCCAATATCATAATAGGTGATACGTCGAATTAGGAGATTCTTCCAGTAAGCCCGGATGAGAGAGTGCGTATCTCTTTCGTGGGTTGTTTGGTTCCCTTATACGAGTGTCTTTTCACTAGGTTAGGGATGTGTCTGCCCTTCTATGATTTTTAGTTGGTTGTGATGAACCATCTAAAAGTTTCCCCCTCACAATTTCATCTTGGAGCATGGGCCTTCATATTGGTGTTCCAATTTTGTGTCAGGTATAAGTATTGGAAGCCTTCATCGGGGCTTTTCTTTGAACTCTTTTCTACGACTCGTACTTTGTTGGGGCAATTTTCTTGGGGCGCTTCGTATTGGTGAGACCCACAACTCACGAGGCGCATATGGCCTTCTGATCGTTTTCAAATCCATTGGGAAATTCTCGCTCTTGTAGAAGCGGTTTTTAGAAATATTGGTTCAAAACTCATTTCTACTAGCCAATCCCTTTTTATCATTTTGGGTCAACTTCTCTGTTATCCGAGGAAGTAAAAATGAAGGAAGATTTCCATGCCTAGTACGAAGGGCTCAGATATGAAGAAGGGTTTAGTTCGGGGGAAATGTTTTCATTTCAGCAGAAGAAGAGGCGTATAGATACTCATGTTATCCTTAGTACTTATAAACATTCCAAGAGACAAAAGCTCATTGGTGAGGATGGGGAGTCGAGTGCCTTTTTTTTAACCAAGCAATTTGTGCTTTTGAAGATAACATGAATCAATTGGGCCAATTGTGTAAAGCTCTAGAGCATGCAAATCACCATGGTATGATTGTTGGATTCTTTATCCCAACACTAGTGGCACCCGTTGTTGTTTCTATTTTTGTGCCGCATATTCGGGTTCCTGCTATTGTAACTGCTTCGGAGACAGTCTCGATTCCAAACCCTGAATTGGATCAGTAGGATGTTGACGTAGTTGATTTATCTACTCAGGGAGCTTCACATTCTCTTTTCTCCTCCAAGAGGGTTTGAAGTGATAGTAAGTGCACTCCTATTGGATAAGGTTCTCCTAAATTGGTCAGTTTAGCGGAAGACGGTGAACGAGATGCTATATTATGACTCTTTTCTTCTGGTTTCTTGTTATTCTTCATTCCTGTGTACCTAGAACCTTGGAGGAGTTTACTATCTTCGTGGCCGCTGAGGACCTGGATTTTGTCCAGGGTCTATTTGCAAATGAAAGGCAGAGCCTTTTTGTAGATGTTTCTCGTAATTTATTTAGGCTTGTGTCCCTTATTTCTATTCTAGATGAGGGTCAAGACGGTGTTATGGGCTTTGGCAAGATTTTGACAGAATGTAATGAGATGAATAAGAGGTGTGAAACCCTTAAATGATACAATTTTGATGTTAAGAAGGAGTTGATTACGCTTTGGGAAAATGGTGACACTCTTAGATCTTTGCGAGAAGAATTGGATCGGTATGGTTGACCGTCCATTTTGGCTTCTCAGATAGAGGAACGAAAGGCTTATCTCGATGACAGTAGCGAGAATGTCTCTACGGATATGGTAGAAGCGTGTGGGCTGTTCAAAGCGGATCGAAAAGATTTTTGGCAGAAGATAGAGGACTAGGCCAATGTTTTGACGAGTCTCAAAGAAGAGGTGGCCACTGCTCATTAAAAGTCCCGACAGTCTCTTGAACGGGAAGTAGAAGCTTTGGGTATGATTCAGACGAAATATTGGAACAGGCTCTAACATTGTGTCCCGAGGAGAATTTTAGTTTTGTCGATATCTATCGCTTTCATAATCCTGCAATTTGCATTATTGTTTGTTGTAAAGAGCAATAAATAATATTTTCTTAAAGTGTAAATGACCTTAAGTCTTCACGAATCAGTGTAAGGTTATTTCCCTTAGATGCGAATTGTATTGAGATGCACGTGACATGTCGATTGAATGTTGAGGTAGCAGCGTATGGTTGTTCTTGAATTTTTTTTGCATGAAGGAAGCGTTATTGCAGTTTGGAGTGTCTGTATGTCAAACTGTAAATGGTGAACATGAGTCCGGCTCCGGGCGTTTATGATTTTAACTGTACTTGTAAGTATTTCGTGTCGAACTATCTAGACACGACTACTCCTTAATCATGTTAACATGGATAAGGATGAGTCTGGTTAGTCATGGTGGTGTTTCAAACTATACATACAAACGAAGATCATTAAGCCAGCTAGATGCGATTGTGCTTTGAATTGTGTTCCACGTCAAATAGGATCTTACATGGCCAAAGGTTAAGGATACTCATCCTTTCCCCCAAGGCTATAGCTTGGATCGAGATGAACGAATACAGGCTTCACCATGCTCGCCCTCAGATTAGCTAGATCTAGGGGGTACACCAGATATGTGTGAAAACATGTATTTCTTTGACAGGGGGTATTTGAATGTTGTAATTCGAATGTGCAAAACGTCTCCAATAACACTTATGAGGGGATTAGTTGTTATAGTTGACGTGCTAAGGGTCTCCAACAGCTCCCCTGGATTCCAAAGGCGCATAAGGGCGTTATGGGGGAATTGATTATTGTAGCCAGGCGCTCGAAGCGTATCCGACAACACTCTTAACTTTTGAAGGAGCACAAGGTATTATGGGTAATTGATTGTTATAGTCGTATACTCGAAGCGTATCTAACACCATCATTGACTTCGTGCATGCAAAGTCCAGGGGTTTTTGATTATTGTAGTCGGACGCTCGAAGGATGTGCATCAATTATATTGGTTGTTCCTCAGTTCGATACAATGTACATTGCATTTTTGTGCCATAAAAATTGGAAAAGACAGAAAGCAGAACAACAAGAGTGTAATTATATATATATATATATATATATATATATATATATATATATATATATATATATATATATTAATTTCACTATTATATAATTAATTTACAATACATTAATTAAATCTTGCTGCCAGACGCAAATGTATATTAGGCGCTTCCTTTGGAAGAGGTGTTTGGGTGGCTTAGTGCTTGGTTGGCTTTAGAGGGTCAGACTCTTGGCTGGGGACGCGTCCAGACCATATTGTGCACTTCCGAGTCTTCTTTTTGGGGTTGGGATTGCCTTATTTGCTTGGATTTAGACCTCTCTGGGATTCTCTATATGCTTTTCCCGTGGAGAAGATATAGGGATGCCGCATTCAGTGATGTTCATCCCCTCCTTAAATAGGATCCAGATTTCATCCAAAAGATGTGTCGGCACAAATCCGGGTGTGGATGCCGAAAGGTTTTATTTTTATCGGGATATGGGATGCATATCGATGGGTCTTCACATTGGATTTTTGCTTTGTTATCCAATTATTGGAAACCCTAAATGTATTTAGTGGAAATTCAAAGATTCCTGTAGAATGCGCCCAAGTATCCAGTTGGTGCCCAACGTTAACTACGAACTCGTGCCATCGAGGCGTCATTAACTACAACTTGTGTCATCCGCTTGATGCCAGCTTTTCTCTCATCCCGACCTTGGTGGAAATTATTGGTATCTCCGTTCGGTCGGTGTTAGAAGGAGTTGATGCTCAGTCTAATTGGTTGTCTATTTCGGGGTTCGACGAGTCCTTAAAGCCAAGTTGAAGGCCATGATGTCGGCTGACTTTGGAGTTGTTGGGAGGGTCATAGTCCTTGTAATGGGGATAACATCTGAGCTGGTTATGGCTCCTATAAGGTATCCCTCAGATCTGAACTCCCAACGTTTTGTGCAGATTCGAACTAGGCACGCACCTGAACCCTTAGGAGGTTTCTTCGTGAACCGGCAAGAGTATGATATCAATATTTCGGGTCGGTATAAGCTTAAATTATATATAATCAACTGGACTTTCGTAGATCTGATATCATATTTAGAGATCTCTTGCAGCATTTCTCACGTTTTTTGAAGGTGGAGTCGGAAGATCAAACGGTGTTGTGTTGAAGCTTGATCGGTTGAAACGTCGTTGGTCTGAGATTTTCCCATTGTGAAATTTATCTTTTTTTCGGATACTTCCTCGAAGCTCAGATATGATGATCGAATGTTAAATCTTGGAAATATTAGGAATCAAAAGTTGTTTTCCATAGACGACACCATTGTTTTGTTGTGGAACCAGAAATGGAGATGATTGTAGAAACTACGGCAGAACGAAGCTTCTGATGTTCTTTGTGGATGTGACATCGTGGATTAAAGGTTGCGATCATGGTACTTCTTGAACCAGAGGTATCGGTTCTGATACAATGCTGATAATATGTGTTGTTATCTATAATACGGTGGATCTAAGGGGGGTACTTGCATGATTATCACTCCAACGTCCAAGTCAGTTATGGTGATTGATACGTGATAGTGAAAATGGAGATTAGCGATTGTGTATAACTTAGAACCATTTACAAAGGTAGGTTAGGTAATGAACCTTCTGCCATTGAGCCTTTGACCAATGAGGAGTAGTAGGACATGGATCTTTAGTTGGTGCGAACGAGAGGATCACGCATCTTGGTTGACACATATCGATAGATTCTGAATCTTTGATCAACACAAAATAATATACATACTTCCTTTATATATATATATATATATATATATATATATATATATATATATATATATATATATATATATATATATATATATATATATATATATATATATATATATATATATATATGGAGGGGATCATTTGACACTGGTGTTAAAATATTAACTTTGACACCAAATTCTACTACTTTATTATATATATATATATATATATATATATATATATATATATATATATATATATATATATATATATATATATATATATATATATATATATATATATATGGAGGGGATCATTTGACACTGGTGTTAAAATATTAACTTTGACACCAAATTCTACTACTTTATTATTATTTATTCATTATTTATTCAGTGACTAAGATAAATTTCCTTAAAACTCATGTGTTTGTTTTAAGTGAATATATCATAACCTAAATTAATAATAATAAAAGGGACATTATATATATTATTAATAATAATTTATTATATTTATTTAAAATTTATCTTTTTAATTTATTCAAGAAGCATGATTATTTTATGGAACATTATATATATATATATATATATATATATATATATATATATATATATATATATATATATATATATATATATATATATATATATATATATATATATATATATATATATATATATATATATATATATATATATATATATATATATATATATATATAATATGTTCCATAACATAATTGACTCATACTTTATCAAAAATAAATAGAGAATTAAATTTTTTAATAATAATAATTTATTATATTTATTTAAAGTTTATCTTTTTAATTTATTCAAGAAGCATGATTATTTTGATTAATATATTAATTTGTTTGTCTCTTTCTTTTTATGAGGTTTTTTTTAATTATTGTATTTAAAATTTTATTTAAAAAAATCTTAATACTTACGTATTATTATCAACTTGACCTTTGAACCGGCCTTTTTTTTAAGTTGTCTAAGTGGTTGAAGTGGGGCAGCCTATTGAATTTGAGAGAAAAAAATTAAAATTTTCAAATTTATGAAACTGAAATTTTGACCCCGTAAACAAATTTATGTAATTGTCAAATTTGACCTTTATATAATTTCTAGATATTTATATTATGTTGTGACCAAGATTCTGCCATTTTCAAGACAATAGCTAGAAACTAGATAAATGTCAAAATTCATTGATAGCTCAGACAAGAAAAATTGGAATATTTACGTGTCATTATCTCCATGTCAATGTTTGTATTGTTTTGTAGAACGGTCCAAAAATGTTCAAAAGTCAATAAAACTATTACAGCATCTCCATTTCAAAGGATGAAAATGAGTCTTTTATGTCCTAAAGTTAATTTTAATGGATTATACACTGTCATGTATGAATCCTCTATAATTTTAGTGGCTTACACTTGTTGCTATTAATTCTTAGGTTTATGCAATTGTCTAATACTAGTAGTTTTGAAGTGATTCGTGTTGCAAGTAACTCACTACTAACACAACTAAACTCCAATAAATCAATAAGTCATGAATTACATAAACAACATTTCTCCTAATTCATATTTGCATCTTTTCAATGGTCCATCCTTTGGATTACTCTTATATATATATATATATATATATATATATATATATATATATATATATATATATATATATATATATATATATATATATATATATATATATATATATATATATATAGAGAGAGAGAGAGAGAGAGAGAGAGAGAGAGAGAGAGAGAGAGAATAATTTTCAATTGTTTCTGTTCCAATTCATTATTTGGACATTTCATGAGATTAATTTATCTCTTTGTATTGGAATCAAAAATGCTAAAAAATTATCCATTTTAAATCTCTATAAAACTTTATTGATATATACTTCTTTAGACAATTCTTTAGACAAGCCTAACAATCTTTGTGATCTATCACGAAATATTTTAATTACATTCACATAACTTGTTTCATCCATATATTTCATTTCAAAATTGATAGAGATAAACTTCTTAATCTTTTGTAATAAACCAAAATCATTAGTTGCAAGCAAAATATTGTCAAAATAGACAAAGGAGCCAAAGTTGTCACTCTTATCTTTGCAATTTACCTTTAACAATCAATTCCAGAGGGTCACTGACCACGATACATGCAACGTTTATAGCTGCACCAGTACTCAAAATGGATGAAGTATCCATTACTTATGCATCCACTCAGTTGTACTTTATTGCGTCAGCAGGTGCTACCAATGTCGCCTTCACAGGCCAAGTGGTCGACCTTAGAGTGTTTGCCATGTGTGATCTAAGATACAACATCTGGATGACCTCGAAGATTCAAGTAGGCCTTCACTTCAACAAAGTTGGGTTCACAGTTAATGGTCCTTAAGTGAAGTTGGACAAAACTTTTAGCTCATTCTCTCATTTGCTGGTTGGTTTGTATTTCCTCCTCGGTTAAGATGGGATGAGGTATAAGGACCTCAGAACAATTCACCTCTCCGTCGACATTTGATAAAAGGGCTTCTAATGAGTCAAATGAAGAAGCTTCTTCCTCCAAGAAATTTTATATACCATTTTCTAGTCAGAATCGTCAGATAAAGGTATAACTCTTAGTTCCATCTGATCATGATCAAAAGGAGGGAGATGGGAATCAAGAAATGTCTTCGTTCTCAAGGCAAACAAAGTTTTTTTCTCAGAATCACTCACTAATTTAATTATACTATCACTTATCCTGGTTATGTGATATTCATGAAGCGTAGAAACTCTGATCAAGAAAATAAAATCCTCCTGGTTAATGCTCTCAACAAGGAAGAGGCAAAGGTGTTTGTCAACAAAGTGTACGTGAATGAACTTGATGCCAAAGATTGCAAAAAGTTTTCCAAAATGTTTAACTACTCCTATTTATAGGTGAGAATGGTAGGACGTCCCAAATCTACTAAAGAAAGGAGTTACAAAATCAACGACTAGATTTCTCTTCGATGATACATGCAAAATTGAGCGCACTATAAGTTGTATCATGCTCTAACTTGTCACATCAACGCACGTGTCAGAAGGAGGCGACAAAAAATTTCAATGATAAAAACACATTTAATGCATTTTTTTCTCACTACTTTTTCAACTGATTCCAAATGTTTCAGGTCTAGCTCGCCTAGGAAAATGTCTTGGACGCCGATCAAAATTGCTAAAGGTTTCCTGGTTCACTCAACGCCCGACAATGCCTTAGGGAAAACTATTTGGTTTGACTAAAGGCCCAATTTATCTCAAATCCACTCTATATGACCGAGAGTATAAAGTCAAACCCTAGAAAAAATGAGGTGTTTTTTCTGATATACATTTTTCACAATACTCATCTTGAATCTTGAATTGACTTGGGCATTGGAGTATTAACCATGCAGGTCCACCATACGCTTCCATATTGGAGATTAACACCCCTAGTTGAAGAGGTTCAGTTTTCCAACTACATCAATTTTTGGTTTCTGAATGGAACAATGACACTGCTAGTTTGGAATTTTCTTGATTTGGTGATCTGAGGAGGTTACAAGCTGATGAATCAGAAAGAGAATTTGAATCACATAATCATAGGAATTATAAGTTGATTCTCGCAGATGTCACCACCGTTCCATTCAAGAACCAAAAATAAGTTGAGAATAAATTATGAGGGTTGACCAATGCTTCAGATGCGGTGGGTGGGGGAACCTACAAGCTTAGCAGTCCAACTCAAGTCTGTGAGGGAGGAAGATAAATTGAGTGAAATTGAATTTAAAACTTGTTTCTTTTCTCTCTCTCTCTCTCTCTCTCTCTCTCTCTCTCTCTCTCTCTCTCTCTCTCTCTCTCCTTCTCTCTCTCTCTCACTCTCTCTCTCTCTCTCTCTCTCTATATATATATATATATATATATATATATATGGAAATAACTAACTTGTTATTTGTGAAGAGTCATTGGATACATTTGTAGTCGAGATCCTTTGTAATCATCAGGATAATAATTTGTGTGATGAGAGGTCACAAAAATAGGTGTGGCTCCTTTCTCCTGGTGGTCGGTTGGGATCTATATAACTGACCCAGAACAATTGTCTCGAAACCCTTATTCGTGTGTAGCATGACGAGGGCTTGTTATGCCAGCCTCGGATGTCGACCACTCTATTGGTCATCTTTGGACGAGTGAAAGAGAAACATTTCAATTTCTTAAGAATTTGTACATTTAATGTTCCATACATCAAACTTCCTTTCAAAAGTGCCATCATTGCAACTCTTGGAAACTGTAACACTCGATTGTTGCATGTGAGTGATTTGACACGTTTGGTGGAGTCTTTTTCATGCTAGAAAGTAGTTTTTGAAGAGTCAACACTACTTTCTTTGAGTTACTTTCTTTGTTAGAAACCAACTTATTCTTTGGTGTTGCATTTCCCTACACTGAAAAGTTAGTGCATTTTGGGTAAGAAATAACAAAAGAATACTAATAAGTCCCAGGAGTATATTTTATCTTCTTGGATGATTTCTATTTATTCTTCCATTATTTTTGCTTTTTCAAAAATGGGTAGCCTTGATGACGCCTTTACCAAAGTTGGTCCATCTTCGTACTGGGAAATCTTGAGTCCCAATGAGGATGAGAGAATATACGATAATTATGGAGATTGCACAATTCCCTTTTATGAATTTAGTTTCCTTGTTATGGGTCTTAGTCTCCCATTCACTGCCTTTGATATATAAGTTCTGAATATTTGGAAACGTTTTCTTCGCAACTTCATCCTTCCAACTGGGCATACATGAAGGTTTACCAGTATTGGTGTGAATATCTGAACAGAAAACCTTATGTGACCCTTTTCTTTTACCTCTTCAAATGCCACAGTGGATATACAACTTAGACTCGATGTATTAGATTAATCTATTTGCCACCGATTGTTCATGACTTTGGGCCACTTCGAGAGCTACAAACTTTCAAAGATCGGTTCTTTCTGGTCTTCCCATCGACCCTGAAGCATATGCTACAGTTTGTGTCGTTAAAGGTGAAGTGGAAGGAATATGTGTTGAGTGTTTACCTGAGCCTCTTTCTGATGGGTAACTATATTTATGTATATAAGGAAAATCATCTTTCTGATGAGGCCCAGTACCAAAAAGGTCGGTTGATGAATTTTATCAGCACTCTAAGATACTTCAAAGGAGGTACCCCCATGAAGGAGGTGGAAAAGAAGCATTTCCAACGCCTTATTGACATATGACTGTTGATAAGATCCTCTTCTTGGGAAGAGAGAAGAATCATCTTGTGTAAGTCTTGGAACTTCCAGACTCTTTTGATTTTAATCTGCCTATCCATGGTGTTTTTGCTATACCTATAATTGTATGCACATCATATAAATTATGAAGTATAACTTTGGCTTATAAGGTGAGGGATACGTTCGACCATGAATGTTGCTGTTTCGGAGAACATGCAGACTTTACCGAGTGTTCTAGGTCTGAATGCTTGTCCACTACTGACAGGGTCTAACTCTAGTCAAGTCAAGGGATCACCAATCTTTTTAATCGGGCGAGGACTACTCTTAGTTGGATAATTTGTTCGGGAATGTTATGGAAGAAGAATTGGCTACTTTGGCTCGATATACCCGGCGGGATTCTATTGCTTTATACCTCAAAAAATCTCGACACTAGGAGGCTCTATGGTCCGACTAGGACTGTGTTGAGAAGAAACAACTTGAGAAGATTGTTCTCGGTCTGAAGCTTCATCGGGATAAGTACTTGCAGGAAGTAGTAAAACCTTATGCCTCTTTTTACCATAGTGAGGGATGGTTTTTCTTTACTTAATCTCGTTGAATCTCTTGCCGACTAGGTGAATCACCTAATAAAGATTGTGGCAATGAAGAAACACACCTCTGATTTTTATTCGGGGTAGTCTGACATCTTCCCAAAGGGAATAAGAGTTTTTGCACCTTCAAAATGATTTGTTGACTCAACAATTGGTCAACTGTACGAGCGTTACCCTTGAGGAAATTTTATAAACGTTTGAGAATGCTTTCCAGCAAGTGGAGCATTTTCAAAATCCTTTGACTATCTCCAGTGAACAAATTTGGCCTAATTAAGTAGTCAAAGATTGAAAGATCATTTCTCTTCAGAAGTAGCCATGTCAGAATCCTTTTTTGTGTACTGCTTGTAGAGTGCCTTGTAATGGGACATCATTAGGGTCGTGCCCATTCAAAGGTCGGTTCCCTTTCTCCCCATCATATGAAAACCCGGTCAGGGGTAGATGTGTGGCCAACCCACCATGGCCTATAAAGTGGGTAGCTACTAAAGAGGAGAGGACTTATATTACATATGGGAAATTTATTGTTGTAGTCAGACGTACAAAGCGTCTCCGGTAGTACCCCTAAATTTAGGTGGGGAATTGATTATTGTAGTCAGGCGTACAAAGCGTCTCCAATAACACCCCTAACTTTATGTGGGGAATTGATTATTGTTGTTGAGCGTATAAAGTGTCTCCGATAACACTCCTTGCTTTATATTGTGAATCGGATGCCCTAGAAACAAAGTATAAACATTTTATTTATGATCAAGAAACTCACAACGGTTAGGGTTTATGGTAACACAAGGATAACAACAAGAATTGATTATAAACTACTATTCTTTCCTTTCTCTATCAAACAACATTACAAGTATACAAGAATAAAAAATAACCTCTCTCTCTTGAATAATTATTTTATCTTCCTATTTTTCCTTATGCATGATATGAGTCTAGCATGCTATTTATAAGAAAACTAACACATTAACCTAATGTGTCTTTTAACAAATACCCATTACAAGCCAACTTAGGGTACAAGCTAACTTAAACGATTGTGCTTACAAGAAAGGCCCAATTCAACATGCTAACAAACTTAGTAATATTGACTAATGCATGTTCTAACAACTTTGACTACAACACGCATTACTTCCGACAGTAGCATGCGAACAATCTTTGACCTCATTCTTAATCCATATCGAACCAGAAGCAACCCTTCAACCATACTAGAGTTCGATCCAATATCTCACAAATCTCCACCTTATAACAAACTCTATAACATCAAGGGACAAACTAGCTTTCATCATGCAATTTTATCAACTACATACAATGGAAAAACTTGCAACTGGGAAATGTCTAGGTGATCATATCACCAACATTATAATTTGTCGAAACCTTCAGCATTTGGACTTCTCCATGCTCGATTACCCCTCTGACAAAATGTAGCCTCACATCAATGTGCTTGGTTTGCTCATGATAGGCTGAATTCTTAGACAAGTGTATTTCACTTTAACTATCACATTTAACAGTGATAACTTGACCTTGAAGTTTCAGCTCCTTTGCAAAATCTTTAAGCCACAATGCTTCCTTCAAAACTTTAGTTAGGGTGATATATTCTGCTACAGTGGTTGATAAGGCAACAACCTTCTGAAGTGTTGCTTTCCAACTAATTGTTGTGCCAAACATAGTGAACACATATCCAGAAATATATTTTTTGGAATCCATACAACCAGCATAATTAGAGTCAACATATCCTTTGATTGTTAATTTACTATCTTCACCCAAGGCTCCACCATAAATTATGACTTTGTTCAGAGACCCATTTATGTGCCATAGAATCCACTTCAATGCTTTCTAGTGAGCCATTCCAGGATTCACCATATAGCTGCTTACGAGACTTATTGCATATTCTATGTTGGGTCTAGTATAGACCATATCATACATCTAAGAACCTACTATATTAGCATACATAATTTTGTTCATAAAATCTCTTTCAACATTAGTACTAGGACACTGATCTATACTCAGCTTGAATTAAGGGTTTGTCAGAGTCACAATAGGCTTTGAGTTTGACATACCAAACTTTTCGAGAATATTTCGTAGGTATGTCTCTTAAGATAAGCATAATTTTGACTATTTTTATCTCTCTGGATGTCAATCCCAATAATCCTAGACGTAGCTCCCAGATCTTTCATGTCGAACTCCTTATTGAGTTCAACCTTCACTCATTACATCTTTGACATTGTTCCTTGCTATTAGGATATCATCCACATAAAGAAACAAAATAACAAATGAATTACCAGGTCGAAATCTGAAGTGAACAAAGTGGTCAAACTGACTTCTAATGAATCTTATGCGTGCCATAAACTTGTCAAATCTCCTATTCAACTGTCGAGGAGATTGTTTCAGCCCATATAAAGATCTCTTCAGCTTGCACACATAATCTTCCTTCCCCTTTTTGACATACCCTTCAAATTACCTCATCGGGATTGTTTCATCTAGATCACCATACAAGAACACAATATTCACATCCATCTATTCCAGTTTAAGGTCGACCTATGCCATCATGGTAAGAAACATTCAAATGGATATGTGCTTCATAATAGGAGAGAATACATTATTGAAGTCAACACTTTCTTTCTGAGTGAAACCTCTTGCGACCAACCTTACCTTGTATCTCTTCGACGTCACTCCTTCGATTCTTTCCTTAACTTTGAAAATCCACTTACAAATAACTAACCTGGATCCAGTAAGTTTCTTGATTAGTTCCCAAGTATTGTTATCATGAAGAGATTTTATCTCATAATCCATGGTGTAACACGGTGGGAGAACAGACTTGGGTGTTTTTGTTTTCACAAAAACTATAGATTCCAATAAACATCCATAATTCAAATAACAATTTATCCACTTAAAATTCCAAATATACAACAATTCCTAATACAATAAACTACACAACAACTCATATAACCTACACAATAACTTCAATATCTTATACGATTCTTTTCTCAATAATGTATTTACATCATTCCTCCTTAATTTCTTCGAATTTTTCTTTCGAGTAATGAGCACACTTGAATTCATCAAAGTACTACATAATATGCATGATTTAGTGAAAAGTAAGTAATTATATGAAATATCTGATAAATATTAAAATAAATCATAAGTTATAAATCCATAACATGATTGGAACATCTATTTGATTCAAATGAAGGATTTCTCTCATAAACCTCAAAACGAAATAACCGCAGTCTATACTATTATGCTGACGAGGACACTACACATAGAAAAACAAATAAAAATATATAGTTGTCTTGTTTTATCAAGTAGCATCACTATTATAAGCAAAAAAGTGGAAAAATATACCTCCACTTGGATCCATGTAATGTTTTTTGCTTTAGACCTTGGTACTCGAGCTTATCTTTGTGATCGGAATACTTATATTGCTCTAACAAAATAAAAACGTATATTTAGAAAAATCTCACAAAAATAATTAAATATACAAATACACACGAATATTTAGAACAATTTAACTTATGTATCAACCATAACCTTCATAGTTGGATATGTTGTTTGATCACCATCTAAAGAATTCAAAATATACACCACTTCTATTGTAGGATTAATAACAACCAACAACCAGTGACCACTGTCGCTCCCGAAGATTTGCATCTCGGTACAAGCGCGAACGGTCGGCGAAAGGAGAAATGAAGTGAAGATGAAAAGAGTCGCCAACTAGGCATTTTTATCCCGTAGGAAAGGTAATGCTGCATAAACCTGGAAGGAAATGGATAAGACGGTCGCGAACCAGAGAAACTGAGAAAGGGGGTTGGTTACAACCTGGGAAGGTATTAGCACCCAGATTGTCCGCCGTACTCGACAGGATCCACGCTTGAAAGTTTGTGTTTAAAGGGGTAGTGTCATTGCTATCTGTGTGCAAAAAGCTGGAAAAGAATGTACAGGTGTCAGTGCAAAAGAGATGTGAAGTGAATTGCTCAGGAATGAGGCTTAAAAGAATAATGCTGGAAGAGGGGGAATATACAGAGACTTTTGTTCGATAACGGTTAAGTTATGCCTACGTATCCTCTCGTGCAATGAGGAAGTTCGAACACCGTAGTTCGACTCAAAGAGACTGAAAGTTAAATTGACTGATGAACTGCTTGCATGCCTATGCTCAAGTGTATGACCTGTCTGGCTCAGGTGCTAACTGTCTTGCATTAGACGGAAGAAGCGAGTTCTCGTTTGTGAGTGAAGATGATGAGAAAAGAATCCCGAAGGAGACGATTATTGTTTGTTTTTGTGTTTTCAATCTTTTATTGCTTTTTGTGTTTGTCATAAGATAATGAGCTTAAGCCTTAACCAAGGGTTAATAAACTCATCACATCCTCCCTCTGATTAGGGGTAATGAGAATACCTTAAGTATGAAGTAAGCACCTCAAACTTAATTACCATGATGTAGGATTAAGATCATTAACCTACTTGTGATTATTTAGATGTTTTTGGTATTTTTTTAGTGTTAAGTAATGAGTTTAAGCCATAATCAAAGATTTAATGAACCCATTACACCATCCTAATAGAAGGATAATAGATGAGAACATTTAAGCTGAGGAAGATACCTCAACTTAATTCATGATTAGGGATTAACCTCATGACAAAACAAAGCCTTTATTAAAATGGATTTTAGTTAATGGTAAGATTAAGAAGTGAATTTATGATTTGTAAGACAACTTGAGGGGGACTTGTCCATTAACACTAGGGTTAGTCCTTCTTGACCAATTAAGGAAGAATTAGAACCTTAATGCAAGGCCCAAGTTACAAGCTTATTGTCTTAGTGATTATTAGGTGGATTGATTAAGAGATTTAAACACAATAAGGGCTTAACACTTAGGATTAAAGTTATACACTCCATCCTAAGAGAAGGATGCAAGCATACCCTTAATCACAAAGCCTTAAAACCTTAAAGGTTTAGTATCTGATTATGAGATGAGAAGAGAGACACAAAAGAAGACACAAAGGTAAAACTAATGGGGGACTAATCTAAATCCTAATTGTTATCATGCTTGGGTGTTCCTAGGGTTTATGAGGCTTGCAAGAGATCTTCAAGAATAGCCACCAAGGAAGAAGCAGATGAAAGGAGGAGAAACAGAAAAAACAAGCTAACTTACTTCACTTAAGAAGATAAGTTACTTGAAGAAAGAAAGTGGATAAAGAACATGAATGAGCAAGCTCACTCTAAAGCAAAAAAAAATGCAGCAATGAATGCATAAGAGAGAGATGAAGAGAAATGAGAAGTGAAGGCAAATTCACTTGTTAAAGTACTTACCACCTGAAAAGTTAGCATGGAGAAATGAAATGAAATGAAAATGAGATGTATGAAAGGATGAAAACCAAAACCAGAAGCATGTTCATGATGTAAATGATGCTAAGAGATGATGCAAATGCATGTCAAGTGCAATGAATGATCATACAAGTGATGAGAATGCAAATGAAGCATGAAAGAAGCATGAAAGTTCATGAATGTTCATGGAATGAAATGAATGCATAACATGTCAAATGGATGAAGAAATGATTAAACATGGTTCTAATGTGTCCTAGGATGTCTTAGAAGTTATATGGATGCAAGAAATGTTATGGCAAGTTCATGTATGAATGCATATGCAAGATGTATGCAAAGGAAGATGGGAAATTAGGGTTTTCATACAACATGAGATGCAAAAGTCAAAAACAGAAGCAAATGACAAGATAAAAAATTGAAAATGCAATCAAAGGAACCCTAACCCCATATGATATCACACCCAAAAGGAGGAGACCTAACTCTTAACCCTAAGGAAGTTATGATTTTTCTAAGTTATCTAGGGTTTTAAGGTACCTAAAGGGGAAAAATGCAAATCAAATCAAAATGCAGAAGAAATTTGTGACAAAATTATGCTAGATACTACATGTCAAATGAAGATCAATGCAAAAAGAATCAATGTCATACCATTCATGGTTAGGCAGAAAAGAATTCTTGAAGTTAGGGTTCTAAAATGTGAATTTTATGAACCCTAAATTCAAGAAAATTATCAAAGATTGTTCAAAACTAAAAAGAAATTTGTATGGATGGTATGACAATGTTTCTAAATGTCTTAAGATACAATGTGAATTTTTGTGGGATTTTTAGAAACCTAAATGATATTTTAATTAATTAATTTCCATTAATTAATTAAAATAAACATTTAAATGTTTTAAAAATGATTTTTTAATGCAAAAAATAAAAATAAAAATATTTTTGGGTTAAGAAAATTATTTGAATGCAAAATGCAGAAGAAAAGATTTTTTAGGGTTTTCTAGGTATTTAAAATAAATGCTGCAAAATAAATGAAAAAAATGAAATAAAAATGAAATAAGACAGAAGTATGCTGATCCAAGGGTTTGCATTGATTCTGGGAAAATATTGGTTGACTGTGCGCCACATCCAGTGGTCAGAATTCAAATTCATTTAATCCTAATTAATTAAATAACTAATCCTGATTAAATGTTAATGACATAATCTCCACCCTCCGTCTCACGCAGGAACTAAAGATCAGACGGCTCACATTCGAACAATGCCCTAACCTTAATTAGACACGTAATGACTTTCAGGTCATCGGGGAAGAGCTCCGGTCATCTTCTCCGGCAGCCTTTTCCCCTGAAAATCTCAAATCCTCTCCCTAGGTCATTTCTAGAGCTCTAAAGCTCCAGATTAAACCCTCTCACTCTCCTAAACTCAAATCCACCCCTAAAACAAATTTATAATTGCTCACAAACAAGATTCGAAGAAAATATCAAAAATGGTAAAAATTTCATAGGTTCAGTAAATACTCATTTCTTCACCATTTTCAAAAATACAAAGCTCAGAGTGATCAGTGAAGCAAGCTCTTTCACATTGGCACTTAAAATAGGAGTTATGGAAAAATGATTTGAGATGACTACCTGAGATGAAGCTTTCCAAACTTGAGCTTTCTGGCCACTTCCTTTGTGCAAAATGACTCCCTTTGACCTCCTGAGACTAATGGAATGCTTCAAAAGCTTTGAGAGTGGCTGGTTTGTGTTGTAGCAACTAAACTGGCCAAGAATCGTGTTTTGTCTATGGGTGCTTTGAGGCTGTTTTAATGGTTGCTTTGTGGTCAGTGAGTGATTTTGAGATCAATGGTGAAAGAAGTTTGAAGATTGAGTGAGTAAGCTGAGAGATTCGAAGGATTTTGCAAGTTGGGGTGATTTTTGCTATGCTGAGTTCTTGGAGGTTTCAGCTTGTGTGTGTTATGAAAATGAATCCTTGGAGCATGCTTGTAAAGTCTGGATTGGGCAGAGAGTGGGTGGTGGACTGTGGTGATTGATATGGGCTTCTTGCCAAAAAGTCAAAAGTGTTGTACTTGAGGTATGGGAAATGGTGTAGCTGGCTCATTGGCTTGTCCATGCGCAGCTGAGATCAAGGATGTCCATAGAATCCATTTGGAGGCAATTCAGCAAGTGGATGGAAGTTTATGTGGTGTTTTGCAAATTCATGAAGCTTTGACCCTTTTGTAATTTCTTGATGTTCAAGGCATGGAATGATACAATTCTTTGGGCAATTCTGATATTTATGCAATGTACAATGATGTTATGATACATAGAAGTGTGTTTGAAGTCACAAAATGAATTGGCAAGTGGTTTTGTAAAGAATCCTCTTTGGTGCATTCCTGAAAATTATGGGATTTTTGCCAACTTTGACAAGCCATATCTTGAGTTCCAAAATGAATTAGGTCTTGTTCTTGTACTTTTTGAAAAGGTAATGATCCAATCTACAACTTTCATGACCAAAAATTTTTCATTTGAAGCATTTTTGGTTGAGAAAGAGGAGGTTGAAAAACTTTCCCAAAATGGAAAGTTTACATTACAAGTCATTTCCATTTTTGGCAACTTTTGGTTTAGCTCAATTTTCTTCAATTTTATGAACTTCTAAGCACTCCAATGATCAAATAAAGATCATATAACTTCAATTTGATGAAAAATCCACTTTGGTTCCATGGATGGGGGCCTTAGATGCCCTGATTTTGCTCTGACTTGTTCAAGAAGTTACCCAGTGATCAGATGACTTCCACAATGAATTTCTTCATCAAACTTGGTACACATGATCCTTATAACATATTGAGATCAATAGAAACAAGAATGACCAAAAAATTTGGATTTATGGCCTCTGAAACAAAAACCCTAATTTCAGGTCATCTGTGCAGTTAAACCTTGGCTCTGCTTCCATGCTTTCCAAGTTCTTGTGATTCTTTGACTTCCTTGATCTTTGAGGGATGTAATATGATGATTGAACATACATGGACCCTCTTGGAGTGATTGAAGACCTTTGGAGTGGCTCAGATGAATCCTTGGATTGCTCAGATCACAAACCCTAGATGCAGATGAACTTGAACTATGCAGATGAAACAAATATGCAATATGATATGATATGCTTAAACTAATGCAAATATGAAAGATCACAAGACATGGTGTGAACTTAGTGAGGGAAAATTTGGGGTGTTTACAACCACTATAAAATAAAACAAAAGTTTAGATGGAAATTTTTTACGCAACGTCAAAATACGAAAAAATTATAATAAATGAAATTAGAATGAAAATCTAACATATGACCAGTATTAAGGGTAAGAGATACAAACTTTATGTAATGTTGCCCATAAATATCTCAACTAAGTGCTCTCTTACTGAATCTGGATCCTGATCAATTAATCGTGTGTGTACACGGGCGGAAGACACAAAATAGAATATGTTTGCCAACTCAATCCCGCGCATCAATTTCTCAACAAGTACCTTAAATAAAAACATAATAAACATTACACTATTCATTAAAATGTGTTAATAAATTGTTTAATTAATTAAATAATAGATTGACCGGAGTACCTGATGTAAGAATACATAACACTGATGCCTAATTCAAGATGCTGAAAAATTTGATCCATGTCCTCTTTTGCAATTATTTCAGAATGAGTAACTAAAAATACCTTCCTACATATCTATTTCAGGAATAACACCATCCATCACATTTGATGTTCCCACAATTGTTTCAAGACACGTCCTAAATCGAGGTATATAAGCTCTTTTTGTATTTCATCTCTATGTTTTTATGATAACAATGGAGTATTTGTGAAAGAACAATTTTATATTCTAATGTGTTACATTTCATCTCTATGTTTTGATGATAACAAGAGTTGTCTCTGCATTTCATCTCTATGTTTTGATGATAATAATGGAGTATTTGTGACATAACCATTTAATGTTCTAATGTGCGCTAAATATTATATGTGAGTTAATATGTGTATCACAAGTCGCAAGCGTGTTGAAGAAGCAAGTATGCTTCTGTATCTGATTTCAATCAGAAAGATCCAAGGATGCATGATATTCTTGTTGCAATTCTCATGTGGATTTTGTTTTGAGAGTGATTCTGATTATGAAGCTAACAAAGCTTCTGAAGTTATAATCTTCTGAGAACTAAGTACTGAAGACTTTGATGACTTGAAGTTCTGAAGACTGAAGGTTCTGAAGACCAAGTGCAGAAAGAATCGGAAGACTTAAGAGTTCTGAATATTAAGGTTCTAAAGTCCAAGGGCTGAAGACTCTGAAGACAGGGTTTTAAGTGAACAACATTCTGAATACTTGAAGTTCTGAAGACCAAGGGTTTCAAAGACAAGTGTTGAAGTTCTAAAGACAAGGTTCTGAGTGAACAAGTTCTGAAGACTGAAGACTTGAGATTTTGAAGACCCAACTATCTCGTATCTACTCATGCTTCAATCATATACTATCAAAAGCCTCTGAAGTTCAGAAGAAAATGTTATTGTTAGCAAGGATAATACATAGTACTAAAATGCTTGATCCCACTACCTCCCCACTAGCCTTAAATTGTGGAAAAGGACAATACATGGAAGTATTATTTTCATCCTTTTGTAACGACATTCCTCAGTAGCCAGATGCCATATAAAGACTCTATTTTTCTTGGTTATATAAGGAAAAGATCACATGCTTATGTGATGTTGCTGATCTGCAACGACAATATATCTATGTGAGATTGTTGCAGATACAACCATGGGTTGGTGTGTTGTTGCTAATTGCATAACCAGAAAGGTTAATACACACATACAACCAAAGTGTCAAAATTGTCATTGAACCATGTTGTTAATGTTTTCATACAATCATATGAGGTTGATGATTACAAGATAAAAATGGTACAAACCATGAAGTGCATAATTGATTATGTAGTCAAAGGCTGATAACTGTTTGACGATAATCTGCTTTTGCAGAAGTCACTGATTCATAATGAGTTTAATTTCATATGATGTAAGAAGCTCGTAAAGCTATAGAAGATGATCATAGAAGCTCCAATTACAAATCCATAACATGAATGTTGTGTCCTGAAGTGATCATTGGATTGAATTGAACAAGGGTTATTGTCCAGATTTTTCTAATGTGAATCAAGATGAAGAAGTCCTTCTATGCGCTCATCAAAGATCAACTAATATTTTAAAATCTTATGAAGAAGAAGACTTTAGCAATTCAAGTGCTCTGGGCTGTTGTCCGTGAAAAAGAAACTTGAAGAAGAAGAAGAAGACTCCACACATTTGTGCTACAATACAATGTAATAAATTAGTGCGTATTAGGATGATCTTCTGATGTACTTAAATTGTGTTTACAAATGCTTATATAAGAAGAAAACAATTGTAAACGTTACCCACTTCCCTAAAGGTGTTCTGGTCAAAACTTTAGGAGGCTTGGAAGTTAGCAGTTTGGTGCTCTCTTAGAACTAGGTGTTCTGGTGATTCCTCAAGGGCTAATATTTTGGTGATTCTTAGAACTATGTGTCTGGTACTGGAAGTTTCATCAACTAGTAACACCAAATATGTAACTCATTTTAGATGGTTGTGCAGTTAGTGAGGACAATTGGCCGTGCAAGGAAGTCGCAATTGCAGTTGTGCAGTTAGTCACGACAGGTAGCCGTGCAGGGAAATCGCAACAATTGTTGTGGAATTAGTCACAACAGATATTCGCATAAAGTAAGTCACAATAGTTGTTGTGCATGTAGCCACGACAGTTGGCCGCACAATGTAATCAATTTTGGTTATAGTGGATTAAGTCCTTTTCTAAGGCAAATCACTTTGCGGGGTGGACTGGACTAGCTTGAGAGTTTCTCAAGTGAACCAGGATATATCACGTGTTCTTTACTCTTTCTTATGATTTAATTTAATGTTTATTCTTCCACAACGCAACTCAAAGCATCACTTAACGCAACAACATTAAGAGACGAAAAGTTGTCAAGCGCGAAAACCCCAATTCAACCCCCCCCCCCTTTTCTTGTGTTTTTCTCACACCTTCAAACCCCGTACAAAATTTTGTTTCATCGATTTAAGCTCATCGTTCATAACATCTAACCATTTATTTTAATTATCATTGTTAATGGCTTATAAAAATGGAATTATATCATTATCAATTCCTAAGTCATTTGCAAACTCTTGTAGATAAACAATATAACCATTCATAATAATATATTTTTGTTATATTTGGGGACATCCTTAGTGCTATTTTGTTGTTGTTGTTATATTATAGTTTATTTCTCACTTTCAAGGTTATTAGCTTGTTGTTGTACTTGATAGTTATGAAATTGAGCATAAGAAACAAAAATTATTGAAGTATAAACACTAGTTAAAGGAACTTGTACTCTAACTTCCTTAACTTCCACATTTTGTGGATATTTGCTTCCATTATTTTACCAATGAACCAAGAATTTATAGTTTTAACCATTCTTTTATTATGGATATGATTGTAAACTCTACACTTGTTATTCTTTTTTGGAAAAAAATGGAATTTCCATTGATTTTTATTCAACCTAATTTATTTTCATATGGGTTTTATATCCTTATTTATGATCGACAACTCCAAGGTTTCTTCGTTTCCTTCATGTCCATAATTATAAAGGCGTATTTTGAGCTGCCTTTCTAGGAATTGTATTTAACAAATGCTTTATGGTATTTAAGATATACTTCTATAAAGATATAAGTAAATATGAAATACTTAATATGCTCCTAACCATTATCATTAAAGTACAATTATATCTAAAAGATAAATCATTTGTTACGATGGGCATGTCGTTATGAATTGAGCATACATACCATGTTTTTAAGTAACTTAGAAAATGTAAGAACAATAATTGGTACTACATTTTATCTCTATGTTTTTATGATAAAATGGAGTGTTTGTGAAAGAACAATTTAATGTTCTAATGTTTGTTATGTTGCATATCATGTTAAAGAAGTTATCATATCTACCAAATAGAATTCAGACGATCGTTAAAGACCATATGCGAGTTACTAGGTGTAACATAAGTCGCCAATGTGCTAAATAATCAATGATGCTTTTGTATCTGATCACAATCAGAAATATCCTGAGATGCCTTATGTTGTTTCTGCAATGCTCTCTTGATTTCTGTTATATGCGTGGTTCTGATTCTGAATCAAGCGAAGCTTCTGAATTTGTTATCTTCTAAAGACTAAGTGTTGAAGAACTCTGAAGACTTGAGATTCTAAGTGAACGATGTTTTGAAGACTCCGAAGACTTGGAGTTCTGAAGGCCAAGGGTTTTAAAGACAAGTGTTGAAGTTCTGAAGACAAGGTTTTGAGTGAACAAGGTTCTGAAGACACTGAAGACTTGATATTTTGAAGACCCAGTTATCACGTCTCTACTCATGCTTCAATCATATTATAATTAGAAGCCTCTGAAGATCATAAGACAAGGTTACTGTTAACAAGGAAAGTACATAATACAAAACACTTTATTCCACTACCTCTCCACTAATCTTAAATTATGGAAAAGGACAAACGTGGTAGTACGATTTCCAGCCTTGTGTAACGAAATTCCTTTAGTAGCCAACTGCTCTCTGTCGCTCCCGACAAATGAAAAAAGGTCATATGAAGGTACAGACGCGAACGGTCGGCGAAGGGAACAGTGAGAACGCACAGCCGTGAACTCACTGGAGAATGAATAGAGTCGCCAGCTAGGCATCTTTATCCCGGAGGAAAGGCAATGCTGCATAAGCCTAGAAAAAGATGGATAAGACGGTTTGCGAACCAGAGAGACTGAGAAAGGGGGTTGGTTACAACCTGGGAAGGTATTAGCACCCAGATTGTCCGCCGTACTCGACGGGATCCACGCTTAAAAGATTTGTGTTTTAGAGGGGTAGTGTCAGTGCTATTTGTGCATAAAAGAGCTGGAAAAGATGTACAAGTGTCAGTGTAAAGAAATGTGATGTGTATAAATGTACAGTGTCAGTGTGAGATCAGGAATGAAATGCTCAAGAATATGAGGCTAAAGAATGAAGCTGGAAGGAGGGGGAATGTACAGAGACTTTTGTTCGATAACTGTTAAGTTATGCCTACGTATCCTCTCGTGCAATGAGGAAGTCAGAACACCGTAGTTCGACCCAAAGAGACTGAAAGATGAATTGACTTGTGAACTGCTTGCAGTCTATGCTCAAGTGTATGATCTGTCTGGCACAGATGCAAACTGTCTTGCATTAGACGGAAGAAGCAAGTTCTCGATTGTGAGTGAATGAGATGAGAAAAGAATCCCGAAGGAGACGATTATTGTTTGTTTTTGAGTTTTCAGTCTTTTATTGCTTTTGGAGTTTGTCATAAGATAATGAGCTTAAGCCTAAACCAATGGATTTAATAAACTCATCACATCTTCCCTCTGATTAGGGGTAATGGGAATTACCTTAAGTGTGAAGTCAGATTCTCACACTTAATCACCTTTGGTGTAGGGTTAAGATCATTAACCTACTTGTGATTAGTTAGATGTTTTTGTGATTTTTTGTTTAGTGTTAAGTAATGAGGTTAAGCCATAATCAAGGATTAAACAGACTCATTACACCATCCTAAAAGAAGGATAATAGATGAGAATGTTTAAGCTGGGGAAAACTCCTCAACTTAATCCATGATTAGGGATTAAACCCATGACAAAACAAGTCTTTATTAGATGGATTTTAATTAGTGGTATGATGATGAAGTGTTTTTTATGATTTGTAAGACAACTTGAGGGGGACTTGTCCATTAACTTTAGGGTTAGTCCTTCTTAACCAATTAAGGAAGAATTAGAACCCTAATGCAAGGCCCAAGTTACAAGTGTACTGTCTTGATGTTTATTAAGTGAATTGATTAAGAGAGTTCAACACCTTAAGGGTCCAAGACTTAGGATTAAAGTTATACACTCCATCCTAAAAGAAGGATGCAGGCATGATCTTAATCACAAAGTCTTAAAGCCTTGAGGGTTTAGTCCCTGATTATGAGGTGAGGAGAGAAGACTCAAAGAGAGACACAAAGGTAAAAACTATGGGGAGACTAATCAAAACCCTAATTCATTATCATGCTTGGTTGGTCCTAATGTTTGTGAGGTTTTCAAGAACAATCTTCAGATGAACCACCAGGAAGCAGATGAACAAGATCAAGAGAAGCAAAGTGACTTGCTTTATTCAAGAAGTCAAGTCACTTGAAGAAAGAAAGTGGGAGGAAGAAGAATGAGCAAGCTCAAACTCAAACACACATAAGAATGCAGCAATGGAGGCAAGAGAGATGAAAAGAAAAGTTATGAGAAGTGAAGGCAAATCCACTTCTCAAGTTTTACTTACCACCTGAAATGTTAGAAACAAATGCAATACAATGCTAAATGAGATGAAATGACATGATGCAAAGCAAAACCAGAAGCATGGTGATGATGATTATGATGTTATGAAGTGCTGCAAACATGAGACAAGACAAAGGGATGCTCATACAAGATCATGAATGCAAATGATGCAAGTTAAGAAGCATGAATAAGCATGAAATGTTATGAAACATACAAGACAAATGGCATGGCAAATATGTAATGCAATGATCAAAGATGCTTCATACATGTCTTAAGATGTCAAATGGATCATAAGAATGCACCAAATGCAATGACAAGTCAAGTTATGCAAGGAAATGCAAGAATGGTGCAAAGGGAAAGCCCAAATTAGGGTTCATGAAACAAACATCAAACACAAACCAAAAACAGAAGCAAACCCTAATATGAAAAATGGAAAATGGTACCTAAAGAAACCCTAAACCTATAACAAACCACTGCCCAAAGGGGAGCTCTTAACTCTCAACCAAACTCAAGTTATGAATTTTGCAAGTTATTAGGGTTTTTTAGGGTTTGTAACAAAAGAAATGCCAATCAATTAGAAAATGCAAGATCAAATCATGGCCTTTTTATCCTTGGAAGTTCATGTCAAATGGAAAACAATACAAAAAGAATCAATGTCTCAACCCTTACCAAGAGGCAGAAATGAATTTTCAAACATATGACCAAAATAATGCATCAAAAATGATTTAATTCAATGAAAAATTCTTAAGATGCATCAAGATCAAAAAAGAAATTTGGTTTGAAGGTTGGACAATGTTTCTAAATGTCTTAGAACACTTCATGAATTTTTTTGTGATTTTTAAATACCTAAAAGTATTTTTAATTAATTAATTCTCATTAATCAATTAAAAATAATCTTTTAAATATTTAAAAATACTTTTTTAATGATAAAAATAAAATAAAAATATTTTTTGTGTCATAAAAATTAATAAAACCTTAAAGAAAAAGTTTCATAATTTTTATGATTTTTTTACTATTTTAAAATAATTGTGCAAAATAAAAGAAATAAAATGAATTAAAAATTGAATTAAAATAAAAGTAAACAGATTGGATGGCCAGGATGGATTCTGGGTTTAAACTCATTGACTGCGCGCGCTAGTGAAGGGCCAGGATGCATTCTGATTAAATTATCCTAATTAATAATTAATTAAATAAATGATGGAGATTAGGGCTAATGGAAAGGATCTGGGCCATCAAATTGGGAGGGAAGTCAAACATTCCACGCGTATCAACGGACCAAATTCAAACTTGACTTAATGACTGTAATTAGGGCAAACTAAACTCAGGTGGCCGGAGAAGACTTCCGGTCATCTTCTCCGGCCAGAAGGTCACCTGAAAAATCTCAAAACCTCTCAAAACGTAAAATAAATGAAAACTAAGATCATGGAAACGTTCCTCTCATCCTCACGAATCAAAGCCCTATCCTAAAACAAATTTATTTAACCTAGACAAGCTGAATCGAAGAGGGAGAGTTCTAGGGTTCGTGAGCTTCAAACAGCAATTAAATTCTCAAAACACATCCATTTCAAAAACTAAAAGCATCAGCATGATCAGGAGAGCATAAGGAACAAGTTTGTAACTAAAAAAGAGATTTCTGGAAAAAATTATTTGGAGCTACCTGAGATTTGCAACCTCTGACTTAGGAACTTTCAGGCCCTTTCTTTAAGTGCAAGCTGTTCCTCTTGGCCCCCCAAAGATGTCTGGATGCTCAAATGGAGTTTAGACTTGCTGGATGATGAGTTTCGAAGAGAACTGCTTCAGTTCAGTCAACAATGGCAGTTGAGCTTTTGGCACTTTCAGGCTATGAGAGATGGTTGTTTGTGATCTATGAAGTGTGTTGAGAAGTTTGGCAAAGTTTGTTTTGATGTTTGTGGGCTATAGTGAGAGCTGCAAGTGAAACTGCAAACTGAGGTGAGAGATGGCAGTGAGAGTTTCTGGTTGTTTCAAGCTCTGATTCTTAATGCTTTGTCTTCTATGGATCAAGGTGAGATGAATGGAGGAAAAAGATTTTGTGTTTGCAGGCTGTGTAATGAAATTCGAAGGAAGTTGCAAGTTGGGGTGTTTTTTGTGTAAGTTATGAATGGTATGTTTTCAGCCTTGGTTCTTAGTGTTATGGCCAGCAAAATGAATGAATAAAATAATGCAAGTGGCTGTGAGATGTGACTTGTACTTTATGGATTGGTAGATCAACTTTTGCTCAAAAACCACTTTTGTGTAAGATAGGGCATGGCATGATACTAGGCAAGTACAAGTTGGGTGCTGGTGCAGCAAAAGGTGAGGGAGAGGCTAGCCCAAAGTCAGCAGCCAATGTCATAAGTTGGTGAAGTAGTCATGAGTGAAAATGCAAGTTGGCTAGCTTTATGGTTTTCCATGGAAATGCCTTGTTACATGAACCAAACCATGAGCAAACTTGGTCCATTTCTGATTTTTGTGACTTAGAGAACATTCACATGCTGGTTTGACATGAATTTGAGGCAGCAATCATGCATTGATTCAAGACTTAGCAAAATTCCCACTTGGTGCATGACTTGAAAAACAATGATTTTTGGCAACTTTGCATGGCCATAACTTTTGATCCATGAAGAGTTAGATCATGTTCTTGTACTTTTTGAAAAGGGAAAGATGAGATCTACAACTTTCATGACCAAAGTTTTTCCATTTGAAGCCTTTTTGGATCATAAATCAAAGCTTGAAAATTGACCTAAAAGTATGCATTCTTGAAAAGTCAACAAAACCCAAAAAGTCAACTTTTGCAAAAACCCTAAATTCTTGATTTTTATGAACTTAAATCTTCTTCCATGACCAAATAAAGATCATATACACTCAAAATGATGAAGATCACCCATTGGTTGGGTCATTGGGGGCCTCAGATGCCCTGATTTTGCACTGACTTGTCTGAAAAGTCAACCTTTGATCAGATGACTTCCCCATGGAATTTCTTCATGAAAATTGATATGCATACTCCCTATACCATATAGAGATAAATGGAAACAAGAGTGACCAAAAAATTTGGAGTTATGGCCTCTGAAACCAAAACCCTAATTTTCAGTCAACTGTGTAGTTCATCCTGGCTCTGCATCCACTCAAACCCTAGTTCTTGTGGTCCCTCTGCAATTTTGACTTTGTGAGGATGTAACATGATATAAGAACACACATGGACCCCTTTGAGTTGATTAGTGGCCTTTGGAATGGCTCAAGATGTCCTGAGGTTGCTCAGATCACAAACCCTAGGTGCAGATGACCTAGAAACTATCCAGTGAAACCAAATGAGACATGAGATGATGTGATTGTGTTTATGCATATGAGATGATCACAAGTCATGTGTGAATGGGTGAGGGCAAATTTGGGGTGTTTACAGCTGCCCCTATTCAAGCATGAGTTAGCTGTGCAGGTTGTAAGCGACGGCTTAACAGGCAAACAAGATAACTTGTGGTTGAATACCAAAGACAGTCCAAAATTTGCACTCACAGAATGAAGAAGAAAAGGGATATAGATTGTAAAAGGAAAATAAAGTATATTGTAAAGTGTAAGCGACGGAGGACGACCGTCGAGCAGAGGACGACTGCTGGGTAAATAGCAATGACGGGGACGGCCGACATGCTGGTAAAGTGTATAAAAATAAATCAATGACGGGGACGACCGACATGCTGGGGATAAACGGTAAAACCAAGACGGGGACGGCCGACTGGCTGGGGAAAAACAAGTAAGGCTAAGACGGGGACGGCCGACTAGCTGGGGAAAATCAAATTATGATGGGGACGGCCATCAAGATAAAGTAAGGTTCTCTGGGAATTAATGAAACATGACGGGGACGGCCATCAAGTTCACAAGGCAAAGTAACCATCGACGGGGACGGCCATCGGGCTAAAAAGGAAAAGGGACCACGACGGGGACGGCCATCGGGTTAAAGAATAAATGAAATAAACAGATGATGGGGTACGGCCATCAAAGGTGAAGGACGATCACCTAGCAGGGGACGGCTGCTCTGTTGGGAATAAAAGAAAAATGATGGGGACGGCCATCAAAGGTGGAGGACGACCACCTGGCAGGGTACGGCTGCCGAAAATATCAACGATGGGGACGGCCATCGGATAGAAAAGGTCAACGATGGGGACGGCCATCGGACGAGCAAGATGGAGGACGACCATCAAGAAGTGGAGGACGACCACTCAGCAGGGGACGGCTGCTCTCAGGGTTTATCATAACACAGGATGAGTGTTAGACAACTAAAATCAACAATGGGGACGGCCATTGGATAAAGTGATGAAGGACGATCATCAAAAGGTGGAGGACGACCACCTAGCAGGGGACGGCTGCTAAAATCAACGATGGGGACGGCCATCGGATGAGCATGATGGAGGACGACCATCAAGAAGTGGAGGACGACCACTTAGCAGGGGACGGCTGCTCTCAAAGTTTATCATAACACAGGACGAGTGTTAGATAAAGGGAAAATTTGTTGGCAATCTACTGGGGAGATAGTAAACACGGACGAGCGTTTACATCCAAGAAACAAAAGGTATAAGTGTTTGGTATTGTGTATAGATTAAAGATGCGGACGAGCATCCTTAAGACTATGATACGGACGAGTATCATGTAGAAACAAACTGACACGTGCTCAGAGCTGATGATACGGACGAGTATCAACTGGTTAACAAGGAACACGGACGAGTGTTGTATCTGAAAGTATCCTCCTGGGGAATAGTAGACACAGACGAGCATCTATATTCACGAAGACATAAGTGTTTGACATGGTGTATGGATCAAAGATGCGGACGAGCATCCTTAAGACTATGATACGGACGAGTATCATGTAGAACAAACATTAGACGCAATGCTCTGAGATGATGGTACGGACGAGTACCAACTGGTTAACCAAGAA
Organism: Lathyrus aphaca; assembly: GCA_963966055.1. Classification (NCBI taxonomy): domain Eukaryota; kingdom Viridiplantae; phylum Streptophyta; class Magnoliopsida; order Fabales; family Fabaceae; genus Lathyrus; species Lathyrus aphaca. Next base: position 302,637,156 of record OZ014524.1, on the reverse strand, counting down.
CAAGGACTACTGTCGAATCTGCGGGGATATACATGGTGTATATAAGATACGGACGAGTATCTGTATAAGTGTACCAATGAGCAGTGAGTATTGATGTATAGGTGAGTGTTTATCTGCTGGGGATATGACACGGACGGGTGTCAGGAAAGTGTATATACAAGTATAGGCGACCACGCTGGGGGTATGACGCGGACGGGTGTCAAGAAAGTGTATAGGTATATGTAAGTGCAAAGAGGGTGTCCTTGGCTTTCTGCTGGTGACACGACACGGACGAGTGTCAGGATGTATCTGCAATACTGGTGATCTTGGTTTGTAAAGTGTATTCAGGCAACCTGCTGGGAAATGATGATACGGACGGGTATCAAAAAGGAGATATGCACTGGTGTTTGTGATATGGGGCAACTGCTTTTGCTGGGACTCTGATGGGGATGTATTCTGTATGCCGACAGATTGTCAATATTTACAAGTGTTCAAATCACAACATGACTTATGATTATGCTATGCATTTGATTTTTTTGCCGTAATGCTCCGTATTAGACGGAATGCTACGCTCTGGGGGTGAATATGATGCGAATGCTATGATTATGCAAAGAGGCACCGATCCGGGATTCGGATCCCGTTGCTGCAAAGATCTCTGGTTGATCTGCTTGAAGTGAACATCCCAGCTGGGGATGAGATCATTGGTAGATCTAATGATGTATCCGTTTGGGGATATAAGCCACTGATTGACATATCTTTATAATACGGGACCCAGCTGGGGTTTGTAGAAGCGTTCCTCCCCTCTGTTGTGACTTCTTCGTGCGTTGCTCTTCTGAATAGAGGCTTGAAGCTCCGCGGGGAGATGATTTCCTGATTCTGCATCCTGCTGAGGAGGGATAGTTGGTATTTTAGTCGGGGAAATGCTATTGGTAAATCAACTGGGGAGAGCAATGGGAAGCAACTCAGCTGGGGATAGAGCATTTCGGATGCTGTATGTTGATTTGGCAACTTTGCTGGGGAAGTGGGCACCTCCCAGTGCCAGGTGAGTTGATAATGATTTGCCAGTTGCTGAGACGTAACTTGCATGCCCCAGGTCGCGTTCTGGATACCTGCAATCCTGCAAAGATAAAGAAACGCACAAATGGTCCCGAGGTATCTTTTACTGAGATTCCGTCATAGGAAAAAAAGTACTTTCGAGAGTAAGCATATTCCCTGCAAGCATGTGTTTTATTTTTAGAGAGAGGCATCTGTACTTATGCAATTGTGTTTTTAGAGACATCAGACAACTCTTTGCAAAACATAAATGTAAAAACGAGACATGGCTGAAAATCTGATTATATTAATTCGTGTGCCCTGAATTGGCAAGATACAGTCAGAGAAACATATCTCCTGAAATGAGGAGATTGTTACAAATTGAGAAACAAAGTGCTGGCGGTGTTGACGACGCTTTGAGGAGCTTCCTCTCCTGCTATGACTCGTATGACAATGACGTTCTTCTCGTTTTGCTTTCTGGAGAGAGTTGATTCTGATTGCAGCTTGATCCCTTGGAGCTTACCAAGTTGTAGGTGATACAGACGAATTCAGAATGCAGTTGTTCGCTTATTCCCTTATTTTGCATGGATCGCCCTTTCGGGTTTTCAATCCATCGGGATACCCATTTTTGCCTGAGTTGTCCAATGCGGCTTTTCAACTCAGCGGGTGTACATTTTTTGTTTATTTCCCTTATTTTTGCCCGAGTCTTTTATTCTGTTTTTGACTCGCCGGGATGCCCTATTTTTGCCTGGACTTACATTCTGTTTTTATGTCCAGCGGGTCATTTTATGCGAAGTATTTTTTAACTGCATCCGAATTCACAGGGGATGGAAAATCTTCACCATCCATGGTGCTGAGCATCAGTGCTCCGCCAGAGAAAACTTTCTTTACAACGAATGGTCCTTCATAATTTGGAGTCCATTTGCCCCTGTGGTCTGTATGAGGAGGGAGTATTCTTTTCAGCACAAGATCTCCTACTTGGTACTCTCGGTGCCTGACTTTCTGATCGAAGGCTCTCTTCATTCTCTTCTGATATAACTGCCCGTGGCAGATTGCAGCCAATCTCTTCTCTTCGATCAGACTCAATTGTTCGAATCGGGACCGAACCCATTCTGCTTCACTCAGTTTAACATCCATCAATACCCGTAACGAGGGTAATTCAACTTCAACAGGCAGGACTGCTTCCATACCATACACAAGCTGATACGGTGTTGCCCCAGTGGACGTTCTGATTGATGTGCGATACCCATGCAAGGCAAACGGTAGCATTTCATGCCAGTCTTTGTAGGTGACTACCATCTTTTGCACAATCTTCTTGATGTTCTTATTTGCTGCCTCAACAGCGCCGTTCATCTTTGGCCTGTAAGGAGAAGAATTGTGATGTTGGATCCTGAAGTCCCGGCATAATTCAGCCATCATTTTGTTGTTGAGATTAGAACCATTATCAGTAATGATTCGCTCGGGCACTCCATATCTACAGATGATATCTCTTTTCAGAAATCGAGCTACCACTTGCCTGGTGACGTTTGCATATGAGGCTGCTTCAACCCACTTTGTAAAATAATCGATGGCGACCAGGATGAATCTGTGGCCGTTCGAAGCAGTTGGCTCAATTTTGCCAATCATGTCAATGCCCCACATAGCAAAGGGCCATGGTGAAGACATTATGTTCAGGGGATTGGGAGGCACATGCACCTTGTCTGCATAAATCTGGCATTTATGGCATTTTCTGGCGTAGGCACAACAGTCTGCATCCATTGTGATCCAATAATAGCCTGACCTCAACAATTTCTTAGCCATGGCATGCCCTCCTGCATGGGTGCCAAAGGATCCTTCGTGCACTTCGTGCATCAACAAATCAGCTTCCGTCTTGTCAACACATCTGAGGAGTACCATGTCAAAGTTCCTCTTGTATAAAGACCCATCAGTGTTCAGAAAGAAACTTCCAGCAAGCCTTCTCAAGGTCTTCTTATCATTGGAAGATGCCCCAGGTGGGTACGTTTGATCCTCCAAGAAGCACTTGATGTCATGGAACCAAGGCTTATCATCTTTAGCAATATCTGCTGCAAATACATATGCTGGTCTATCAAGTCTCGATACTGAAATCTGAGGTACAAAGTTAGCAGCTTGAACTTTGATCATGGATGAAATGGTAGCAAGAGCATCCGCAAACTGATTCTCATCCCGAGGGATATACTCAAGCTTGACTGTTGTGAAGAAAGTCAATAACCTTCTTGTATAATCCCTGTAAGGTATCAGATGATCTTGGTGGGTGTACCATTTGCCGTTGGTCTGATTGACTACCAAAGCTGAATCTCCGAATACGGTCAATGTCTTGATCCTGAGGTCAATGGCTTCCTCAAGACCCATAATGCAAGCTTCGTATTCAGCTTCATTGTTAGTGCAGTTGAAAGTGAGCTTTGCCGAGAAAGGCATGTGAACCCCTTTAGGTGTGATGAGTACTGCACCAACACCACGGCCATTCATGTTGACAGCCCCATCAAACATCATAGTCCATCCTTCTTCTGGGTCAGGCCCTTCAGTGTGAATAGGCTCTTCATGATCTTTTGCTTTAATGAACATGATGTCTTCATCGGGGAAGTCGAACCTCATAGGCTGGTAGTCATCAATGGGTTGCTCAGCAAGATATTCAGATAGTACACTGCCCTTGATGGCTTTCTGAGATGTGTACTGTATGTCGTATTCTGTGAGAATCATCTGCCATCTTGCAACCCGTCCGGTAAGAGCTGGCTTCTCGAATATGTACTTGACTGGGTCCATCTTTGAGATTAGCAAGGTAGTGTGGGTCAACATATACTGCCTCAGTCGGCGAGCAGCCCACGCTAAAGCACAGCAAGTTTTCTCGAGCAGTGAATAACGTTGTTCACAGTCGGTAAACTTTTTGCTTAGGTAGTATATTGCATACTCTTTTCGACCAGACTCGTCATGCTGGCCCAGCACACACCCCATTGACTCTTCCAATACTGTCAAGTACATAATCAGAGGTCTTCCTTCAACTGGCGGCATGAGGATTGGAGGTTCTTGCAGATATTCTTTAATCTTGTCAAAAGCCCTTTGGCAATCTTCGTTCCACCTGACCGTTTGTTCTTTTCTTAACAGCTTGAACAAGGGTTCACAGGTTGCTGTGAGATGAGATATGAACCTTGAGATGTAGTTCAATCTACCCAAGAACCCTCGAACTTCTTTCTCAGTTTTCGGTGCAGGCATCTCTTGGATGGCTTTGACTTTATCAGGGTCAACCTCAATCCCTTTCTCGCTTACAATAAAGCCCAGCAGTTTACCGGATCGCACCCCGAACGTGCATTTGTTGGGGTTCAACTTCAGCTGATACTTCCTCAGACGCTTGAACAACTTGAGCAGATTCACCAGATGGTCTTCCTCTGTAAGGGACTTGGCAATCATATCATCCACATAACATTCGATTTCCTTATGGATCATGTCATGAAACAATGTTACCATAGCCCGTTGATACGTGGCACCAGCATTCTTTAGTCCGAATGGCATCACTTTATAACAGAACGTGCCCCAAGGTGTGATGAATGTTGTTTTCTCCATGTCTTCAGGTGACATCTTGATCTGATTGTATCCCGAAAATCCATCCATGAAGGAAAATACCGAGAACTGAGCCGTGTTATCCACCAATACATCAATGTGAGGTAATGGGAAGTCATCTTTCGGGCTGGCTCTGTTCAGATCCCGGTAATCAACACACATTCTTACTTTTCCATCCTTCTTAGGCACAGGTACTATGTTAGCAACCCACGGAGGATAGCTAGTCACAGCAAGGAACCCGGCGTCCCATTGCTTTTGTACCTCTTCCTTGATTTTCATAGCCATGTCTGGGCGAGTTCGGCGCAACTTCTGTTTGACTGGTGGGCATTCATCCTTCAAAGGCAGCTTATGCACAACAATATCGGTATCCAACCCTGGCATATCTTGGTAGGACCAAGCAAACACATCAACATACTCTTGAAGCAGATCTATCAGCTGTCTCTTCACTGAGTCTTGCAGGCAGGCCCCGATTTTAACTTCTTTCACATTTTCTTCCGTACCAAGATTAATCACTTCAATCTCCTCCTGATGAGGAGTAATAACTTTTTCCTCCTGTCTCAGCAACCTGGCTAGCTCTTCAGGAAGCTCATATTCTTCATCAACCCCTTCATCAGCTTGATTGATCGGATTGTCAAAGTCATACGATGTCATAGCTGTGCTGTTGTCGGTGCTGTCTGGAAGGCACTCTCTGCAAGGGTTAAGTCGGTTCATTTTAGTGATTGATTTTAATCTTGCTTTAGAAAAAAGTGAAATGAAGTTATCATTTTGAAAACACCGCCATTTATTTTTGTACAAAAAGAAAAATGGAAAAACAGTGAGCAGAAAAGAAAAAGACTCGTTTGCAAAAAGATTGTCTGATATTTCATTAATTTAATCTTGTTTGCACAAAAGTACAGATGGCCCTGATTACAAAATGAGTCTTGTCATCTTGGGCAAGATGCAAGACTTTGATGCATGCTATAAAAGATACAGGAAATAATAATTACTCTGCTCGAGTAACACTTATAATTCCCTGGGAAGACCAGTTCGAGACACTGCTCCCCGGGACCTTTGGACGAATCCAATTCTCCAGGTTGCGCTCCTCTTCCAGCTCGTCTTCCAGACAGTTGATAGCATCGGGGGTTAGCATTCCCCCACTGACAAATCCTGGCTCTGCAGCAGCCTTTGCTTGACGTTGAGTTGGTTTGTAACCCAACCCAAATTTGTCCTTCTCCTCCTCCACAGCTAAGACCTTGCCCCAGCCTTGGGCAGTTCCTTCCTCAACAACCTTCCGGGCTTGTTGATATGACGACATGGAGATTCCTGAAACAGCAGATGCTTCATTGACATTCAAGGCTTCAAAACCTTGGCTCATCGTTTCATGGATTTCTCCATCCATCTCAATGTATTTATAAGTAGCCAGGTGGCTAACAAAGATGTCCTCTTCTCCACAGATTGTGACAACTTGACCCTCCCACTCAAATTTTAACTTTTGGTGAAGGGTAGACGTTATAGCGCCAGCGGCGTGGATCCAGGGTCTACCCAACAAACAGCTGTAGGCGGGCTGAATGTCCATCACATAAAAGATAGTTTTAAAGGTCTGCGGGCCAATTGTCACAGGCAGCTCAACTTCTCCCAGAACCGATCTCTTCGAGCCATCAAAAGCTCTAACCACCAGGTTGCTGGGTCTCAATGCCAGTCCATCATATTCGAGCTTCACCAGAGCCTTCTTTGGTAGGACATTCAGGGAAGAACCTGTGTCCACCAGCACATGTGAAAGGACAGCTCCTTTGCATTCCATGGTTATGTGCAAGGCTTTGTTGTGATTGCGGCCATCCACTGTCAGGTCAGAATTGGTAAACCCTAGCCCATTGCTAGCAGTAACATTTCCAACGACGGTTTCCAATTGGTTGACAGTAATCTCCTCGGGCACGTAAGCTGCGTGCAGTACTTTCAGTAGTGCATTCCGATGGGCTTCGGAGCACATAAGCAGAGAGAGGATGGAGATTTTGGATGGCGTCTGGTGAAGTTGATCCACAATTTTGTAATCACTCTTTTTGATGATCCTCATAAACTCATCAACTTCCTGATCGAATGGAGTCTTCAGGGCTTCTTTGGCAGCTGGATCTTCCTGCACCGGTCCTTTACCCTTTGCCTTGGCAGCAGCTTCTGCTTCGGCAGTAGGTCTTTGGACTTGTGAAGCGAAGAGACGTCCGCTTCGAGTGAAGCCTCCGCCTCCGCCCACATTATCAATTTGTGGTGCAGGTGCTGTTGTTTCCAGAGTGATTCTTCTCCCTTCGCAGTACAAGTCGGAGCCATAGTGCCATGGGATGGCCCTATTGCTTTCATATGGTACAGGTCCAGGCACCGTGACGGTAACTGGACTGATTGCTGCTGCTGAGGGGACTGCAATTGTTTGTGGATCATAAAAGATAGTAACTGGTGCTCTAGTGGGAGCAGCACCCTCTGAATGGTAGGCGGAGTTATTTTCTGGATCATAGAAGATGGTAACAGTGGAAACATCTTCATGATTGTTTGCTGGAGTTGTAGGAGGTCCTGATGGAAGGACTGTTGTTGTTGTTGATGGAGAGTCGAAATGGAATGAAGCTGATGTTGTAGCAGGAGAAACTGTTGAAAACTGATCATTTGGTAGGACAGATGAAGTACTTGCTGATGTTGTTGATGAATTGTCGGGAACAGTAGTTGTTGCAGTTGTAGTAGGGTCTGGAACAGTTGTTGATGAAGTTGCCGGATTGGTCGGAAATGATGTAGTAATCTGTAAGAGGCCACTCTTAATAAGGCTGTCAATGCCATTCCTCAAGTCTTCACACCCATTCCAAGAAATATTGCAGTATGGGCACCCCAATTCACACCCCGGAAATATATCATTTTCACGGAGCTGAGCCTTGATTTCCACCAATGGTGTCCTGATCTGATCCACACTAGTTATCAAATAAACCTGTTGGTCTTCTTCAATGGCATTAATTCGGGGACCACCATGGTGTGGCATTGGGTTTTTATTGACATTGGGCGGAGGTGCAAAGTTCAGAGCCTTGGAGTCCACTAAGTCTTGCACCTTCATATGCAGAGCTCTGCACTTTTCCGTACTGTGACCAGGTGCGTTTGAATGAAAAGCACACCTAGCATTGGAGTCATAGTTTCTTGGTAGACTGTTGGGATCCGGCGGTGCCAACGTTCTTAGCTCAACCAGGTTGAGTTTCAGAAGTTGTGGCAATAAGGCAGCATACGGCATTGGAATCGGGTCTATCACCCTGTTAGCTTGAGAGGGCCTCTGCTGAAATGGCCTCTGTTGATTGTTGCTGTTGGAGTTGTTGTTGTAGTTGTTTCTTGGAGGATATTGATTTTGCTGGTACTGGGGTTGTTGTTGGAAGTTTTGTTGAGGAGGTTGATAGACTGGTATAGGATGAGCTGGAGCAGGGATTGTGACTGCTGCTATTGTTCTTGGAACATACTGGGGCCTGCCCCTGTTGGTGTGAATGGCATTGGTCTCGCCAGATCTTCTCGGGCCTGCAAAAGGCTTTCTTGTACCACTGGACGAGCTTGCACCATTATCAGATATCTTACCCATTTTCAACAGGCTTTCGATTCTCTCCCCAGCTATGACAACATCGGCGAAGCTGGTGGAAGAGAAAGCAGCTAACCTGTCAATATATGTTCCCTGGAGAGTGTTCATAAACATGTCTGCCATTTCTCTCTCAGACATTGGTGGTTGAACGGCAGCAGCCAACTGCCTCCATCTTTGAGCGTATTCACGGAAACTTTCCCTTGACGACTGCGACATTCCCATCAGGAGAGTCCTGTTGGGTGCCATGTCTAAGTTGTATTGATACTGTCGGATGAAGGCCTCTGCCAGGTCCTTCCAGCATCTCACAGTTGCCCTTGTCAAGTGGGAATACCATTCCCTTGATGCTCCAGTCAAACTGTCTTCGAAGTAAAACATCCAAAGTTTCTCATCCATTGTGTAGGCCTTCAGCCTTCCCAGGAACGACTGTAGATGAGTCCTGGGGCATGAAGTCCCATTATACTTTTCGAAGCATGGAGGCTTGAACTTGTGGGGGATCCTGACCCCGTCAACCAGCCCCATGTCCATGACGTCAAAGCCCAGAGAGTTTTGAGACTCCAGTGATCTCAACTTTTCAGCTATCTCATCCAAACGCCTATCGTAGGCCTCTTCTCCTGCACCCATGACTGTGAATTGATCCTCCTGAGGATCCTCTTGAAGCACTCTGGCTGCAGTGGCAGTGCCCTGAACATTTGCGGGAATGTTAATTTCGGGATGCAAATGTGGGCCAAACACTGGGGGATTAACATGTGGTTGCACCCTTTCGTTGTTGCTTGTGCCAGCAGTTCCTACATGGGGGTCCTCTTGAGTTCTTCCCTCTACCAAAACTCTAAGCCTCTCCTGACTCTGAGCTAAGTTATTCATCACTTCCATGAATTGAGTGATCTGGGTTCTCATCTCCACCCTTTCGTTAGCCATCTGGGTTCTGGCCTCGTTGAGATCTTGCTGCAACTGGTCCATTTGGATGCCCGGAAGGTTGCTTCTAGTTGGGTACCTGTGTGGCCTGTTGAGAGGGAATAGCCTGCGGCGAGCAATAATTCCTGAATGTCACAACAGAGGTTAGAAACAATAAAACAGAAACCTACAAAACAAACAAAAGGGTTAGTATGCAATGCAGTATGCTTATTTGCTATCAAGGTATCCGACTTGGTCTTCAGTTTTGACCCGTCCAGACCCTTGAAGATGATGCTGTTGAAGTTGCTTTTGAAGTGAACCCAGATGGAAACAAACACAAATATATTACAAAGGTAAAATAATACAAATTGTTCATTTTTTACAACACTAGCCCTCTAAGGGGTCAAAAATACATCACCAAAAGCAAAAGTACATGGAAAAGGAACAACAACAAGCAAATAATCAGACTCCGAGGCCAAACTCATCCTCACGAACTTCCTTAAGAAGTGCTTCGGTCACAGGATCAGTCGGACGCTCCGTGAGACTTCTGATGAGAAGGTTCCTTGTTGCAACAGCTGCAGTCAACCTCTTGTTCTGACTTTGATCTTTGGATTTCTTCACTCCAGCTTTGATTCTTAGCTCTGAATTTTCCTCCTGGGCTGCTGCCAGGGCTTTTTCCATCTGCTCCATCTTATCTTGAACTCTCTTGTCTTCTAGAGTACGGGCCTCAGTGATCCGGACCCACCTGGCCTGACTTTCCTTCAAGTACAAGTCTGTTCTTGCTCTTTGAAACTGTGCTTCTTTACAGGCATTTTTCAGAATTTGCTCACCAGCCTTAGACTTGTTGATATAATCCCCAGACTTCTCAATCTTGGTCAAATGCTCCACTCTCAACTTTTCCAATCTTTCAATCTCCCTCACACCTTCACTCCTCTCCCTGAGGGTCTTCTGCAAGGCTTGGGATAACTTCTCATTTCTGTCCTTCAAGCTTTCAAACTCTTCCAGGCTGACTGTTGCTGGAGGTGGTGCTGAAGATGACTCAGGCATGTCTTTGATGGTGAAGGGCAATCCTGAGATTTGGGCCCTAGCATAGGACCACTCATGATATTGGGCTGATGCCACATTATTGCACTTCCCCAGAATGGTGATTCCCCTGGTTTGAACATGATCCCAGGCCCAGGCAGCCTGTCTAACAGTTGCCAGACTAACCTTGTTCTCACAGTAGAGGGTCTCAGCCAAGTCCTTTTCCCTAGGAGCATGAACCAGTGCATAACCCAATTGCCTCTTGAACAGCAGGGGGTTGTAATTGATACTTCCCTTGACTCCTACCAAAGGCACATTAGGAAAATGCCCACAGCTAGTGATTATGTCTCTGCCCTTGGTACTTTGATTGCACCACCTGATATCTGCTGTAGTTAGGACAGAAAGTCTCCTGGCCCAGTTGCTTTGCTGGTGAGGGTTTAGGAATGCATCTGTCTTAGGTAGATGCTTGAGAAGCCAGGCATGGAATAGTGGAGCACAAATCCTCACTAACTTCCCTCTCTGTTTCTCATTCCTCTGATGTACTGAGTAATAGAGATCACCCAACAAGGTAGGCACTGGGTTCTTCAAGATGAACAAATGGATTGCACTTTTGCTGATGAATCTGGGCTCATCTGCAAATAGCACAATTCCATACACACCTAAAGCCAACAGAGCACAAACAGCTTTCCACTCCCCCAGGGAGGCCTTCAGACTAGCTTGAGAGATTAAGAAGTCCAGCTGAAACCCAGGGACACTAGATTTAGAGGTCATGTGTTGTTCAATCAAGGCAGGTTCCAGGTGCAAAGCTTTGGCTATCTCCCCATTGCTGGGAAAATCCATTTCAGGATTGAATGGGATCTCCCTCTTGATAGGCAAACCAGTCAAAGATGAGTATTCTTCCAAAAGAGGACCCAACTGGAAGTCTTGAAATGTAAAGCATCTTAATGGGGGGTCATAGAACTGGATGCAGGTATGGATCAGGCTCCTCTGAGATGGGTCCATGTCCATAACTAAGTCAAGTATGTCCCCATAATGCTCCCTAAACAAAGGGATGTACTCCGGTGTAATCAGGGTTTGGATCCTCCTGAGGTCTGACAAGTCTGGTTGGAAGAAATGATAGGTAATGTTGTTTTTCTTTGGAGCCATGATGCTGAAGACTGGGTAGAGTGCTGATGACAATGCTGAGAAGAGAGAGAGAGCCACTGATTGGCTGGTGCTGAAGCAGACAGCTAAAAACTGAAACAGATGCTGGTGAAAATGGGTCAAAGCTGCAGATGGGGTCAAAACCAAAACCTGATGAACAATGGATACCCTGAAAAACAAATAAGCACATGTTAATATGATGCAATGAGTATGCATGCAAATGAAATGCAAGGGTCTGTGACTGAGCTGGATCTGAATAAATGCCTTGGTATAGATCCATGTGTGTCTAAGAATTCCAGATGGAGGTCTAAGAAATCCAGTAACCAAGGTAGGGGACTCAAATAAAGAGCCACATGTCCAGGGTTTTAGAATCACAAGAACTATCCAACATGAAGCATTCTTAACAAAGTCAAAGTAACAGGGTATTCTGAGGTCAAGGTACCTGCAAACCTGTAAACAGCCCAACCCCCTCACAGGTAGTGATCTAGAACAAGGATCCTCAGACTTGGATCTGTTATGAGAAGTGTAAGCACTTCTAACCCGGAGGTACAGTGTTTACAATTACCATAACAATTCCTCCTCTAATTCACCTCAATTTCTGAAGGTCAATACTAAAAGGTCATCCAGACTTAGCAGGCTTCCCAGATCCCCCTAGCATTGCAGGAAATCTGCAACACAGAGTTCTCAAGAAGAAACCCATATCTGAACCGTGTTTCATATTCCCGCACCAGACTGAAAATTGACTGGGAAAGAACATGATTCACTCTAGCCTAGGTGTCACTCAGGTCCCAGGTATAGGACCTTAACTCTCAATGGAACACCTACCCACCAAAGAAAAACCAGATCCAGCCAGCACAGTATGACAGTATGATATATAAAAGCAGTAAAGAAAGCAGTAAAGTAACTGTACATAAAGCAATAAACAAAAATAAATACAAGCACAAACAAGCACATAACACCCCAGTAAACATAAATCAATCAAGCGCTAGGAGGAACCCACGAAAAGAACCAGAAGCCCTGGTTGCAGTATAAGGGTCCCCAGCAGAGTCGCCAAGCTGTCGCTCCCGACAAATGAAAAAAGGTCATATGAAGGTACAGACGCGAACGGTCGGCGAAGGGAACAGTGAGAACGCACAGCCGTGAACTCACTGGAGAATGAATAGAGTCGCCAGCTAGGCATCTTTATCCCGGAGGAAAGGCAATGCTGCATAAGCCTAGAAAAAGATGGATAAGACGGTTTGCGAACCAGAGAGACTGAGAAAGGGGGTTGGTTACAACCTGGGAAGGTATTAGCACCCAGATTGTCCGCCGTACTCGACGGGATCCACGCTTAAAAGATTTGTGTTTTAGAGGGGTAGTGTCAGTGCTATTTGTGCATAAAAGAGCTGGAAAAGATGTACAAGTGTCAGTGTAAAGAAATGTGATGTGTATAAATGTACAGTGTCAGTGTGAGATCAGGAATGAAATGCTCAAGAATATGAGGCTAAAGAATGAAGCTGGAAGGAGGGGGAATGTACAGAGACTTTTGTTCGATAACTGTTAAGTTATGCCTACGTATCCTCTCGTGCAATGAGGAAGTCAGAACACCGTAGTTCGACCCAAAGAGACTGAAAGATGAATTGACTTGTGAACTGCTTGCAGTCTATGCTCAAGTGTATGATCTGTCTGGCACAGATGCAAACTGTCTTGCATTAGACGGAAGAAGCAAGTTCTCGATTGTGAGTGAATGAGATGAGAAAAGAATCCCAAAGGAGACGATTATTGTTTGTTTTTGAGTTTTCAGTCTTTTATTGCTTTTGGAGTTTGTCATAAGATAATGAGCTTAAGCCTAAACCAATGGATTTAATAAACTCATCACATCTTCCCTCTGATTAGGGGTAATGGGAATTACCTTAAGTGTGAAGTCAGATTCTCACACTTAATCACCTTTGGTGTAGGGTTAAGATCATTAACCTACTTGTGATTAGTTAGATGTTTTTGTGATTTTTTGTTTAGTGTTAAGTAATGAGGTTAAGCCATAATCAAGGATTAAACAGACTCATTACACCATCCTAAAAGAAGGATAATAGATGAGAATGTTTAAGCTGGGGAAAACTCCTCAACTTAATCCATGATTAGGGATTAAACCCATGACAAAACAAGTCTTTATTAGATGGATTTTAATTAGTGGTATGATGATGAAGTGTTTTTTATGATTTGTAAGACAACTTGAGGGGGACTTGTCCATTAACTTTAGGGTTAGTCCTTCTTAACCAATTAAGGAAGAATTAGAACCCTAATGCAAGGCCCAAGTTACAAGTGTACTGTCTTGATGTTTATTAAGTGAATTGATTAAGAGAGTTCAACACCTTAAGGGTCCAAGACTTAGGATTAAAGTTATACACTCCATCCTAAAAGAAGGATGCAGGCATGATCTTAATCACAAAGTCTTAAAGCCTTGAGGGTTTAGTCCCTGATTATGAGGTGAGGAGAGAAGACTCAAAGAGAGACACAAAGGTAAAAACTATGGGGAGACTAATCAAAACCCTAATTCATTATCATGCTTGGTTGGTCCTAATGTTTGTGAGGTTTTCAAGAACAATCTTCAGATGAACCACCAGGAAGCAGATGAACAAGATCAAGAGAAGCAAAGTGACTTGCTTTATTCAAGAAGTCAAGTCACTTGAAGAAAGAAAGTGGGAGGAAGAAGAATGAGCAAGCTCAAACTCAAACACACATAAGAATGCAGCAATGGAGGCAAGAGAGATGAAAAGAAAAGTTATGAGAAGTGAAGGCAAATCCACTTCTCAAGTTTTACTTACCACCTGAAATGTTAGAAACAAATGCAATACAATGCTAAATGAGATGAAATGACATGATGCAAAGCAAAACCAGAAGCATGGTGATGATGATTATGATGTTATGAAGTGCTGCAAACATGAGACAAGACAAAGGGATGCTCATACAAGATCATGAATGCAAATGATGCAAGTTAAGAAGCATGAATAAGCATGAAATGTTATGAAACATACAAGACAAATGGCATGGCAAATATGTAATGCAATGATCAAAGATGCTTCATACATGTCTTAAGATGTCAAATGGATCATAAGAATGCACCAAATGCAATGACAAGTCAAGTTATGCAAGGAAATGCAAGAATGGTGCAAAGGGAAAGCCCAAATTAGGGTTCATGAAACAAACATCAAACACAAACCAAAAACAGAAGCAAACCCTAATATGAAAAATGGAAAATGGTACCTAAAGAAACCCTAAACCTATAACAAACCACTGCCCAAAGGGGAGCTCTTAACTCTCAACCAAACTCAAGTTATGAATTTTGCAAGTTATTAGGGTTTTTTAGGGTTTGTAACAAAAGAAATGCCAATCAATTAGAAAATGCAAGATCAAATCATGGCCTTTTTATCCTTGGAAGTTCATGTCAAATGGAAAACAATACAAAAAGAATCAATGTCTCAACCCTTACCAAGAGGCAGAAATGAATTTTCAAACATATGACCAAAATAATGCATCAAAAATGATTTAATTCAATGAAAAATTCTTAAGATGCATCAAGATCAAAAAAGAAATTTGGTTTGAAGGTTGGACAATGTTTCTAAATGTCTTAGAACACTTCATGAATTTTTTTGTGATTTTTAAATACCTAAAAGTATTTTTAATTAATTAATTCTCATTAATCAATTAAAAATAATCTTTTAAATATTTAAAAATACTTTTTTAATGATAAAAATAAAATAAAAATATTTTTTGTGTCATAAAAATTAATAAAACCTTAAAGAAAAAGTTTCATAATTTTTATGATTTTTTTACTATTTTAAAATAATTGTGCAAAATAAAAGAAATAAAATGAATTAAAAATTGAATTAAAATAAAAGTAAACAGATTGGATGGCCAGGATGGATTCTGGGTTTAAACTCATTGACTGCGCGCGCTAGTGAAGGGCCAGGATGCATTCTGATTAAATTATCCTAATTAATAATTAATTAAATAAATGATGGAGATTAGGGCTAATGGAAAGGATCTGGGCCATCAAATTGGGAGGGAAGTCAAACATTCCACGCGTATCAACGGACCAAATTCAAACTTGACTTAATGACTGTAATTAGGGCAAACTAAACTCAGGTGGCCGGAGAAGACTTCCGGTCATCTTCTCCGGCCAGAAGGTCACCTGAAAAATCTCAAAACCTCTCAAAACGTAAAATAAATGAAAACTAAGATCATGGAAACGTTCCTCTCATCCTCACGAATCAAAGCCCTATCCTAAAACAAATTTATTTAACCTAGACAAGCTGAATCGAAGAGGGAGAGTTCTAGGGTTCGTGAGCTTCAAACAGCAATTAAATTCTCAAAACACATCCATTTCAAAAACTAAAAGCATCAGCATGATCAGGAGAGCATAAGGAACAAGTTTGTAACTAAAAAAGAGATTTCTGGAAAAAATTATTTGGAGCTACCTGAGATTTGCAACCTCTGACTTAGGAACTTTCAGGCCCTTTCTTTAAGTGCAAGCTGTTCCTCTTGGCCCCCCAAAGATGTCTGGATGCTCAAATGGAGTTTAGACTTGCTGGATGATGAGTTTCGAAGAGAACTGCTTCAGTTCAGTCAACAATGGCAGTTGAGCTTTTGGCACTTTCAGGCTATGAGAGATGGTTGTTTGTGATCTATGAAGTGTGTTGAGAAGTTTGGCAAAGTTTGTTTTGATGTTTGTGGGCTATAGTGAGAGCTGCAAGTGAAACTGCAAACTGAGGTGAGAGATGGCAGTGAGAGTTTCTGGTTGTTTCAAGCTCTGATTCTTAATGCTTTGTCTTCTATGGATCAAGGTGAGATGAATGGAGGAAAAAGATTTTGTGTTTGCAGGCTGTGTAATGAAATTCGAAGGAAGTTGCAAGTTGGGGTGTTTTTTGTGTAAGTTATGAATGGTATGTTTTCAGCCTTGGTTCTTAGTGTTATGGCCAGCAAAATGAATGAATAAAATAATGCAAGTGGCTGTGAGATGTGACTTGTACTTTATGGATTGGTAGATCAACTTTTGCTCAAAAACCACTTTTGTGTAAGATAGGGCATGGCATGATACTAGGCAAGTACAAGTTGGGTGCTGGTGCAGCAAAAGGTGAGGGAGAGGCTAGCCCAAAGTCAGCAGCCAATGTCATAAGTTGGTGAAGTAGTCATGAGTGAAAATGCAAGTTGGCTAGCTTTATGGTTTTCCATGGAAATGCCTTGTTACATGAACCAAACCATGAGCAAACTTGGTCCATTTCTGATTTTTGTGACTTAGAGAACATTCACATGCTGGTTTGACATGAATTTGAGGCAGCAATCATGCATTGATTCAAGACTTAGCAAAATTCCCACTTGGTGCATGACTTGAAAAACAATGATTTTTGGCAACTTTGCATGGCCATAACTTTTGATCCATGAAGAGTTAGATCATGTTCTTGTACTTTTTGAAAAGGGAAAGATGAGATCTACAACTTTCATGACCAAAGTTTTTCCATTTGAAGCCTTTTTGGATCATAAATCAAAGCTTGAAAATTGACCTAAAAGTATGCATTCTTGAAAAGTCAACAAAACCCAAAAAGTCAACTTTTGCAAAAACCCTAAATTCTTGATTTTTATGAACTTCAATCTTCTTCCATGACCAAATAAAGATCATATACACTCAAAATGATGAAGATCACCCATTGGTTGGGTCATTGGGGGCCTCAGATGCCCTGATTTTGCACTGACTTGTCTGAAAAGTCAACCTTTGATCAGATGACTTCCCCATGGAATTTCTTCATGAAAATTGATATGCATACTCCCTATACCATATAGAGATAAATGGAAACAAGAGTGACCAAAAAATTTGGAGTTATGGCCTCTGAAACCAAAACCCTAATTTTCAGTCAACTGTGTAGTTCATCCTGGCTCTGCATCCACTCAAACCCTAGTTCTTGTGGTCCCTCTGCAATTTTGACTTTGTGAGGATGTAACATGATATAAGAACACACATGGACCCCTTTGAGTTGATTAGTGGCCTTTGGAATGGCTCAAGATGTCCTGAGGTTGCTCAGATCACAAACCCTAGGTGCAGATGACCTAGAAACTATCCAGTGAAACCAAATGAGACATGAGATGATGTGATTGTGTTTATGCATATGAGATGATCACAAGTCATGTGTGAATGGGTGAGGGCAAATTTGGGGTGTTTACACTCTCCAACGGGTCTATTTTAGGATATATAAGGAAGTAAACATGTGAATAAATGTGCAACTCAAGGTCAGTTAAACGTGAAGGTTGATAACCACTAATATGGATGCTTGAACAATGATGCAAGCCCATGTTGTGCTTAATGAGTATGTAGTCAAAGACTGATAATGGTTATACAATGAACTGCTTATGTAGAAGTTGTAGATTCACTAATGTGCTCAATTGTATAAGCTTCAAAAGGCATGTAAAGCTGCATATGATAGACTAGAAGAGTTCCATGGAAATTAAATGTCAGATGCACAACTAAAGGTTGTGTTCTTATGTGACAATTGAAATATGAGAACATGACTTTTTTCCAGAATGTTCTTCTTATGTAAATCAAGAAGAAGAAGTCCTTATATGAGCTACATCAATATCAATTAAGCTTTCACAAGCTTAGAATAAGTAGACTTCAAGAAATTCAAAGAGCTTGGGTTGTTGTCCATGAAGAAGCTCCTGAAAAAAGAAGAAAAAGAAGAAGAAGAAAATGCCATACAATTCTGAGCTTCAATAAAATGTAACATTCATATATGTGTAAAGTTGATCTTCTAATAATTGTTTTCATTGTGTTTTACTTTCTTGTGTAGAAACACTCAATTGTAAACATTACGCTCTACAAAATTAATGTTTATAATTCCTAAAGAATCGAGGGAAGATCATAATATTTAGGAGGCTCATGACTATGAGTCTTGGTGCTTTCTCAGGACTATATGTCTTGGTGCTTGAAGTTGCAATGATTGTTGCATAGTTAATCACGACAGGTAGCCGCGCAGTGGAAGTCACATTATTATTGCGCAGTTAGTCACATCAGGCATCCGTGCAATGGAAGTCGCATTGTTGTTACGCATTTAGTCACGACAGGTAGTTGCACAAGGGAAGTCACATCAGTTGGTTGTGCAATGTTGTAAGTCGCATTAGTTAGTTATGCAGTTAGTCACGGGTAGTGTTGTACCTTGTAATCACTTTGGTTATAATGGATTAAGTTCTACTCTAAGGCAAAATCACCTTGGAGGGTGGACTGGATTAGCTTGAGGTTTTCAAGTGAACCAGGATATATCATGTGTTCTTATCTCTTGCTAATGCTTTACTTTATTTATTTATGCTTCTACAACAAACGATGAAAAAGTTAGAAATAGTGAAAACCCAATTCAAACCCCTCTTTATTGTGTTTTTCTTACACCTTCAATTGGTATCAGAGCCCGATTCTGTTATTGATGGATATCAAACACCTAACAGTGTCAGATAAAGATCCAAATGTGTTGTGATAAATACTCTAGGTGATATTCTCCTCCACATGCAATGTCAGCCTCATTTGTTAAAATCTTCATTTAGTAATGAATGAGAATGAGTACTAAATTTATGAACCATAAAGGTTTACTTTGAGTAAGTCACTGATTCTTGAAGTTTGAAGTTTTCAGCAACAAATTTTCTCTAATGTTGATTGCAAGAAGATTGAAGAATCAATTGATAAAATAGATTCATCAGATATGGAGAAATATATTCTGAATGCTACTCTTGGAATACGTTGGTTGAACAACGTACCTTCTCAAGGTCAAATAATCAAAAAGCAAGAAATCTTGTTTGTTGAAGATTAATTCTTTGTGAGTATGAGATGTTTTCAAAAATTGGATTCGTCTACTTTTGACTTTCTCATATAAGCTCATTAGGAATTTCTTCATGTAAAGAAGAAAGATTGCTAGCACATAATTCTGAAGCATAAGGACTTCAAGATGAAGTCTGCTAAAGATTGTCAGAAATCATGAACAGAAGAACATAAAGTCCTGAGTAATAATTTCTCTTTGTCAGAACTTCTGAAGATGATCAGATGCTTGTTAAGTGACTAAAATTTCACTACAAATGGTCAATCAATTGGAATATCAGAAGTAGAAGACTAAGGGCATGTCTGAATCCCTTTTCAAAAACAGTTTTTTAGTTTTAGAAAATTAAAAATTTTAAAACTCATTTGATAAATAGTTTTTGAAAAAGTGATTTTGAAAACTGTTTTTGTTTCTTAGTTTTAAAAACTCAAAAACCAAAACGGGTAAAAGTTGTTTTGCATTTGAATTTTGCTTTTAAGTTTCTAAAACACCAAAATTGAAAACACCATTTATCATGTTAAGAAATATCAAACAAGTTTTTTATTTTATTATCTCAAAAACAGTTTTGCAAAATACACCTTCCAAATGAATTTTTATTTTGTTTTCATCCTTAAAAACAATTCTTAAAACTAATTTATAAAATAGTTTTTAAAAAGAAAAAATTTAGATTGAATCAAACAAGCCCTAAGAATATCTCTCTTTCATTAGAGAAGCAAAAGTACTTCAGAAGAAGTCTGAGACATCAGAACAAAACCTCATTAGAACTTCTGAGATTTCATTCAGAAGATTGTAAGAAGTCAGATTCAGAACGGAACGCACTAAGAAGCTATATAAATGATCTATGAGAAGATATTTAGAATCACAAAGGTAATGTTTCTTTTATCTCTGACGCGTTTTATTTGTCTTCTGATAAAGATGCTTCTGCAAGTTAGAAATTGTTTTAATCAGAAGTGTATCTAGTCAGATGTTTGTGAAATTCTAAAATATGAATTTTCTGATAAGTGAAATTCTTATGATTCGAAACGGTTCCTATTCAAGATAAAATATTTTGATTTATTCTATGAATAATGAAAATTCACAACATTAAATGTTGTCCTTTCATTTTAGATCACGTGAACATGAATGTGACAGCTGTCCCACTCGCTGATCATGTGTTATTATGAACGGACACATTAGGCATAATTTATATCTTGAAGATAGGTTTATATCTTTACGATTTCCCACTATTGCATTGCATTTATTGTTTTTATTCATGATTTAGTACTTGTTTTTTTTTCTTGGTAACCTATATATATATATTCACTCTCTCACTTGACACCACGCTACCTCGCTTCTAAACTTTGTATCTTAGAAAACCCTAAACCCTAGAAACCCTTTAGTTTTCGTAACCTCCTTCATTCCTCATCAACAATGGCTTCATCCTCTTAATGCTCAAGGCAAAGCAACCAACATAATGATTGTCCCATTACTCTTCAGATGCTTGTTGAAAACCTCATTGTGAATTGTGAGACAATGGTGAACTTCAATATTCTAAGAGCTAATGGATGTGATTTGACTCACTCCATTGAATTCCAAGGATGGAGTAATTATTTTAAAAGGTTGGAAGGACCAACCTATCCCTGCATGGTTAAAAAGTTTTGGATCAATGCAACAACAAAAGAAAATCTCATTATGTCCTCTGTTGAATTTCAAGGATGGAGTAATTGTTTTTGGAAGAAAAATATTCATCTTTGAGAAACCTTCTCCGACCTACTATCATTTGTCAGCAATATAATAAGATTAATCAATGATGAGTTAGACAAGCAAAGGGAAGCAAAACTGATGGCTTCCATACTCAAAGAAGGAAAGGTGTTCAATCCTGAAGATTCATCATTCTCCTTTCTCAAAGACTCTCTAAGAGCCTAGTTCAAGATTCTATTGGGAATAATATTTCATTGTCATATTACAAATTAATTCAATGTTGTTCATAAGTATGTTCTATACTTTATGCTAAAAGGGATAAAGATTCACCTCCTTGTTCTGATGTTTAAATTCCTACAAGAATTAATCAAGGGTTTGAGAACTAATTTTTAAAGGAATCATATTCCTTATGGAAGAATCATCTTAGATACTCTTGTCGAAACAAGAATAGTTAAGGACCTGCTAACTAAAGGAGAAGAAGCAGATAAGTTGATTAAAACAGTTGGAAAAGTTCTTCAACTGAAGAATATGAAATTCAACGAAAAAATGTTGATTGTGTTAATTCACAGCCTAAGCAAGGGGATATGTGTAACACCTCACTTTACTCAATTTAGAAAATAATAGTTTAATATGAAAAATCATCAGAGGTTAAAACAAGTGGAATGCCACATCATCAGAAATAGTCAACAAACTTCTTAATTAAAACAACGGAAAATATAATTTTGTTCAACTTAAGGCAACATGCCAATGTCAACAATAATCCTCAATAATTTTGTTTTATAAGGTTTCCAACGACATAAATGCGATACGTAACAAAAGTAAAGTAAACAAAACATCAAAAATTCCCTATCCCGTGTTACGTATCAGAGCAGTCCTATGACTCGAAAGAGCAACACGACTTCCACACACACTCAGTTACCTGGATTATTTGTACTTCCAAAGAAGTACAAACACAACAACAACAAAGTGGTGATAAACAAATTCAAATATTAACGGTGCATAAAACATATCAAAAGTAGTTCCTTACACAAATCAATATATACGACAACATCACACCAATAATTATGCAACATCAAGACAATAATAATTATGCAATGTGACTCAACAACGACACAATGCATGTGGTTCCAGTTTGTTCATTCAATCGAACTCGGATAAAGCACATACACCCATCCGACAATGATTATCCCACCATTCTCCACAACGGAGTACGAATGAATCGCATACGCCCATCCAGAAACAAATCATCCCAACAATAATGCTTCAATGTATGCATGACCATGAATATGAATGCAACATGTATAACCACCATATTATACTTCTACACGATCCATCCGATCAAATATGCAACAATAATTCCACACAATCACCAATATAATCCTCACACGACTTAACCAATTAATCATCTAGTTAAATCTACCTAACTTTCATCATTAATTAAAATCTCCACACCAATACTCGATTAAATACGTCATAAGGTCTACACCAATGCCTCAAATCAAGAAAATCGACAACGGATGCGAAATCAGGATAAAAATCACGAAACAACTGAATTTTCCCTACAAGCCTGGTCATATGCGTATTTCCCTAGGCCATACACATATGGGTCAACTTCTACACATCCCCTACGCCCACCATATGTGTATTACATCACCGTATGTTTCTCATTACGCGTATTGCACCCATATGCGCTGTACATTACGTGTATTGACTTGGTTTCTCACGCGTAGCTTATTAGAATGGACATAAGGCCCTGCAAAATCCATGTTCATACGCGTATTGACACGCTATTATGCGTAATACCCTATTTTCACACCCATCCATACACGTATGGGCATGTTATTATGCGTCATGACAAAGGTTGTCCAATATTTATGTTTTCTCGTACACTCTGCATCTGATTCCTACGATTCTTGTTCCTACACTTCATACCAGTCCTAAAATGGGTTTCTACACAGATTTTACACTCTTAGTCATCCTATTCTTTCATCTATTATCATTAATTTAGTTCTATTAAAATTCTAGATCTGGATTCGTAACTATTCTTCTGTAACAACAAAACCTATGCAAGTAATACCATATACAGAACCATCAACAACAATATTTCACCAATAATCAACAAGATCAGCTAATCACAATCACATATTTGCAACAACATTCATACAATCATAGATTAATCATAAACAACAAAAATTCCTACGAGGGAAAGGACCCCCCACTACCCCATCATGTTATATCACCTAATGAGAATCCCTTTCTCCCCCTTACCTCGAATTTTGATGAATTTTCCTACGAATTTCTTCTATGAAGATAACGTTAGTTGTTCTTCCTCTTCCTAGCTCCCTCTTGGTTCTCCATAATGTTACGACTAATTCTCTTCTTAATTTTTGATTAAACTAATTTTCCCCTAATATTCTTATAATACTGTTTTTTACTAATTCCACCTTATTTTAACTAAAACTGAATAATAATAATAATAATAATTCTAATATTTACTAATATTATTTTCATAATAATAATAATAATAAAAATAGTGATTAATTGGTCTTATTATTATTCTCACACCTCTTATTACTAATCGCACCACAGTTCTACCTGTCCCACTAGGACACTACACCAAAACAACAAGACACACACCTTACACAAGGTCAACAATGTACCAAATATACCCGAAGAACAAATATTAAAAATGGGGTATTACAACTCTCCCCCACTTAAAATATTTTCGTCCTAAAAAATGTACCTAATGCGAAAAGTTCCGGAGACGACTCCCGCGTCCAGCTTTCCAGCTCTCAGGTTACACTCCCACCAGCAGCTCCTCCCCAAGCTACTCTTACCAGAGGAATCTCTTTACCTCTGAGTTTCTTCATCTTGTGGTCTTCAATCCTTATCGGCATCGCTTCCACCGTAAGGTTATCTCTGACTTGCACCTCATCCCTCGGGATAACATGAGATGAATCAAACACATACTTCCGAAGTTGCGACACATGAAACACGTCATGCAAGTTCGAAAGCTTCGCGGTAACGCCACTATATAAGAAACAATACAAACTTTCTTCAAAATCGGGTACGGTCCAATGAACTTAGGATCCAACTTCTTCGATTTTAAAGCACGTCCAACACCGGTCATTGGATTGACCCTCAAAACACATAATCACCTTCAGCAAATTCTAACTCTTTCCTTCGATTATCATGATAGCTCTTTTGTCTACTCTGAGACAGTTTCATCTTCTCATAGATCATCTGAATTGCCTCAGTAGTCTGTTGCATAATTTCAGGTCCAAGCACCACATTTTCAGCAGTCTCATACCAACACAGAGGCGTCCTACACCTCCTACCATACAAAGCTTCAAAAGGTGCCATTCCAATACTAAAATAGTAATTATTGTTGTACGTGAACTTAATCAATGGCAAATGAGTATCCCATGCATCACCCTGTTCAAATACACAAGTCCTCAACAAATCTTCTAATGTTTGAATAGTCCTTTCTGACTGACCGTTTGTTTGCGGATGATAAGCCGAATATAATTTCAACTTTGAACCCAAAGCCTCTTGCAAACTCTTCCAAAATTCAGAAGTGAACCTCGAATCTCTATCCGAAACTATACTTGAAGGAACACCATGCAACTTCACAATCATCCTAATATAAATCTCTGCCAACTTCGTCAATGGAAAACTCATATTGATAGGAATAAAATGTGCGGATTTCGTAAGTCTATCCACAACCACCCAAATAACATCAAATCCTCTCGTCGTATTTGGAAAACTAGTAACAAATTCTATAGCAATATTGTCCCACTTCGATTCTGGAATTTCCAATGGTTGCATCATTCTCGAAGGCTAGTGATGCTCCACTTTTGATTTTCGACAAACCAAACAAGCATATACAAATTGTGTTATTTCTCTTTTCATACAAAACCACCAAAATAACTTCTTCAAGTCTTGATACATCTTTGTAGCTCCGAGATGAATACTCAAGCTACTTCGACGACTTTCTTCTAAAATTTCCTTCTCAGTTCAGCATTGTCCGGTACACAAATTCTACCCTGGAATCTCAACACACCAGAATTGTCTACCTAGAAATCACTTTTAGGATCATTTCCTCCTATAGGAATCAAGTCTACCAACTTCACATCAAGTCTATGATTATCTTTAATAACATCCAAAAAGTCATTATTCACTTTTAGCATTACAAGCCAAACACTCTCCGGTGTCGTCTCACAAACCATGCTTAAATCTCTAAACTTCTCAATTAACTCCATTTTCTTCACCATCAATGCCGACATATGAATTGTCTTATGGCTCAAAGCATATTCTACTACATTAGCTTTACCCTAATGATAACTCAAATTAAAATCACAATCTTTCAGAAATTCTAACCACCTTCTCTGTCTCATATTCAACTCTTTCTGGTCAAACAAATACTTCAAACTCTTGTGGTCAAATACTTCAAATCTTGACCCATACAAATAGTGCCTCCAAATCTTCAACACAAAAACCATTGCAGCTAATTCAAGATCATGAGTAGGATAATTCCTCTCGTGCACCCTCAATTATCTTGAAGCATAAGCCACTACTTTACCATCTTGCATTAAAAATCCACCTAGTCCCATCTTGGACGCATCACAATACACAATAAAAGGTTCACCAGGACTTGGCAAAACCAATACTAGTGCCATAGTCAATTTCTTTTTCAATTCCTCAAAACTTTCCTCACAAGTTGTATCCCAAATAAACGATTGACTCTTTCTAGTCAATTGAGTCAACGGTAATGCCAAATTAGAAAACCCTTGGATAAATCTTATATAATAACCTTCTAAGCCCAGAAAACTTATAATCTATGTAACTGTCTTCGGAGATTCCCATTGCAACATAGCACTTACTTTAGAAGGATTCACTATTATACCATCACCAAAAATAACATGACCCAATAAACTTACATTCTTAAGCAAAAAATCACACTTTGATAACTTCACAAATAACTTTTTATCCTTCAACAGCTGCAATGCAATCCTCACATGCTCCTTATAATAATTTTTAGTCTTGGAATAAATAAAAATATCATCTATAAATACCACGGTAAACCCATCCAAATAAGAATGGAAGATACAGTTCATATACTCCTACACCTGGCGCATTAGACACTCCAAAAGGCATCACAACACATTCATAATGTCCATAATGAGTTCTAAATGTAGTATTCTAAATATCACATTCTTTCACTCTAATATGATGGTAACCTGACCTTAGATCAATCTTACTAAAAATACGGGTGATAACACGATTTTGTATCGATTATTTAGTATGATTTTCGTTTATTTAATTTGCTATTTTCCGCATTTCGAACAATATTATGCGAAGTTTGTGTTTATTTTGCAGGTATTATGTTATGCATGACTCGTGGAAGAAAAGAATGAAAATGAGACAGAAACGAGGCTTTTTAGCATAAGAAATGAAGCAAATAACAATGTTTCTGCATTCTTACTGCATGACGACCGTCACAGCAAGGTAACGAACGTCACACCTTAGAAAGACCAGACGAACATCACAATTCAGAATGAACGTCACACTTGTTATATCAGAAACCTATTAAGCGCGCACCGGTCAAACAATAGAGAGCCGTTATACGAATTTCTCTCGTTCAACATAGATATTTTCTCAGTCGTTCCAGTCTCCAATTAATCCTACACAGTCAAGGCCCAACAAAAGTGATTCCTACTAATTCTCAACAACAATATTTACTAGAGGATATAAATAGTAGTTGTTTCGAGTTCCAAAAAGAGCTTCAATTACCTTACCGAATTTTTGCCATTTTTTCCATTTGAAGCCGTTTATTTACGTTCAGAGAATTTTATTTCTTTTTCAACATTTAGTTAGTTTCCATTCCAAACCTTAGTGATAGCCTCCTATCTTGGGAAGCTATCACCATTTATTTTGTTTCTAGCCCCTGTAATTGTTAGTTTGATTTTCTGCAAGAATTATTGATTCAAGGTTACTTCAACCAAGTTTCTTATTAAATTATATGCTTTACTTTTTAATTATTAATTATTATGTCTTATATTTTTAAGCACTTCTTCTTCTACCTTTCTCCTTATTTAATTAATATGTCTGACTAAACCGTTTAATCGGTAAGTGATTGTATAACCAGAACAAATTCAATAGATCATCAAGATCAGATATTTCACCAACAATATTTCTCCTTATTTTAACATTCTAGATTTGGATTCGTAAAAATATTTCACCAACAATATTTCAACAATAATCATCAAGATCAGATAATCACAATCACAAATTCGTAACAACATTCATACAATCACATATTCATCATAAACAACAAAAATTCCTACGAGGGAAAGGACCCCTCACTACCCCATCATGTTATATCACCTAATGAGAATCCCTTTCTCCCCCTTACCTCGAATTTTGATGATTTTTCTTGCGAATTTCTTCTATGAAGATAGCCCTAATTGTTCTTCCTCTTCCTAGCTCCCCCTTTGTTCTCTACAATGTTACGACTAATTCTCTTCTTAATTTTTGATTAAGCTAATTTTTCCCTAATATTCTCATAATACTGATTTTTACTAATTCCACCTTATTTTAATTAAAATTGAATAATAATAATAATAATTCTAATATTTAGTAATATTATTTTCACAATAATAATAATAATAAATAGTGATTAATTGGTCTTATTATTATTCCCACACCCCTTATTACTAATCGCACCACAATTCTACTCGTCCCACTAGGACACTACACCGAAACAACAAGACACACGCCTTACACAAGGTCAACAATGCACCAAAAACACACGATGAACAAATATTAAAAATGGGATGTTACACTATGACCACGAGGGTTCATGTTGCATGATTTCCTCCTTTTAGCAGAATCTATCGATCAGAAGAATTGTCATATTATCTGGCTTGGTTCAAAGATGAAGGTCAGGATAGGTGGATTGATATGGAGAATATCCTGGACAAACTTCCAAAGGTGTCCAAGTCTAAGCAGAGAGAAAAGAAGCAAAGAATTGTCGATGGCGAAGGACCATCTTTAAAGAAATAAAAAAGAGCCACATAATCTCTGAGAATGATGCCCTTGTATCTTCTCAAATTTCTTCATTTGGATCTCCTGTAGTTTTGCAACCACATTCCCATCTCTTGTCAATGCATCAACTCCACTACCACAACAACATTCAACCTTTGGCTTCATGACTTCTCTACCACATTGAATTTCGTCAACCACTATCTCAATGGCTCCAACAATGGCACCACCAATTTCTCCCACAACAACTTTACCACCATTATCAACCATCATCACTACATCACTGACTCTTGCTCAATCAATCCCCATTTCTGTAGAAACTACTATTCCTGATCATGTCTCACCATAATTGCTTCAATTTTCCATATGTCCTAACCAAAACAAAGATGTAGTTAATCGCTCTGATATCTCATCATCACTTGATCATGAACTCCAACCCTATATTCTTAATTGTCCCACTATTGATGAAGCTCTCACCTTGTTTAAGAATGATGTGAATGAAGGGTTTCATAAGTTATTTGATGAATCCATCTCAAGTATCGATCTCACTGGCTTCAGTGATTCTTGGAATCGCTTCAATGATTGGATGGTTGAGGAAATTTGAAAGTTTAAACAATCTGTTGTTCAACAGGCTGAAGATAGTCTGAAAGCTCAGCAAGAAGCTGAGGAAAAACGGGTCGCTGAAAAAGAATTGGCCAAGAAGCTTTCTAATGAAGCTGCTGCTGAAAAGGAGACTGCCCTGAAGATTCTAGAGAGTAATGGTTCGTCCTCTTCTTATCCGGTACTAAAAACACTGAGAGCTTTTCAGAATCAACAAAAAGCTCAATAAATATGAAGAAGTCAATGTTGTCATTAAGGATGCTCTTCTTCAGAGGCTCCCTCCCCCTCTCGAACCTTAGGCACTATATAGGATAACCCATATGATTTCTTCTCAGTTGCCTATGATTTGTTGATCTAACTTCATTACTCTAAATGGTGTTTTATCCTTTGAATATGAATGAAATTCTCTTTTGTTATGTATGATTTATTTTTCTATCATATTTATCTTATCATTATGCACATGCTTAAATGTTATAACCTTTTTGATGATGTCAAAAAGGGGGGTTGAAAGCTAAGATGATTTTGATTTTTTTTTTTCAGAATCAAAAATCAAACACAATTTAAATTGATAAAATGCGTTTAATGCTAACAAATGTTTAATGTTATGGAACTTTGAAAAAGTTTACTAAGAGTTCTAAGACAGGTCAAATGAAAAGAACTTTTTTTTCTAAGAAGAAGATCTTACGGACAAATGTTAATAGATCATATAATCGAACTTGTACACTTCGTGAACATATGTGTTCAAATCAGATAGACCCAATATTGTTCAAAAGTTATCTAGATTTTGGTACCATAGTGTTCCGAAGTTGTAAACTTTCTGAGAATATGAAAATTTAGAACATTAGAATCAGAAGCAGAAATCTTCATGAAAGCAGTCAAGTCAACTTTCCAATTCAAAAATGTTATTCAGAAGATATGAGCTAATCAGAAGTCACAGACTATCTGAAGAATCAAGGAAAAGAAGTTTTGATACACAAGCGATGCTCTATCTTATCAGACTTAGAATCAAGCTTTGATCATTCATCAGATGCTATATCCAATCAGATTCAAAATCAAACTTTGACCAACCATCAAGTTTTGATATAAATCAGGTTCTAAGATGAAAACCATGTGTTCTAGTCAGACTCTGATGAGTCACCATAGGGAAGTAGTCCTTCTCTATTCTATGTTCTAAAAACAAAATTTTATTTTTTGAGTCTTGGGATTTGGGAGAGACTCTGAACAAGCATAAATGAACTTTTGGGATTAACACATTTAGGGTGAGTTGTTGCATGAAACTTTGAATATGTTATATTTGGTGATTACCTTGTATAAATTGTTCCATCAAAAAGAGGGAGATTGTAAGAACAAGAATGGGTTCTACATCTTATCTCTATGTTTTGATGATAATAATGGAGTATTTGTGAAAGAACATTTTAATGTTCTAATGTTTGTTATTATGTAAATCATGTTAAAGAAGTTATCAGATCTAAAAAACAAAATTCATATGATCGTAAAAGACCATATGTGAGTTACAATGTGTCTTACCTAAAAAAAATGATCTTCACGATGGGATGCGATAAGAAACAACAGAGTCTCCACCTAATTCTATTTATTCTACGAGAGAAAAAGGGAGATATAGATACAACCTAATAAAGGATAAGAAATGGTTTACGAAACCAAATTCTAAGTTCGGGAGTCGGTTACGCAAGAGGAAGGTATTAGCACCCCTCACGTCTGTTGTACTCAACGGGAACCTCTTAGCTTAACTATGCGATTAAATGTTGATCTAAGTATTCTACTTCTTAATATTATTAATATGTTTATTTTAAAAGGAAAAGAAAGCTTTAAATTATTATTAATGTTACGGGGAAAGATTAAAGTTTTTTATTAGGGTGCTCGCGAAGGATTAAAATCTCTGTGCCTACGTGTAAATACCCCAAATTTTCCCTCTCACTTTCTCATGCCTTGGCTTATGATCACACATATTTCATAGCATATCTTTACATCTCACATTGCATAATTATCCTTTAGCAACTCACTACATAGCTGCATAATTAGGGTTTGTGATCAGGTGAACCCAAGAAGTGATTTGAGCAATCTCAGAGGCATTGAAGCATGATAGGAGGGTCCTTGAGTGTTCTATGGTTGTTTTATACCCCCAAGGTTTCTTTGAAGCCAAGAGATTGCAGAGCTATCCAGGCAAGCTTGAAGCTCCTACACAGATGACTTGAAAATTAGGGTTTTGGGTTTGAGGCCCTTACACACAAAATTTTTGGTCATTCTTGATTCTATTGGTCTTTATATGTTATAGGGAGCTTGTGTATGAAGTTTGATGCAAAAATTCACTAAGGAAGTCATCTGATCAAGCTGTAACTTATTGTGCAAGAAAAGTCAGGATTAGGGCATCTGAGGCCTCAACCAAGGGTTCCAAAGGTTCATTTCCATCATTTTGAAATCCTATGACCTTTATTTGGTATTAGGAGAGGTTGGATGACCACAATATTGAATAATTTTGAGCCAAGTTAAAAGTTGCCAAAAGTGGACATTACTTGAAATGCAAACTTTCCATTTTAGGAAAGATTTTCAACCTCCTATTTCTTGATAAAAAATGATTCAAATGAAATTTTATTAAACATGAAAGTTGTAGATTGGATCTTACCATTTTCAAAAAGTACAAGAACTCCTCTTGATTCATCCTAGAACTCAATATATGGCAAGTCAAAGTTGGGAAAATCTTGTAATTTTCAAGTTTAGGTCAAAGAGGGAAATGTGCAAAATTGAATTTCAGGCCTCTATGTGACTTCTAATCCACTCAAATGCATCATGGCATGATCAAACAACATCTCAAGATCAGATTTGGGTTTTGAACCAAGGGATTTCATGACTTGTTTCTCAAGAAATCACAAAGTTGCAAAATTGAAAAACCTATGCAAACTCATGATCCAAGCCTCACAGCTCATAACAATTGATCCTAGGGCTCTCCTTGAAGCCAGCTAAAGCAGTTCAAGCCCTCAAATTAGCTTTGCCATGGCCCATACCTCAAGTACACAAAATTTGACTTTTTTTCCCAAATGAACCATACCAATCCCACAATGCATATCAACTCTTCTGACCTATTTCAACTTTTTATACAATGCCTAAGGATCATAAAAGACATCTCACAAGAGCTCAGAACCACCCAAACTTAGTTTGCACAAAAATCCTTCAAGACTTCCTCTCTTCGATTCTCCTAATCCAGCCATCAAACTTCATAAATTCCTTCACCAATCAACCAAAAATCACTCATAGAACAAGAGTCAACCACTGAAATGGCCTGAAACATCACATATCAAAACCTCCATTTCTGCTACATCAGAACTGGACATCCCAAACCAGCCATTTTCAAAGCATTCCAAGCATTCCATTAGCCTCAGGAGGTTCAAAGGAAGCCATTTGCACAAGAGGGAGGCTTTGAAAGCTCATATCTGCAGGTCACCAGCTCAGGTATACTCAAGAACTTGTTGTCTCATAGCTTCAATTTCTTGTCATAGAATGAAAATACATGCTCTAGGGATCATAGAGATGTCTTTAGAATTGAAAATGATAAAGAAATGAGTATGTTATGTGTTTCTGAAATTTTGCCCGTGTTTTTAATTTGCTTCGATTCAGCTTGTTCATGTGTTATAAATCATGTTTGATGGTTGATTTGAGTTCCTTGGAGTATGAGGATTGATTCTGGGTTGGTTAGAGGGTTTGCAGTGGCCTAGGGAAGAAGATTGGTGTTTGGTCTCGCCGGAGAAGATGACCGAAGCACTATTTCGGTCATCTGAGGGTGATTAGGGTTAAGTGAGATTAGGGTTTCCAGATTGATTATTGACCATTGGATCATGTTTAGATTAAGAGATGGACGCTTCAGATGCACCATTAGCCCTAATTTGGATCAATTAAAATAAACTATAATTAATTTCCTCAGATTAAATGTGGACCATTAGATCACGCGCATCTAGTGAATTTGAATCTGGACCCTAGGATTTGCATACCCCCAGTCTTACTGACTTGCGCCCATGACCCTTGATCCTTCTTCCTTGCAATCTGAGCCATCCATCCTGATTACTTTTCATTTTATTTTCATTTTGTTTTCTCTTATTTATTAAAAATAGTAAAACACTTTTAAAAATTCTGATTTTTTTTCAATTTCACTCTAATTAATTTTCGAAACCCAAAAACATTTTTATTTTCATTTTTTGCATTAAAATTTTATTTTTAAATCATTTAATTATAATAATTAATTAATTCATTTTAATTAATTAAAAATACTTTTAGGTATTTAAAAATAACCAAAAAAATCATGAAGCATCCTTGAACATTATAATCAATGTAAAAACGCATTTCACTCATTTATTTTAGGTTTTGATTCTATTTTGAGAATTAAACTTGAATTAGGGTTTTCAAAATCCCCTTTTTCACAACCTAACTTCTAAAATTCACTTCTGATCAATAAAAATGAGTTTGTACTTGGTTCTTTTTGAATTATTTTTCATGTTTAATCTAGTATCTAGGACATTTAAATCATATTTTTGAATTGCATTTTCAATTTGATATGCATTTTTCTTTGAGAGGTACCCAAAACCCTAACCTAACTTAAAAAAACCACAACTTGACTTTGGTATAACTTCTGACCTCCATCTTTGGGGAGTATTCTTGTGTGTGTTTAGGGTTTGTTTGGTTGCAATTTCAAATTTTTATCATGTGTTTTGCTTCTGTTTTGATCATGGACATCTCATGCATTCTAAAAACCCTAATTTTCCATGTATAGTTGCATTCATCTTTGCATATCCTCATCATATGAACTTGTCATGACATCTCATGCATTTGTATGTCATCTTAGACACCTTAGGTCATGTGAGAACATTGGTTGATCATTGTTACATTCATTTGGTATGCTTTGCATGCATTGCATCTTATGTATGTTCATGTATTTTCAAGCTTCTAACATGCTTGTTTTTGCATCCAACACTTGTATGATCATACATATGCATTGTACATGACTTTGAATCTTTTCATGACACATTTTCATCATGTGTTCTCTTCTGGTTTGGATCATTGCTCCTTCATATGTTTCATTTCATCTTATTTCATACCTTATGCATTCATACTAACTCTTTCAGGTGCTTCAGGTAAGTTGATCAGGATGTGGATGTGCATCCACATCCAACCTCTTCTTATCCTTTCTTATGCATCTTTACCTGTCTTTGAAGTGAATTTGATTCACTTGTGTTCTCTCTTGCTCTTATCCCACTCTTAGGTTACTTAACTTCTTCAGGAAGTAAGTAACCTATTCTTCTATCTCCTACCTTTTTCATATGCTTCTCCTTCCTTGGTGGCCAATCTGAAGACTTTCTTTATGCCCCACAAACCATTGGAACTACTAATCATAATAACTTTAGGGTTGTGAATAGTCCCCCTTAGTTTTTTTACCTTTTGAGTCTCCTTGAGTCTCTGCTTCTCATCTCAATAACAAAGGCTAAACAGTTAAAGTTTTGGGGCCCTGTATTAGGGTTATGTTTGTATCCTTATCTTAGGATGGAGTGTATAATTGTAATACTTAGTGTTAAACCTTTAAGTTGTTTTCACCTTCTAATCAAAACACCTAATAATTATCAATACTTAAGCTTGTAACTCGATCCTTATATTAGGGTTACATCTCTGCCTCTGGGTCAGAGGGACTAACCCTAGTGTTTAATGGACAAGTCCCCCTCAGGTTTAGTCTTACAAACATAAAATTCACTTCTTAATCTAACCTCTAATAAAAATCCACTTTAATAAAGGTTTGTTATATAATGATTTTAATCCCTGACCATGGATTAAGTTGAGGTATCTTCCTCATCTTTAGTGTCCTCATCTATCATCCTTCTCTTAGGATGGTGTAATGAGTTCACTAATCCCTAATTAGAGATTAAACTCATTACTTAACACAAAACAAAAATCCAAAAAAACACTTGATAATTACAAGTAGGTTAATGACCTTAATCCTGTATCATTAGGGTAATTAAGTTGGGATGTTCATCTCACACTTAAGTAGACTCATTATCCCTAGTCAAGGGTGATATAATGAGTTTATGACCATTGATTAAGGCTTAAGCTCATTATCCTATGCAAAACACCAAAAAAAAAAAACACAAAACACAAAAACAAACAATAAACGTCTTCTCCGGGATTCTTTTCTCATCACACTCACTCTGAAAATGAGAACTCGCTTCTTTCGTCTAATGCAAGATAGTCAACACTCGAGCCAGATGAGTCATACACTTGAAAATAGACAAGCAAGTAGTTCACACTAAAACACCAAGTCTCTTTGAGTCGAACTGCGGTGTTTTGACTTCCTCATTGTCACTTTGTACATCCATCTCTTTTATACACAGTTAGCACGTACACTTCCCCCCTTTTTAAACACAATCAGGTAAGCGTGAATCCCGTTGAGTACGACGGACGATCTGGGTGCTAATACCTTCCCAGGTCGTAACCGACCTCCTTACCCAGTCTCTTTGGTTCGCAACCGTCTTATCCACTTCTTTCAAGGTTTATGCAGCATTACCTTTCCTTCGGGATACAAATTCCTAGCTGGCGACTCTATTCAACCTTCAACATCCAACCGTTCTCGCCGACACTTCGCGTTTGTATCAGGACGAATGCCCGAGGAGCGACAACTTGACGACTCTGCTGGGGACTTTGCAACCAGAGCTTGTAAGTTCCTGAGAGGGTTTCTCCTAGCGCTTGTTTGTTTGTGTTTACGGGGGTGTTATGTGTATACGTGTTTGTGTTTTTACTTTATTTATCACTTTCTGTACAACTTTATTTATCGCATTGTTTTATCGCTTTCGTTTACTGCTTTCTGCATTTCATTATTATTATTGCATCACTATGCTGGATTTTGGTTTACCTTGGTGGGTGGGGTATTTTAGTGAGAAAGGCTCAATACAAAGGCCTGAGTGACACATAGGATTAGAGTGGTTTCGTATTCTTTCCCATTCCATTTTGGTCTGGTGCGGGAATATGAAAACACGGTTCAGACATGGGTTTCCTTTTGAGAACTCTGTGCTACGGATCTCCTGTAGTGCTAGAGCTATCTGGGAAGTCTGCTAAGTCTGGATGACCTTTTTAGATGACCTTCAACATCTGAGGTGAATTAGGGAAGGATTCTTTATGATTAAGGTAAACATTGTACCCTCTGGGTTAGATGTGTTTACACTTCTCATGATAAATCCAAACCTAAGGATCCTTGTTCTAGTACATACATGTGAGAGGGCTGGGATGTTTACAGGTTTGCAGGAACCCTTGACCTCATCATACCTTGCTACTGGAGAATGTTTTTTAGGTTGTACTATTTTTGGACTGATTCTTTGTAACCCTGGAGCGTTGACTCTTTATTTGAGTCCCCCACCCGGTTACCGGTTTTCAAGCCTCCATCTGAAACTCTAGACACTCAAGGATTCTACCAAAGGATGACTGATAATCCAGCACATGATCACAAACCCTTGCATATCATCATTCTGCATCATATTGCATCATTTCTAACAATTGTCTATTTGTTTTACAGGGTATCCACTTTTCTTGGTTTGGTTTTGACTATTCTTCTACTCAGCCTATCTGCTACAACACTTCTTTAGTTATCTCCTTCAGCACACATCTTCAAGATGGATTCAACAAGGAAAAGCAACATCACCTATCATTTCTTCGAGTATCCCTTGGATGGCATTAAACAGATACATACCCTCATTACTCCTGATCATGTACCTCTGTTCAGAGAAAGTTACGGTGGAATCTTGGACATAATCATAGACCTAGATACATTGCAAAGGAGCATGATTCACATCTGTCTGTAGTTTTATGACCCTCCCCATGCGTTGTTTCACTTTCCCAGACTTTCAGATAGGTCCGTTGCTGGAAGAGTACTCCATGTTGTTAGATATCCCCATCCGAAGAGGAATTCCTTTCAATCCTGAAATGACTCCTCCAAAGAATGAAGACATAGCCAAAGCACTACATCTGGAAGTAACCACCATTGATGAATACATGACTTCCAAAGCTGGAACCCCAGTCCTTCATCTGGATTTATTGATTACTCAGGCTACGAAGCACGCTGCAAAAGGGAATTAGGAAACTGTATGTGCTCTCCTAGCTCTCAGCATTTATGGTATCATTTTGTTTGCAGACGAGCCTAAGTTTGTAAGCAAAAATGCCATCCATATCTTCATGCTAAAGAACCTGGTTCCCACCTTGTTAGGAGACTTTTATTACTCAGTTCATCAGAGGAATGAGAAACAGAGAGGAAGACTGGTAAGATGTTGTGCACCTCTTTTCTACAGTTGGTTGGTGAAACATATGCCAAAGACGGAAGCTTTCTTAAACCCACATCAGACAAGGAGTTGGGCTAAGAGGATGATTTCCCTTGCTTCAGAAGATATCAGGTGGTGTACTCAGAACACCAAGGGTCGAGATATAGTAACTAACTGTGGTCAATACCCAAATATGCCTCTCATTAGAGTGAAGGGTTGCATCAACTACAATCCTTTACTTTTCAAAAGACAGTTGGGGTATGCCTTGGTACATCCACCTAGGGAGCAAGACCTAGCAGAATCTTTTTATTATGTTGTTCAAAACAACTATGCCACTGTCCGACAAGCAGCCTGGGCTTGTGACAATATACAGACTAAAGGAACCACCATTCTGGGAAAGTGAAATAACATAGCCTCTGCTCAGTACACTGAATGGTCGCGCATCAGAGGACAGATTACTCGTGTGCCATTCACCCTGGAGGATGTACCAGGGCCATCAGTAGTTGAGCCCATATCCACAGTGAGCCTGGAAGAGTTTGAAAAGCTGAAGGAAAGAAATACCCAGCTCGCCGAAGCTTTAAAGAAGACCCTTTGGGAAAGGAATAATACTCGTTTAGACATTGAGAGGTTAGAAAAGCTACCCATCGAGCATATAGCCAAGAGTGAGAAGACTGAAGACTTCATCAGGAAAGCCCGAGCAGGGGAACTTGTGTTGAAGAATGCATGTAAGGAGGCAAAAATTCAGAAGGCAAGAGCTGAGCTTTATCTGGAAGAGAGTCAGGGTAGATGGGTCAAAATAACTGAGGCTCGTTTGAAAGAAGACCAGAAGATGCAAGCCAAGATAGGGTAGTTGGAGTCCAGTGAGAGAAGAAGCCAAGAAGCACTTCTAGCCGCTCAGAAGGAAATCTCAGAGTTAAAACTCCGAGCAGGGTTAAAAAGATCCAAAGAGCAAGATAAGTATCAGAACATGATGAATGCCATCGCAACCAGAAACCTACTCATCAGGACCATCACAGAGCACCCAGTTGGACCTTTAACTGATGCTCTCCTGAAGGATGTTTGGGAGGATGCATATGGATTAGATGCCTAATTTTCTTTGTACTTGTTTTTTGTGTTGGACTCACCATGGGGGTTTTGTTTTGTTCTTGAACTTGTTGTATTTCGACTCACCATGGGAGTTTTGCTTTGTTGTATTCATGAACTGGTTGTATTTTGGCAATGCCACTTGTATTCTATGGTTTATGTATTATTGGATTTCATTCGCTCCAACATCTTCATCTCCTCCAAGGGGTCTGGAAGGTCAAAACCATGAACCAAATCGGATACCCTCGAAAGACAAAAAGGCATATTGCATTGCATTCTAACCACATACCTTTTGTTTTTGCAGGAGTTTTGTTTTTGTTTTCTCACTTTGTTGATTGTTTTAGAAAATATTTCTTGCAGAAGGGTCTTTTCCGTCAACCGATTCCACAGATATCTAACTCGACGCAACCTTCTGAGTCTACAAATGGATCAGCTACAACATGAACTGACAGATGTGAGGACTCAAATGAATCAATTTATGGCTGTGATGACTGAACTGGCCCAGGGCCAAGAAATATTGAGGGAGTTGGTCGAGCAGCAAACCCTGGAAGATAACCACGCAGGCACTGGAGGTACTAGTAACAACGAGCGCGAGCAGCCACGAAGAACTCCGGTAGAGTCTGAACCTGTCAACAATCCTGAAGCTAATATCATTGGGAATGGCCAAAGGAATACTGGAGGTCATATTCTATAGGAAGATCCTCAAGATGAGCAATTTACAGTGCTAGGTGTTGGGGCAGATGAAGCTTATAACCGTCGGTTGGACGAGATATCAGAAAAGTTAAGATCCTTGGAATCCCAGAACTCCTTGGGATTTGATGTAATGGACATGGGCCTGGTTGAGGGGGTAAGGATTCCCCACAAATTCAAGCCCCCATGTTTTGAGAAGTACAATGGAACTTCCTGTCCTCGCACTCATTTGTAGTCCTTTCTGGGAAGGTTGAAGGCATACACTATGGATGAGAAGATATGGATGTTTTATTTTGAAGATAGCTTGACCGGGGCATCCAGAGAATGGTACTCACACTTATCCAGGGCCACCATCAGAAATTGGAAAGAATTGGCTGAAGCCTTTGTGCGCCAGTATCAATACAACTTGGACATGGCACCTAACAGGACTCTCCTAATGGGAATGTCTCAATCTTCGAGGGAAAGTTTCCGTGAGTATGCTCAGAGGTGGAGACAGCTGACTGCTGCTGTCCAACCTCCAATGTCAGAAAGGGAGATGGATGACATGTTCATGAATACACTGCAAGGAACTTATATTGATAGACTTGCTGCTTTCTCTTCCACTAACTTTGCTGATGTGGTCATAGTGGGAGAGAGAATTGAAAGTTTGTTGAAGATGGGCAAGATTTTTGATAATGGCGCCAGCTTCAGCAACATAAAGAAACCATTCTCCGGACCTCGAAGGACAGGAGATACTAATTCAGTGCATATTGGCAGAGGTAGGCCTCAGTATTTGCAAAGGTCAGTGGCTACTGTCACCATTCCTACTCCAGCACCTCAGCAATAACAGTTCTCACAACAACAGCAGAGACCTTACAACAACAATAATCAACAACATCGTCCATTTCAACAAAGGACTTCTCAGATCAACAGGGTAATTGATCTCATTCCAATGCCCTATGCAGTGTTACTCCCACAACTGTTGAAACTCGACTTGATTGAACTGAGGACTTTGGCTCCACCAGATCCTCTCAATCTTCCAAGAAATTATGATGTCAACGCAAGATGCTCCTTCCACTCAAATGCTCCCGGCCATGCCACACAAAAGTGTAGGGCCCTGCATATGAAGGTCCAAGACCTGATTGATTCCAAAAGCCGTAAACTTCGCACCTCCTTCAAGTGTCACCAAAAATCCAATACCTAACCACGGTGGGCCAAGGATTAATACTATTGAGGAAGACCAACCAGCAATCCTGATTGATGATATTGCAAGTGTTCGAACACCTCTGGCCGAGGTGAAAGCTCATCTTTTAAAATGCCAAGTGTTTTCAAGTTGTGAAGCCTACTGTGAAGCTTGTAAGGTTACTACTAATGGCTGCACAAGTTTGAAGAATGGTATCAACAATCTGATTAAGGAAGGCATCCTACGGATAACATCAACAATTCAAGCTTCTACAACTGCAACAGAAATCACTTCTACAAATACAACAAAAATCATTTCAACGGAATCGGCTACAACAACAACAGACACCAGCAGTGATATTTCAACAGTTACTATCTACTATGACCCGACAATGGTCCCTGTTCCAGAATCTCACAACAACAACTTCCAGCAACATTCTCACCAACATTATCATCAATAACGTCCCATCAACACTCTCTCATCAGTTTGTCAGCTTCCTGCACTTGTGCCACCTTCAATCAGACTCCCTGTTACTATATACTATGATCCGCAGACAATCATGACTCCTTCTTCTGCTGCAATTAGTCCGGTGACCATCACGGTGCCTGTACCAATTCCTTATGATAACAACAGTGTCGTGCCTTGGTATTATGGTTCAGATCTTTACTTCCACGGAAGAAAAGTCACTCTTGACTCCTCAACATCTGCATCATAGGTAGACAATGTAGGGGGAGGCAGAGGCTTCACTAGAAGTGGACGTCTCTTTGCTTCACAAATTCCCAGAACTAATGCCAAAGCGGAAGCAGCTGCCAAAGCTAAAGGTAAAAGTGTGGTGCCAGAAGAACGTGCTGCAAAAGAAACTCAGAAGACGCCCTTTGATCAGGATGTAGACGAGCTTATGAGGATTATCAAAAGAAGTGACTACAAAATTGTGGATCAGCTCCACCAAACACCCTCCAAGATCTCCATATTATCACTGCTTATGTGTTCCGAGGCTCACCGGAATGCATTACTCAAAGTCCTGCACACAACTTATGTGCCTGAAGAGATCACTGTCAATCAGTTGGAATCAGTAGTCGCAAATGTCAATACTAGTCATGGACTAGGATTTACCGATACTGATTTGACTACAGAGGGGCGTAACCACAACAAGGCATTACACACCACTCTGGAATGTAAAGGGGTTGTGCTCTCGCACGTCCTTGTTGACACTAGATCATCACTCAACGTCCTGCCAAAGAAAGCCTTAGTCAAACTGGAGTATGATGGTCTAGCCCTCCGTCCAAGAAATCTAGTTGTAAGAGCTTTTGATGGTTCTAAGAGATCGGTTCTCGGAGAGGTGGAGCTACCCGTGGTAATTGGCCCACAAGTTTTCAAAATTATCTTCTACGTGATGGATATATAGCCTACCTACAGCTGTTTGTTGGGTCGACCTTGGATCCATACTGCCGGTGCGGTAACATCAACCCTTCACCAGAAGTTAAAATATGAGTGGGAAGGTCAAATTATCACTATCTGTAGAGAACAAGATATCTTTGTCAGTCACCTGGCTACGTAGACGTACATAGAAATGGATGGATAAATCCATGAAACCATGAGCCAAGGTTTTGAAGCTTTGAATGTCAACGAAGCAACAACTAAGGTGTTTACTACATCCCAAAAGGAGAGGATGGGTACCTCAATTGCTTCCTACAAGCAGGCTCGGAAGGTTATGGAAGAAGGGAATGCCCAAGGCTGGGGAAAGCTGCTGAAGGTGGAAATGAAAGAAGACAAATTCGGTTTGGGTTATAGACCATCCCGACAAGTTCAAAAGGAGGCTGTTGGAGGGCCAAAGTTCATAAGTGGGGGAATGCTGACCCCTGATGCTGTCAACACTCTGGAAGACGAGGCTGAGAGCGACTAAAACCTGGAAAACTGGATCCGTCCAAGAGTCCCGGGCCGACAAGTCCTCAACTGGTCTTCCTAGGAAATTATAAGGGTTACTGCTGCAGAGTAATTATTATTTCCTATTTTAAGCATGCATCAAAGTCTTGCATCTTGCCCAAGATGTCGGGACTCATTTTGTAATAGGGCCATATGTGTTTGTGCAAATTGAATATTAATGAACAATGGACATATTTTTGCAAACAACCTTTTTCGCTCACTGTCTTTTCATTTTTGTTATTTTCGCACAAAGCAATAAATGGCAATGTTTTTCTAAATAAAAAATTCATTTACTTACTTTTTCTAAAGCAAAATAAAATCAATCACTAAAATGAACCAAATCTCAACCCTTGCAGAAACAGCCCTCCAGATTGCACTGACAACGAGACTGCTATGACCTTGTATAACTTCGACAATCCGATTAATTAAGCAGATGATGGG
This sequence comes from Lathyrus aphaca, assembly GCA_963966055.1. Classification (NCBI taxonomy): domain Eukaryota; kingdom Viridiplantae; phylum Streptophyta; class Magnoliopsida; order Fabales; family Fabaceae; genus Lathyrus; species Lathyrus aphaca. The sequence continues at coordinate 302,595,204 of OZ014524.1, read as the reverse complement.
GTTGAAGAAGACTACGATTTACCTGAAGAGTTAGCCAGGTTATTAAGACAAGAGGAAAAGGTGATTGCTCCTCATCAGGAGGAGGTTGAGACTATTAATCTTGGTACTGAGGAAGTTGTGAAAGAAGTGAAGATTTGAGCCAGTCTGCAAACTCCGGTAAAAGAACAACTTATCAGTATGCTACGAGAATATGTCGATTTCTTCGCTTGGTCCTACCAAGATATACTGGGTTTGGATACAGATATTGTCATGCACAGGTTGCCATTAAAAGAGGATTTCCCGCTGATCAAACAGAAGTTGCGCCATACTCGCCCGGACATGGCCATGAAAATCAAAGAGGAAGTACAAAAGTAGTGGGACGCCAGTTTTCTTGCTGTAACTAGTTACCCGCCGTGGGTTGCTAACATTGTACCCGTACCTAAGAAGAATGGCAAGGTGTGTATGTGTGTCGATTACCGAGATCTGAACAGATCAAGCCCGAAAGATGACTTCCCATTACCCCACATTGATGTATTGGTAGACAACACAGCTCAGTTCTCGGTATTTTCCTTCATGGACAGATTTTCTGGATACAATCAGATCAAGATGTCACCTGAAGACATGGAGAAGACAACCTTCATCACACCATGGGGCACGTTCTGCTACAAAGTAATGTCGTTTGGTTTGAAGAACGCCGGTGCAACATATCAACGGGCTATGGTAACATTATTCCACGACATGATCCATAAAGAAATTTAGTGCTACGTGGATGACATGATTGCCAAGTCCCTCACTGAGGAAGGTAATTTGGTAAATCTATTGAAACTTTTCAAGTGTCTGAGGAAATATCAGTTAAGGTTAAACCCCAACAAGTGCACATTCGGGGTACGTTCTGGTAAGCTGCTGGGGTTTATTGTGAGCGGAAGAGGAATTGAGGTTGACCCCGACAAAGTTAAAGCAATTCAGGAAATGCCTGCACCTAAGACTAAGAAAGAAGTTCGAGGGTTCTTGGGTAGATTGAACTACATTTCAAGGTTCATATCTCACCTCACTTCAACCTGCGAGCCCTTGTTCAAACTGCTAAGAAAGGAACAAACAGTCAGATGGAACACTGATTGTCAGAAAGCTTTTGACAAGATCAAGGGGTATCTGCAAGAACCTCCAATTCTCATGCCTCCAGTTGAAGGAAGACCTCTATTAATGTACCTGACGGTATTAGATGAATCGATGGTGTGTGTGTTGGGCCAGCATGACGAGTCTGGTCGAAAAGAGTATGTAATATACTACCTAAGAAAAACGTCTACCGACTGTGAACAACGTTATTCACTGCTCGAGAAAACTTGTTGTGCTTTAGCGTGGGATGCTCGCCGACTAAGACAGTATATGTTGACTCATACTACCTTGTTGATCTCAAAGATGGACCCAGTCAAATACATATTTGAGAAGCCATCACTTATGGGAAGGGTTGCGAGGTGGAAAATGATTCTGACAGAATATGATACTCAATACACCTCTAAAAAATCCATCAAAGGCAGTGTATTGTCTGACTATTTCGCTGGGCAACCCATTGATGATTACCAGCCTATGAGATTTGATTTCCCTGATGAAGACATCATGTTCTTAAAATCAAAAGATTGTGAAGAGCCTATTCACACTGAAGGGCCGGATCCAGAAGGAGCATGGACTATGATGTTTGATGGGGCAGTTAATTGTAACGGTCGTGGGATTGGTGCAGTGCTTATTACACCCGAAGGAGTCCATATGCCTTTCTCAGCAAGGCTCACCTTTGATTGCACTAACAATGAAGCAGAGTACGAAGCTTGTATCATGGGTCTTGAGGAAGCCATTGACCTCAGGATCAAAACCTTGAATGTATTCGGAAATTCGGCTTTGGTGATCAACCAAACTAATGGCAAGTGGTATACTCATCTAGAGCATCTGGTTCCCTACCGTGACTATACGAGGAGATTGTCGACTTTCTTTACGACAGTCAAGCTTGAATACATCCCTCGAGATGAAAATTAGTTTGCAGATGCCTTGGCCACTATTTCATATATGATCAAAGTACAGACTACTAACTATGTACCTCAGATTTTAGTATCCAGACTAAACCGACCGACATATATCTTCTCTGTGGACACTGTCATTGACAACAAACCTTGGTTCCACAACATCAAATGCTTTTTGGAGACTCATATGTACCCGCCTGGGGCATCGTCTAATGATAAGAAGACATTAAGAAGGCTAGCCGACAGTTTCTTCCTCAATACTGATGGCTCCTTATACAAGCAAAACTTCGACATGGTCTTGCTCAGATGTGTTGACAAAAAGGAAGCAGACCTACTGATGCACGAAGTACACGAGGGTTCTTTTGGTACCCATGCCGGAGGACATGCAATGGTGAAGAAATTGTTGAGATCAGGTTACTATTGGATCACAATGGATGCAGATTGTTGTGCCTAAGCCAGAAAATGCCATAAATGCCAGATCTACGCAAACAAAGTGCATGTGCCTCCAAATCCTTTGAATGTATTGTCTTCACCCTGGCCCTTCGCCATGCGGGGCATTGATATGATTGGAAAGATCGAACCAACTGCTTCAAATGGTCACAGATTCATCCTGGTAGCCATTGATTACTTCACCAAATGGGTCGAAGCAACTTCGTATGCAAACGTCACCAAGCAAGTGGTAGCCCGATTTCTGAAAAGGATATCATTTGTCGATATGGAGTTCCCGAGTAAATCATTACTGATAACGGTTCAAACCTTAACAACAAAATGATTACAGAACTATGCCGAGATTTCAAGATTCAACATCACAACTCTTCTCCTTACAGGCCAAAGATGAATGGCGCTGTGGAGGCAACTAACAAGAACATTAAGAAGATTGTGCAAAAGATGGTAGTCACATACAGAGACTGGCACAAAATGTTACCATTCGCCTTATATGGGCACTGAACTTCCATCAGAACATCTACTAGGGCAACGCCTTATCAGCTTGTGTATGGTATGGAAGTCGTTCTACCTGTTGAAGTTGAATTGCCCTCATTGTGGGTAATAATGGATGTGAAATTGGACGAAGCAGAATGGGTACGATCTCGTTATAATCAATTGAGCCTGATTGAAGAAAAGAGATTAGCAGCTATTTGTCATGGTCAGTTATATCAGAAACGGATGAAAAGAGCCTTCGATCAAAAGGTGAGACCTCAGGAATATAAAGTGGGAGAGCTTGTACTGAAAAGACTCCTTCCTCCTCATACATACCACAAGGACAAGTGGACGCCAAACTATGAAGGTCCTTAGGTGATAACTAAAGTCTTCTCAGGCGGAGCACTGATGCTCGCAACCATGGATGGCGAAAATTTCCTATCTCCTGTGAATTCAGATGCTGTTAAAAAAAATACTTCACATAAATGACCCGCTGGACATAAAAACAGAATGTAAGTCCAGGCAAAAACAGGGCATCCTGGCGAATCAAAAACATAATAAAAGACTCGGTCAAAAATAAGGGAAAATTAAAAAAAAATGTGTACACCCGTTGAGTTGAAAAGCCACATTGGACAGCTCAGGCAAAAATAGGTATCCCGGTGGATTGAAAACCCGAAAGGGCGATCCACGCAAAATCAGGGAACAAGCGAACAACTGCATTCTGAATTCATTTGTATTACACTTACATAACTTGGCAAGTTTCGAAAGGACAAAGCGTCGATCAGAATCAACTTTCCTCATAAAGCAAGATAAGAAGAGCGTTTGAGGTCATACAGGTCATAGCAAGAGGAAGCTCATTGGAGCGTCAACTCCAACATTGCCAAATATGACACTGTTATTTTTCTCAATTTTATAGCAATCTCCTCATTTTAGGGAATAGCTTCTTCACTGTACTTGCCTATTCAGGGCACACAAACCAATAAAGTCAAATGTTCATTCACACTTTGTTTTGTACCTTTTCGTTTTTTGTTTGCAAAATGTCCAAAATTCGTAATACAACATTTGCATGGAATACATATAGGCCATTTTAATAAATGATTGCAGGAAATATGCGCTCTTAAGCGAATCTAACTCCTATGATGGAATCCATTTGAGGACGCCTTAGGACGCTTGTACGTTTCCTCTGTTTAACAAGTTGCTGGTACTCAAGGCAGATAATCTTTTACAGCATGGGGCATATCAAGCACTGTATCCCCCAGCCAAGTCAGTAGTCACATCCTCAGCAGGATCACTTGACGAGAGTAATCCCCATGAAGTTAATCATTCCCCCAGGATACAGCCTAGACGAAAGAATTAAAACAGATTACTTCCCAGAAGTTCTCTTTTCCCCAAGCAGGACCTCCCGAGCAATGACTGAAATTTGTTCTTCTCCAACGAAGACAACTGCCAACAACTTGGGGATTTCCTCACCCCCAGCTTAAGTATCCCCATAGATTTCTCCAGAAATATCGCCCAGTGATCCTTTCTCCCTGTAGAGTTCAGATCTAGAATCGGCTCTCTCATTTGCATAATCATAACATTCGCATCATCCTCCCCAAACAAAGCGTAGCATTCCGTCTAATATGGAGCATTACGGTAAAAATCAAACATTCATTTGCATGATTATAAGTCAGGTTCAAGCCTTTCACCTATGGATACCAAAATTACTCCTCCAATAGTATACAAGAGCATCTCCCCTGCAGATAAAGCCAGAATACCCTTTGCACTCTCAATACAAATACTTGTTCATATTTGTACATAGTTCTTTTGATACTCGTCAGTGTCTTGCATATACTACTCCCCAGCAGATCAAACACTCGTCCGTGTTCCTTGCTTAACCAATTGGTACCCGTCCGTATCATCATCCTTAAAACACGCATCGACGTTTGTTTCTATCGATACTCGTCCGTATCGTGGTCCTAAAGATGCTCATCCGTATCTTTAGTCTATACACACTGTCGAAACACTTATACTGTTTTATTTTAGGGCTTAAACACTCGTCCGTGTTTATCTCTTCCCACAACAAAACTACTTTCTATCTGGCATTCGTCCTATGTCATGATATTTTCAGCAGCCGTACCCTGCTAGGTGATCGTCCTTCACCTTATGATGACCGTCTCTCATCATTTATCTGATGGCCGTCCCCATCGTTGATCTTTCTGTCCGACATTCGTCCTATGTCATGATATTTTCAGCAGCCGTACCCTGCTAGGTGATCGTCCTTCACCTTATGATGACCGTCACTTATCATTTATCTGATGGCCGTCCCCATCGTTGATATCTCTATCCGACATTCGTCCTATGTCGTGATATTTTCAGCAGCCGTACCCTGCTAGGTGATCGTCCTTCACCTTATGATGATTGTCTCTCATCATTTATCCGAAGGCCGTCCCCATCGTTGATCTTTCTATCCGGCATTCGTCCTATGTCGTGATATTTTCAGCAGTCGTGCCCTACTAGGTGATTGTCCTTCACCTTATGATGACCGTCCCTCATCATTTATCCGATGGCCGTCCCCATCGTTGATCTTTCTATCTGACATTCGTCCTATGTCGTGATATTTTTAGCAGCCTCCCCTGCCAGGTGATCGTCCTTCACCTTATGATGACCGTCTCTCATCATTTATCCGATGGCCGTCCCCATCGTTGATTTTTCTATCTGGCATTCGTCCTATGTCGTGATATATTTCAACAGCCGTCCCCTGCTATGTGATCGTCCTTTACCTTATGATGACCGTCCCTCATCATTATTTCATTTATTTTTTACCCGATGGCCGTCCCCGTCGTGGATTCTTTATTCTTTAGCTTGATGGCCGTCCCCGTCAGTGCATTTCTCACCTTTTAACCCCTAGCAGTCGTCCTCTGCTCGATGGTCGTCCTCCATCGCTATCATTTGATGTTCACTCTACATCGTCTTGTTTTGTGAATAAGAATTTATATCCATTTTCTTCTTATACCAGAGAGCGCAAATTTTGGACTGTCTTGGTATTCAACCACAAGTTATCTTGTTTGCCTGCTAAGCCTGGCGCTTACATCCTGCACATCTAACTCATGCTTGAATAGGGGCAGTTGTAAACACCCCAAATTTTCCCTCTCACTTTCTCATGCCTTGGCTTATGATCACACATATTGCATAGCATATCATTACATCTCACATTGCATAATTATCCTTTAGCAACTCACTGCATAGATGCATAATTAGGGTTTGTGATCAGGTGAACCCAAGAAGTGATTTGAGCAATCTCAGAGGCCTTGAAGCATTCCAGGAGGGTCCTTGAGTGTTCTATGGTTGTTTTATACCCCCAAGGTTTCTTTGAAGTCAAGAAATATCAATAGATTGCAAAGCTATCCAGGAGAGCTTGAAGCTCCTACACAGATGACTTGAAAATAAGGGTTTTGGGTTTGAGGCCCTTACACGCAATTTTTTTGGTCATTCTTGATTCCGTTGGTCTTTATATGATATAGGGAGCTTGTGTATGAAGTTTGATGCAAAAATTCACTGAGGAAGTCATCTGATCAAGCTGTAACTTGTTGTGCAAGAAAAGTTAGGATTAGGGCATCTGAGGCCTCAACCAAGGGTTCCAAAGGTTCATTTCCATCATTTTGAAATCCTATGACCTTTATTTGGTCTTAGGAGAGGTTGGATGATCACAAGATTGAAGAATTTTGAGCCAAGTCAAAAGTTTCCAAAAGTGGACATTACTTGAAATGCAAACTTTCCATTTTGGGAAAGATTTTCAACCTCCTCTTTCTTGATCAAAAATTCTTCAAATGAAATTTTGTTAAAAATGAAAGTTGTAGATTGGATCTTCCCATTTTCAAAAAGTACAAGAACTCCTCTTGATTCATCCTAGAACTCAAGATATGGCAAGTCAAAGTTGGGAAAAATCTTGTAATTTTCAAGTTTAGGTCAAGGAGGGAAATGTGCAAAATTGAATTTCAAGCCTCTATGTGACTTCTAATCCACTCAAATGCATCATGGCATGATCAAACAACATCTCAAGATCAGATTTAGGCTTTGAAACAAGGGATTTCATGACTTCTTTCTCAAGAAATCACAAAGTTGAAAAATTGCAAAACCTATGCAAACTCATGATCCAAGCCTCACAGCTCATAACAATTGATCATAGGTCTCTCCTTGAAGCCAACTGAAGCAGTTCAAGCCCTCAAATCAGCTCTTCCATGGCCCATACCTCAAGTACACAAAATTTGACTTTTTTTGCCAAATGAACCATACCAATCCCACAGTGCATATCAACTCTTCTGACCTATCTCAACTTTTTATACAATGCCTAAGGATCATAAAAGACATCTCACAAGAGCTCAGAACCACCCATACTTAGTTTGCACAAAAATCCTTCAAAACTTCCTCTCTTCGATTCTCCTAATCCAGCCATCAAACTTCATAAATTCCTTCACCAATCAACCAAAAATCACTCATAGAACAAGAGTCAACCACTGAAATGGCCTGAAACATCACATATCAAAACCTCCATTTCTACTACATCAGAACTGGACATCCCAAACCAGCCATTTTCAAAGCATTCCAAGCATTCCATTAGCCTCAGGAGGTTCAAAGGAAGCCATTTGCACAAGAGGGAGGCTTTGAAAGCTCATATCTGCAGGTCACTAGCTCAGGTATACTCAAGAATTTGTTGTCTCAAAGCTTCAATTTCTTGTTATAGAATGAAAATACATGCTCTAGGGATCACATAGATGTCTTTAGAATTGAAAATGATGAAGAAATGAGTATGTTATGTGTTTCTGAAATTTTGCCCGTGTTTTTAATTTGCTTCGATTCAGCTTGTTCATGTGTTATAAATCATGTTTGATGGTTGATTTGAGTTCCTTGGTGTATGAGGATTGATTCTGGGTTGTTTAGAGGGTTTGCAGTGGCCTATGGAAGAAAATTGGTGTTTGGTCTCGCCGGAGAAGATGAACGGAGAACTATTCCGGTCATTTGAGGGTGATTAGGGTTAAGTGAGATTAGGGTTTCCAGATTGATTATGGACCATTGGATCATGTTTATATTAAGAGATGGACGCTCCAGATGCACTATTAGCCCTAATTTGGATTAATTAAAATAAACTATAATTAATTTCCTCAGATTAAATGTGGACCATTAGATCACGCGTGTTTAGTGAATTTGAATCTGGACCCTAGGATTTGCATACCCCCAGTCTTGCTGACTTGCGCCCATGACCCTTGATCCTTCTTCCTTGCAATCTGAGCCATCCATCCTGATTACTTTTCATTTTATTTTCATTTTGTTTTCTCTTATTTATTAAAAATAGTAAAACACTTTTAAAAATTCTTATTTTTTGCACTTTCACTCTAATTAATTTTAAAAACCCAAAAACATTTTTATTTTCATTTTTTGCATTAAAAATTTATTTTTAAATCATTTAATTGTATTATTTAATTAATGTACAAACTCAATGTACAAACTCATTTCACTCCTTTATTTTAGGTTTTGATTCTATTTTGAGAATTAAACTTGAATTAGGGTTTTCAAAATCCCCTTTTTCACAACCTAACTTCTAAAATTCACTTTTGATCAATAAAAATGAGTTTGTACTTGGTTCTTTTTGAATTCTTTTACATGTTGCATCTAGTATCTAGGAAATTTAAATCATATTTTTGCATTGCATTTTCAATTTGATATGCATTTTTCTTTGAGAGGTACCCAAATCCCTAGCCTAACTTAGAAAAACCACAACTTGACTTTGGTATAGCTTCTGACCTCCATCTTTGGGGAGTATTCTTGTGTGTGTTTATGGTTTTTTTTGGTTTCAATTTCAAATTTTTATCATGTGTTTTGCTTCTGTTTTGATCATGGACATCTCATGCATTCTAAAAACCCTAATTTGCCATGTATACTTGCATTCATCTTTGCATATCCTCATCATATGAACTTGTCATGACATCTCATGCATTTGTATGTCATCTTAGACACCTTAGGTAATGTGAGAACATTGGTTTATCATTGTTACATTCATTTGGTATGCTTTGCATGCATTACATCTTATGTATGTTCATGTATTTTCAAGCTTCTAACATGCTTGTTTTTGCATCCAACACTTGTATGATCATACGTATGCATTGTACATGACTTTGCATATTTTCATGACACATTTTCATCATGTGTTCTCTTTTGGTTTGGATCATTGCTCCTTCATTTGTTTCATTTCATCTTATTTCATACCTTATGCATTCATACTAACCCTTTCAGGTGCTTCAGGTAAGTTGATCAGGATGTGGATGTGCATCCACATCCAACCTCTTCTTATCCTTTCATATGCATCTTTACCTGTATTTGAAGTGAATTTGATTCACTTGTGTTCTCTCTTGCTCTTATCCCACTCTTAGGTTACTTAACTTCTTCAGGAAGTAAGTAACCTATTCTTCTATCTCCTTCCTTTTTCATCTGCTTCTCCTTCCTTGGGTGCCAATCTGAAGACTTTCTTTATGCCTCACAAACCATAGGAACTACCAAGCATGATAAATTTAGGGTTGTGAATAGTCCCCCTTAGTTGTTTTTACCTTTTGAGTCTCCTTGAGTCTCTGCTTCTCATCTCAATAACAAAGGCTAAACAGTTAAAGTTTTGGGGCTCTGTATTAGGGTTATGTATGTATCCTTATCGTAGGATGGAGTGTATAATTGTAATACTTAGTGTTAAACCTTTAAGTTGTTTTCACCTTATAATCAAAACACCTAATAATTATCAAGACTTAAGCTTGTAACTTGGGCCTTATATTAGGGTTACATCTCTGCCTCTGGGTCAGAGGGACTAACCCTAGTGTTTAATGGACAAGTCCCCCTCAGGTTTAGTCTTACAAACATAAAATTAATTTCTTAATCTAACCTCTAATCAAAATCCACTTTAATAAAGGTTTGTTATATAATGATTTTAATCCCTAACCATGGATTAAGTTGAGGTATCTTCCTCATCTTAAGTGTCCTCATCTATCATCCTTCTCTTAGGATGGTGTAATGAGTTCACTAATCTCTGATTAGAGATTAAACTCAATACTTAACACAAAACAAAAATCCAAAAAAACACTTGATAATTACAAGTAGGTTAATGACCTTAATCCTGTATCATTAGGGTAATTAAGTTTGAATATTCATATCACACTTAAGTAGACTCATTATCCCTAGTCAGGGGTGATATAATGAGTTTACGACCATTGATTAAGGCTTAAGCTCATTATCCTATGCAAAACACCAAAAACAATAAAAAACTGAAAACACAAAAACAAACAATAAACGTCTCCTCCGGGATTCTTTTCTCATCACACTCACTCTGAAAACGAGAATTCGCTTCTTCCGTTTAATGAAAGACAGTCAACACTCGAGCCAGACGAGTCATACACTTGAGCATAGACAAGCAAGCAGTTCACACCAAAACACCAAGTCTCTTTGAGTCGAACTATGGTGTTCTGACTTCCTCATTGCACGAGAGGATACGTAGGCATGACTTAACGGTTATCGAACAAAAGTCCCCAGGTCTCCCCCCTCTTTTCTTTCTATCTTTCTTTTCTTAGCCTCAGTTTGAACTCCTGTTCTTTTTGCACTGTCTCTTTGTACATCCATCTCTTTTATACACAGTTAGCACATGCACTTCCCCCCCTTTTAAACACAATCAGGTAAGCGTGGATCCCGTCGAGTACGATGGACGATCTGGGTGCTAATACCTTACCAGGTCGTAACCGACCCCATTACCCAGTCTCTTTGGTTCGCAACCGTCTTATCCACTTCTTTCTAGGTTTATGCAGCATTAACTTTCCTTCGGGATAAAAATGCCTAGCTGGTGACTCTATTTCAACCTTCAACATCCGACCGTTCTCGTCGATAGCTCGCGTTTGCACCGGGACGAAAGTCCGGGGAGCGACTCTACGTATTCCCTCGTGCAATGGGAAAGTCAGAGCTCCGTAGTTCGTGCAACTATGGTTTGTGTTTTTTAATTGAATGATTGTTTAAAACGCATTCTACTGCTAAGCGTTGGCTTATACTCGCGGTGGAGGCTGAAGTGCTAGCTTGTTTGCGAGATAGAATGATTTAAACAATGTTAGTTTTAAGAAAAGATGTTTGACCTTTGTAAAGTGTTTTAAAACGGAAGGCGAAATGGACCACAACCCGAGGGCTAGCCTCAAGAGTGATTGCATCCAAGGACCCGTGGAGTGCTGGACTCCAGAGTTCAGTTATTCGTTGATTAATTGTAAAGTGATTTGCGTTCGTTGGTAAGTTTTAAGTTGTATTCTTTTGATGCGAAATGGCGAACGAAGTACAACTCGAAGGCTAGCCTCAAGAATAATTCAATTCAAAAACCCGAGGAATGCTAGATTCCTGAGTTTAGTTCATTCACGATTTTAATTAGAGACTTAGATATTTTGAAAACAAAAGAGCGAAAGAAGCACAGCTCGAGGGCTAGCCACAAGAGTAATTCAATTCAAAAACCAGAGAAATGCTAGATTCCTGAGTTTAGTTCTTACGTTAATTAATTATGTGAATTGTGAGTTGAATGTTTGCGAATTTGTTTTAAAAATGGTTTAGGGTTTAATGTTTTAGAAACGGTGGAGTAAATGAGATACAACTCGAAGGCTAGCCTCAAGAGTGGTTCATTAAAGAACCCGCGGAATGCTAGATTTCGAAGTTCAGTTCCTCGTTAATTAAGTAAGACGCATAAGGTCGTGCAGACGGTGATCACATAGGTGACCGACTTACGTGTGTGCGGAACGTAGGCGTAAATATTTTAATTGGTTAAGTGAATCGGTTCCTAATTCCTATGGGTATTCCTAACAATGTGAAACCGTAAAAAATAAAGGCGGAAAAATAAATTGCGTTTAAAATAAACGGGGGAGGGATACAATAATAATTTACACGGGATTGCAAAGAAATAAAGGGTATCATTGTAATTTGCCCAAGAGGAAGCGTGTGTGCAGTGTATATAAATTAATCGAATCCGTTAGAATTTAATATAGTATAAAAAGTGCGAGAAATAAATAAAATAAATAAATAGACTAAATAAAGTGAAATAAATTGTAAAATAGAATAAATTAAATAGAATGAAATAGCCTCATATTGGTCGCGATTTTACCGATTTATTGAAATCGAATTAAATCGGACCTTTTATTATATCATTGGCCCAAAATTAAAATAAAAAAACGAGAGATTGCTAACAAATATATTTTTAAACCACTTTTCTAAACAAAATGATAAATACTAACCAATCATATTAAAGCAATATATTATAAAAAATATAAACTAACTTCTAATATAATTAAATCAAAAACAAAATAATGAAAATTATAAAACAGGGGGGATAGTGTTGTCGAGTTTGTATGGTGTTGATAGAAAATTAAAATCACCATGGGCCTAAAGAACCCATCAACAACAACAAAATTACAAAAAAAATATATAAAAAAAACAAAAGAAATAAAAAGAACATGGAGGGTTTGCCGCGTGGACTCTGGGTGTGTAGAAGAAGTTATTGACATTCTTAATGAACCCAACAAATTAGTCAGCAAACAAAGTAAAAAATTAAAAAAAATATAAAAAAATATAAAACATAACGTTATATAATAAAGTGAATAACCTGTTTATTGTTCCTTTTTCTCAAAACGCAAACACAACCAGAAAGGGAAACCACTCCCAAACGCCGCTCCCTTTCTGTCGATTTCTCTCAGATCTCTCTGTGCTCGTCGGTTAACTCACAAATGCTTTCACGATATGGTTTTCTCCTTCTCATCAAACGCGATAGCCGAACATAAGAGAAAACCTACCATCAAAGTCGATCTTCGGCTGCAGTGGTGGTGGATTTGGTTCGCTCGGTCTCTTCCTCACGGCTCAGGTTTGTGCGATTCACGGAGGTCTGATTGCTCGTTATAGGTGGACTTCAGCGCGATCCTGTTTTTTTTGCGTGGTTTTGGTTTGGCATGGTTTGATTCTCCTTCAGGTTCTCAGGCTTTCTTTTCTCAGTTTGGTTTTCTGTGTGTGGTTTGTACGTTGTTGAACGGAGGAATCACGGCGTGGTGAGGTTTGTCTGGTTGTTTTAGAGGTGAGTTTTGATGGTGGTTCAGTGGAGGAAAGCTATTTTGGTTATGGGCTTTTGAAGGGTGTTCGTTGTTGGAAGTCTCGCGACATTGATGGTTTATTCACGGTGGTCGGGTTCGCGGTTAGTGATTTGGGGTGGGGCAGTTTGATGAAGTTGGTCGAAAAGGGTTACGGTGGTGACGGTTGTGGTGATGAAGAGTTTCCAGAAATTTTTGTCCAAGAATGATGAATAAAAATAAATAAATAAAAATGGTGGGTCGTTATTGAAAGAAGACCCCCTGAGTCGAATCTTTTTATTCCCCCTTTTCTCACAGTGGGTTCCCCTTTTTTAATCTTTTTCTTCCCCTGTATTCTGCTTTCTCTGTCTTTCTAAATGAAAGTTTTCTTGGCCCTTTTGTCTCTGTGTGGATAGGTTGTTTTCAATTATAGGTTTTGATTCTTGCTTGTTGCAAAGAACTATTTTGGGGTCTGCTTGTAATGGCTTTTGGAGCAGCAAAAAAAGTTGTTCTATTTTGATGCAAAAATTGGGATAATAGTTATAACATAGGGTCTGTATTGTAGGCAGAGGCTAGCAAGTGGAGTGTGATGTTGTGAATATTTTTGTCTTGTTATCTGCATCGTTTCACGTTTCAGCATAATGAAAGAAAGTTGAGATTTTTGTTTGGTTCTACATTTGTACATTAGAGGTTTGATACAGTTTAATCATACTAATTAAGCTAAATAAGTAAATAAAAAAAACTAAATTTAAATGAAATTAATAAAACTTGACTAATTAAAATCTAAATCAAAATAAAATAAATCAAATTTTAATTTTTTTAAAAAACTAATTAATCTACTTTACTAAATTTAAAATTAATCTTAAACTTGAATTAAAAAAAATGAAATGTAAATAAAAACTATTTAATAAGTTCTAAAAAAGATTTTCCTAAATTTGAAATAATAAAGCAACAACTTTTCTAAATTTAATTGAATTAAAAATTCCCTAAAATCTACAAAATGTCTTAACTTCTAAAATGAAATTAAATCGAAAACACATGCATTAAAAAAAAATAACATCCTAATTTTAAATTAAAACAAACTTTAAAAATAAAGAATAAAATAAAAAAAATGAATAGAAGATGTAATGATTAACGATTATGAAATGCTAAAACTAGAAAATGCTAAAATAGCCGACTATCGATGCTGCGATAAAATGCATCAGATGAAAATGATTGAAAATGTCCGGTCAAAATTTAGGGTGTGACAGTTTCCCCTATTTAATCTTCTTGAACCTGAATGTATGAATAACAAAGTTTTTGGACATTCGAGGTAGAAGAGGATTAAATATAAAAATACCTAAAATTTTGACCGACTGCAAATGAAATGCAATGATATGCAATGTTATGAATTTATGAAGGACCCTTTGTTTTGCTGGGGATATAACATGCGAGATGCAATGAACCCTAGCATGCTGATTTTTTTAAATGATGAATATGCTGAATATAGTATGATGAAAATAAATGCTAATGGTGATCTACAAAACGAAACTGAGGGTGAAGCCTCACTGGGGATAACAAAATGCTGGGGACCACGAGACGAAAACAAGAAGTACTCAAAGTGATAGATCAACAGGTTCAAGTGTAACTGTTGGCACTAAGAATAACAAAAGATGGGAAACAAAACAAAACTCCAAAACATAAGATTAATGAACAGACTAACACTTAGAATAACAAGAAAAGAAGTAAAACGTAATGGCTTGATGCGACCAAAACCGACACTATGAACAAGAACAGACTATCTGAGGTGATAAGTTTAGCAAGTTCAAGGGTGGCTGTTGGGGATCCCAATATATCAATTCAGTAGTAGAGAAAAAATAGTTGAAATGACATCGACTCGGTGATCGGGGAGACAAAAACTCAAAACGGCGATGAGGAAATAAAAATAACAGACATCGACATGGCGGTCAGGAAATAAAATAACAGGCATCAACACAGCGGTCGAGAAAGCAAAATAACAGACATCGACATGGTGGTCGGGAAATAAAATAGCAGACATCGACATGGTGGTCGAGAAATAAAATAGCAGACATCGACACGGCGATCGGGAAATGAAATAACAGGCGTCGACACGGCGGCCGGGAAATAAAATAACATGCGTTGACACGGCGGCCGGGAAATGAAATAACAGACGTCGACACAGCGGTCAGAAAATGAAATAACAGGCGTCGACACGGCGGTCGGGAAATAAAATAACAGGCGTTGACACGGCGGTCGGGAAATAAAACAACAAACGTTGACACGGCGGTTGGGAAATGAAATAACAGACGTCGACACAGCGGTCGGAAAATGAAATAACAGGCGTCGACACGGCGGTCGGGAAATAAAAATAACAGACATCGGCACGGCCGTTGGGAAAACGAAATAACAGACATCGACACGGCGGTCGGGAAAACGAAATAACAGACATCGACATGGCGGTCGGGAAAACGAAATAACAGACAAATAATACAAAGTGGTAAATCAACAGGTTCAAGTGTAACTATTGATACCAAGGATAAAGAAAACGAAAACAGTGTTTGGACAGTGACTCTGTGCAACCAACTGATACTGGGCGTAGAATGCGAAGCATTTAAAGATAAAATCAAATGTCTCTAAGCGACCAATTGGCAAATACGAATAAATGTTGGAGTTTTCAACGAGATAAACGACCAACCTCTGGAAATTCCTTAAATGAAGAGTTTAAGGAAGAACTTTAGGAACCATCAGGGAAACACGGATGCGTGTTGAATTAAATTGCCTTAAATCTTAAGAAAACAACTTAAAGGATTTGCATAAATGACAATTGGACTTCTGAAGGGGATACCAGTGTTACAAGGAAGAAGACCTTGGTTAACCACACTTCAGGGTGCCTACAACAATGGATTTCCAGACAAAGCTGCTAGTGACGAATGATTTTTTCCTTGATATTCCAGACGGGAACTGGTTTCTTTTGGTTCATTGTCAGACGGGAACTCAATTTGGAAATGGTCTACCAAACAAGAATTGATTTTGAACTGGATTTGGAACAAATGACTATCAGGCGATAATTGACTTTCAAAAGACATACCAGACGAGAACTGGGGTAGAAAGATGTCTGTCAGGCTAGAACTGACTCTGAGGTAACTCTCAAAAGAAAATACCAGACGAGAACTGGTTTGAAAAGAAATTGACTACCAGACGGGGACTGGTTTGAAATGGGCTAACAGACGAGAACGGGAGTAAAACTGACTGTAAGACGAGAACTGACTGTTAAATAAATTTCCAATGGAATACCAGACGAGAACTGGAATAAAAACTGACTGTCAGACGAGAACTGACTGTTAAATAAATTTCAAGTGAAATACCAGATGAGAACTGGAGTAAAAACTGGCTGTCAGACGAGGACTGACTGTTAAATAAATTTCAAAAGAAAATACCAGACAAGAACTGGAGTAAAAAACTGACTGTCAGACGAGAACTGACTGTTAAATAACTTTCAAAAGAAAATAACAGACGAAAACTGGTTTGAAAAGAAATTGACTACCAGACAGGAACTAGTTTGAAATAATTGATTGTCAGACGAGAATTGACTTTCAAAATAAATATCAAACGAGAACTGGTTTGAAAATAAATTGACTTCCAGACGGGGACTGGAGTTAAAGAACTGATTGTCAGACGAGAACTGAGTGTTAAATAAATTTCAAGTGAAATACCAGACGATAACTGGAGTAAAAATCGACTTGTCAGACGAGAACTGACTTTTGAATAAATTTCCAATAGAATACCAGACGAGAACTGGAGCAAAAAAAACCGACTGTCAGAAGAGAACTGACTTTGAAGTAATCTTCAAAAGAAAATACCAGACGAGAACTGGTTTACTTGGGTTTTGACCTGGACATATGCTAGATGTGTAAGACGATATGCAAGGTTTAACGCTATGAGCGGAGCGACATGACTAAAGCATGAAAGTGATTATGCACTGACTCAATGATTTCAAAAAAATGCCCCTGGCTGGGCAATTGATGGAAAAGTTCTTTCTGCAGAAGACTCTCTAAAAGGAGACAAAGATGACGACATGATTCCCGACACTCGTCTTGAACTCAATTTTTTTTTTTTTTTGCATAAGACCTACTTGAACAACTTGTAGGCATGGAGAGGACTTTCCCCTGTGTGATTTATCTTGCCCCAGTGCTTGGATGTCTGAGATTTGCCCCTGGTTATCTGATCCTTGGGATGGGAAACCTCTATGATGACTGGCTATTGAACTCTTGAATTCTTTTTGATAACTAGCTCAAGTCTGAGTCTTGAGAAAAGCTCAACCTCTGAGTAGTTGACTCTTGAAGAGATTGATTGAGATTGACTGATTCTTGAAGTATTTTGCCCCTGGTTGGGCTTCTTTTACCAAGTTAAATTCCCTAACTGGCTGCATTCGTCGGGATTTCCTTGATGCTGAATTGACTTGCAAATAAACATTATTTATTTAAAAATTGGCAATTTTAATGCAACATTCATGCAAGTTTTGAAATCACAATTTATTGGTATAATGACTATACAATGGAGTAAACATTGATTGAAAAAACAAAGTGGATCTAGCCATTTATAGAATGGCAGATGAAGTGATCAATATAAATGATTCAGCAAAGATCGTTAGGAGTCAGGTTAACACAACCCTGTTGTAGTATGCTCTCAAAATAAACCTTGTCTCAATTAGATCTTTTAAGGGTTCTAACGTGGTTCGGTTCACGGTTTATGAAACAAAGGATGAAAGGCTCAAAATTTATTTGTACCCACCTAATCTTCGTGATGAACTCCAATCCTACGTTCAGTTAATTTGACATACGCACTTAGATCTCGAAAGTCTTTGGCGGTGTAACGATCAATATTTAAAATGAGATGGCAGCCACCTTGCTTCGTCTTTGCTTTGATGACTTCTCTTTCTTGACATTTTTAATTTTCGCCTAATTCGTATTTTCTGGTTTTTTGACTTAGCGGACTTTTCCTTTGTATTTATTTTTCCTTCTTCATTCTTTTGTTGAACGGTTGTAACTGCCATTTTATTGGAGGATAAAGAACAAGTACTACAAACCTTTTACCTTTCACGGCTTCTTTGATGTGAAAAGGAAAGTATATAGTTGATCCTTCTTGAATGATGGATTGAATCTCTTGAAGATTGAATGCAAACATATTAACTGAACCGACTACCCTGCCCCAAGTTTAAAAATTAAGGGTTTTTGCACTTTTTGAAAAAGAAAACTCCTACTTCTAGGCTCAAAGGGGTTAGCAAGGGATTATCTTCCTTATTTCACCAGTGTCTGGGAATTTGAAACAATGCCTGTACATCATTGGCAAGGTTTCAATTGAGAGCATACAAATGGAGAATTCAGGTATCTGGTTTTCATCATCCTCCCTCCAACCTTTGTTAAAACAAAAGTTTGTTCAAATAAATGAGAGAAATTATATATATTTTTTTGCTTTTTATCATAAGAATGAAATAAATGAGTGAATACGAATGGATTGATTCAAAATATGTATAAACGTTTCATTAATTTTGCCAATTCAAAAATAACAATACTAACAAGCAAATACAAAATCAACATGCAAAGAAAATAACAACAATGCTGAAACAAACAGAGGATTGTCAGCTTTAGGGAATTGAAAATGTCTTGATTTAATGTCTTCAAGAGATGCACCAAAGATTCTTTGCACTCACTCAGGCGAAAGGTTGACATGCACCACCAGGTTTCCTTCTACAAAGGATATGTACCTCTTATCGATCAATTATTGTACCTTGGCTTGAAAAGATTTGCAGTCTTCAGTTGAATTCCCCATTTATCCAGCATGGTATCCACATTGCTCATGAGGATTATACTCAGGTGGGTATGACTCTGGAAATGGCTTGAGAGACTTGGGGACCACCAAGGAGCTTTGAATCAAATGATGCATAAGTTGAGTGTATGATAAAGGTACTGGATGAAGAGGACAATTCCTTATTTCCAAATTATTGTGAGGCTTATGTTGGCTCTGATGCTGATTCATATATCCTTGGCTTTCGGCTTGCTGACTTGGATGAGGAGCAATACAGGCTTGCTGGTATAGAGCTCTAAACATTGTTGGTTGCTTACAAGGATAGTAAGGCATACGAAGTGGTGATTGCTGAAAAGATGGGGACCATAGGGTCTTGCTGGTGCATCATAGGAATACTCGACGTCTGCCATGACTGCATTGATTGCATCATATTCCTCCTCTTGGGAGTTATTGAGGGATTCATTCTCATTGGCTTGGTTGCTTGAGGCACCTTATATTTTTCCGCTTTCGAGACCAACCTCAATACATTTTCCCATTTCTACCAGGTCAGAGAAACTTGTTGATACAGTGCCTACCATCTTCTCAAAGTATGGGCTTTGTAGAGTATTCATAAATAGGTCACCTAACTCCTTCTCTGAGAGAGGAGGTTGAACACGATCTGTAAACTCTCTCCATCTTTGGACGTACCCTTTGAACAACTCATTACTCTCTTGAGATATGTCCTTCAAGTGAAAGCGACTGGGAGCTTCTTCCAAATTGTATTGGTATTGCTTCACAAAAGCATTGGCTAGGTCCAACCATGACTGAATATGACTTCTTTCCAATTCCATGTACCAATTCAACGGTGCCCCACTCAAACTGTCTTGGAAGCAGTGAATCATCAACTTATCGTCAAAAGCATATGCAGACATTTTTCGACAGAACATCACCAAATGGTGCTTTGGAAAACTATCCTCTTTGTACTTCTGAAAGTTAGGTGCTTCGAATTTCGGAGGTATAACCAAACCAGGTACTAAGCATATGTTTATAGTGTCCAGGTCAAAAGCATTCTGCCCCTCTATAACCTTGAGTCTTTCATTCAACATTTGACATTTCTCATTCATCTCAACAATATCTGGTCCTTTGGTCTTTCTCACTGGGATTTCCCCTTGGGAAATTGGCTCAGAGAACCCAAAGCTTTGGTACTTGACGGCATCGTGAGGTAAGGAGTTTCCATCTCGAATAATGGTATACTCTTGAATAAAGGGTGCCCCAACTGGGGTTCTTGCAGGTCGAGGTTGAACAAAACTGTTCCTTTGAGGTGGAGAGACATCTCCAGTTACGGCAGCCTGTAGAACATTATCCCCTTTCCTTGTCAAAGCTGTCACAACATCCATGAGTAGGTTCAACTGGTCCTTTGTCAAATCAAAGTTTCCCCTTGACGCAATCTACTTTTGTCCTTCAGGGTCCATGATGAATCAAGAACTACTTCCAGTCCAATGTAGGTGTCAGGAAATCAATTGCGGGTTATGGACACAAGAAGAGGATGAGCTTACTCTGAGGAAGGAGAATGATATTTGTCGCTCCCCGGTTTTTCATCCCAGTGCAAACGCGAACCGTCGGCGATGTTGGAGGTTGAGGTTGAATAGAGTCGCCAACTAGGAATTTTTATCCCGAGGGAAAGGTAATGCTGCATAAACCTAGAAAGAAATGGATAAGATGGTTCCGAACCAAAAAGACTGGATAAGGGGGTTGGTTACGACCTGAGAAGGTATTAGCACCCAGATCGTCCGTCGTACTCGACGGGATCCACGCTTACCTGATTGTGTTTAAAAGGGGATAGTGTATGTGCTAGACTGTGTATAAAAGAGATGGAGGAATGGATGTACAAAGTGTCAATGCAAAGTAGGAAGTGAGTGCTCAAAGCTGAGACTAAGAAAAGAAAGCTAGAAAGAGGAGAGGAGGGAGACAAAGAGACTTTTGTTCGATAATCGTTAAGTTATGCCTACGTATCCTCTCGTGCAATGAGGAAGTCAGAACACCGTAGTTCGACTCAAAGAGACTTGGAGGTTTTGGTGTGAACTACTTGCTTATCTATGCTCAAGTGTATGACTCGTCTGGCTCGAGTGCTAACTGTCTTGCATTAGGCGGAAGAAGCGAGTTCTCGATTTCAGAGTGAATGTGATGAGAAAAGAATCCCGGAGGAGACGTTTATTGTTTGTTTTTGTGTTTTCGTTTTTTTTATTGTTTTTGGTGTTTTGCATAAGATAATGAGCTTAAGCCTTAATCAAAGGTCGTAAACTCATTATATCACCCCTGATTAGGGATAATGAGTCCACTTAAGTATGAGATGAAAATCTCAACCTAATTACCCTAATGATGCAGGGTTAAGATCATTAACCTACTTGTGATTATTAAGTGTTTTTTGGATTTTGTTTTGTGTTAATTAATGAGTTTAATCTCTAATCAGGGATTAGTGAACTCATTACACCATCCTAAGAGAAGGATAATAGATGAGAACACTTAAGATGAGGAAGACTCCTTAACTTAATCCATGGTTAGGGATTAAAATCATTATATAAAAGGCATTTATTAAAGTGGATTTTAATTAAAGGTGAGATTAAGAAGTGAATTTTATGTTTGTAAGACTAAACCTGAGGGGGACTTGTCCATTAAACACTAGGGTTAGTCCCTCTGAACCAACATGCAGAGATGTAACCCTAATATAAGGCCCAAGTTACAAGCTTAAGTCTTAATGATTATTAGGTGTTTTGATTAGGAGGTGTAAACAACTTAAAAGTTTAACACTAAGTTTTAAAGTTATACACTCCATCCTAAGATAAGGATACAAGCATAACCCTAATTCAAAGTCTTAAAACTTTAACTATTTAGCCTTTGATTATGAGATGAGAAGCAGAGACTCAAGGAGACTCAAAGGTAAAAAACTAGGGGGGAACTATGTACAACCCTAAAGTTATCATGCTTGGATATTCCTATGGTTTGTGAGGTTTAAGAAAGATCTTCAGAGAGTCTTCAGATGGCCACCAAGGAAGAAGAAGCAGATGAAAAGAGAAGAGAAAGGAGAATAGGTTACTTACTTCCTGAAGAAGTTAAGTAACCTAAGAGAAGGAAAAGGAGCAAGAGATAGCATAAGTGAGTCAAACTCACTTCAAAGACAAATAAAGATGCAAATGAAAAGATAAGAAGAGGTTGGATGTTGTCGCTCCTGCTAAAAGACACAGGGTCAGATAGGGTACATACGCGAATGGTCGGCGAAAGAGAGAATGAAATGAACTGAATATAGTCGCCATCTAGGCATTTTTATCCCGAAGGAAAGGTAATGCTGCATAAACCTAAGAAAAGATGGATAAGACGGTCGCGAACCAGAGAAACTCAGAAAGGGGGTTGGTTACAACCTGGGAAGGTATTAGCACCCAGATTGTCCGTCGTACTCGACGGGATCCACGCTTGAAAGTTTGTGTTTAAAGGGGGTAGTCTCTGTGCTATCTGTGTGCAAAAAGCTGGAAAAAGAATGTACAAGTGTTAGTGTAAGAAAGTGAAGTGAAGTGCTCAGGAATGAGGCTTACAAGAATGATGCTGGAAGAGGGGGGAGACACATAGACTTTTGTTCGATAACAATTAAGTTATGCCTACGTATCCTCTCGTGCAATGAGGAAGTCAGAACACCGTAGTTCGACTCAAAGAGACTGAAAGGAAAATTGACTGTGAACTGCTTGCTTGTCTATGCTCAAGTGTATGACTCGTCTGGCTCGAGTGCTAACTGTCTTGCATTAGATGGAAGAAGCGAGTTCTCGTTTGTGAGTGAAGATGATGAGAAAAGAATCCCGGAGGAGACGATTATTGCTGGTTTTTGTGTTTTCAGTCTTTTATTGTTTGGTATTTGTCATAAGTTAATGAGCTTAAGCCTAAACCAAGGGTTAGTAAACTCATCATATCCTCCTTTTGATTAGGGATAATGAGAATACCTTAAGTATGAGATAAACACCTCAAACTTGATTACCATGATGTAGGATTAAGATCATTAACCTACTTGTGATTATTTAGATGTTTTTGGTGTTTTTGTTAGTGTTAAGTAATGAGTTTAAGCCATAATCAAGGATTAGTGAACCCATTACACCATCCTAATAGAAGGATAATAGATGGGAGCACTTAAGCTGAGGAAGATACCTCAACTTAATCCATGATTAGGGATTAACCTCATGACAAAACAAACCTTTATTAAAGTGGATTTTAATTAAGGGTAAGATTAAGAAGTGAATTTTATAATTTGTAAGACAACTTGAGGGGGACTTGTCAGTTAACACTATGGTTAGTCCTTCTTAACCAATAAAGGAAGAATTAGAATCCTAATGCAAGGCCCAAGTTACAAGCTATTGTCTTAGTGATTATTAAGATGTATTAATTAAGAGGTTTAAACACATTAAGGTTTTAACACTTAGGATTAAAGTTATACACTCCATCCTAAGAGAAGGATGCAGGCATAACCCTAATCACAAAGTCTTAAAACCTTAAAGGTTTAGTCTCTGATTATGAGATGAGAAGAGAGACACAAAGAAGACACAAAGGTAAAAGCTAAAGGGGGACTAATCAAAACCCTAATTATTGTCATGCTTGGATGTCCTATGGTTTTTGAGGCTTGAGAAAGATCTTCAAAGAAGCCACCAATGGAAGAAGCAGATGAAAGGAGAAGAAGCAGATGAAACAAGTTACTTACTTCACTGAAGAAGATAAGTAACTTGGAGAAAGAGAGTGAAGAAATGAACATGAATGAGCAAGCTCACTCTAAAGCAAATGAAAATGCAGCAAAGATGCATAAGAAGAAAATGAAGAGAAATGAGAAGTGAAGGCAAATTCACTTCTCAAAGTACTTACCACCTGAAATGGTTAGCATAAAGGAATGGAATGAAATGAAAATGGAATGTATGAAAAGATGAATACCAAAACTAGAAGCATAAACATGATGCAAATGATGATATGATATGATGTAAAGACATGTCAAGTGTTATGAATGTTCATACAAGAGATGGAATGCAAAGGATGCATGCTTAGAAGTATGAAAACACATGAAAGTTCATGGAATGAAATGAATTCATATCATGGAAAATGGATGAAGAAATGATCAAGAATGATTCTAATGTGTCATGTGATGTCTTAGATGTCATGTTAATGCATGAAATGTCATGGCAAGTTCATGTATTGATGCATATGCAAGATGTATGCCAATGAACATGAGAAATTAGGGTTTTGAAGCAACATGAGATGCAAAAGTCAAAAAAAGAAGCAAATCATAAGATAAAAAATTGCAAATGAACTCAAAGGAACCCTAACCCCATATGATATCACTACCCAAAGGAGGAAGTCTAACTCTTAACCTAAAGAAAGTTGTGATTTTTCTAAGTTATCTAGGGTTTTAAGGTACCTTAAGAGGGAAAATGCACATCAAATGGAAAATGCAAGATAAATTTGTGATAAAAATATGCTAGATACTACATGCTATATGAAGATCAATGCAAAAAGAACCAATGTCAAACCCTTCATGGTTAGGCAGAAAAGAATTCTTGAAGTTAGGGTTCAAAAATAGGATTTTTATGAACCCTAAATTCAAGAAAAATGTCAAAATTGATTCAAAACCAAAAAGAAATTTGTATGGATGG
Source organism: Lathyrus aphaca (assembly GCA_963966055.1). Taxonomy (NCBI): domain Eukaryota; kingdom Viridiplantae; phylum Streptophyta; class Magnoliopsida; order Fabales; family Fabaceae; genus Lathyrus; species Lathyrus aphaca. The sequence continues at coordinate 302,570,748 of OZ014524.1, read as the reverse complement.
TTTGACAATGTTTCTAAATGTCCTAAGATGCAATGTGAGTTTTTTTGGAATTTTCAGAAACCTAAATGATAGTTTAATTAATTAATTTCCATTAATTAATTAAAATAAACATTTAAATATTTTTAAAATGGTTTTTTAATGCAAAAAATAAAAATAAAAATCTTTTTGGGTGAAGAAAAATATTTGAAAACAAAATGCAGAAGAAAAATATTTTTGGAATTTTCTAAGTATTTTAAATTAATTATGCAAAACAAATGGTAAAAAATGAAATAAAAATTGAATTAATGGGCTGGTATGATGATCCAAGGGACAAGATTCAAAGTTGAGGGGGCGGGAGTTGACTGGCGCCATATCCAAGGGCTGGAATTCAAATTAGGCTTAATTAATTAACTAAACCTAATTAAAGTAATTAATCAGGATTTAGGGTTTTAATGAAAGATCTGGATCAATCACTTACGCGCGGGAAGAAAAATCCAATGGCATACGTTCAAACTCACACTAACCCTAAATTAAACCCTAATCTCTCTCAGGTGACCGGAACAGTGTTCCGGTCATCTTCTCCGGCGGCTCACTCTTGCTATCTCTCTCAAAACGCAATGAAACCTCACCAAAATCTCCAGAAACAACCATTAGACACTTCTAAACAAGAATCCAGCAATCAAAATCATTTATTTTCACTCAAGATCATGAATCAAAGCCAAACGGAAAATACGCAGAAAATTTCAGAAGCTTCATACATGCTCAATACTTGATCATTTTCAAAACTAAATACATCAGGATCATCAGTGAAGCATACAGAACATTTCTATAACCTAAAATCACATTTCTGGAAAATTTGTTCTTGAGGTTACCTGAAGTGAAGCTTTCTCAAACTGAGCTATGTGGCCTCCTCTTTGGTTCAAAACGACTCCAATGATCCTCCTAGTGATGCTTTGATGATTGGAGGAAGTTTTTAATGGCTGAAATGAGAGCTTGCACTCTTGCTGACCAGAAATCGTGTTTTGCTATGGGGGGTTTTTGGTTGCAATGAAGGGTGGGAAATGATCCTCTTGTGATGCCGAGTTGTTTGGTGAAAAAGGTTTGGAGTTTGAGTGAGTGTGCTGTGTGTTTCGAAAGTTTTTGCAAATGGGGTGATTTTTGAGAGCTTGAGGATTCTGAGGTTTCAGCCTGGCTTGTTGTGTGTTATGAGCTGTGTTTTATCCACATAACAAGCTGTGATAGGTCAGAGAAGTGGTTGTGGCCTATGGTGATTGGTATGGGTGTTTTTGCACAAAGTCAACAAAACTTGTACTTAAGGTATGGGCTCTTGTGCAATTGGCTTTTTGGCTCGTCTTGATTCAGCAGAGATCAAGGAGAGCCATGGAATGCATTTTGTGGTGATTCAGCAAGTGGAAGCATAGTTGTGTGTCATTTTGCAATTTCCATGAAGTTTGGCCCCTTTGTGATTTCTTGGTGGGCAAGGCATGAAATGAGATGGTTCTTGGGCCAATTCTGACTTTTAGGCAATGCACTATGTTGGTATGATGCATAGAAATGTATTAGAAGTCACAAAATGGCTTGGCAAGTGGTTTTGCAAAAAATCCTCTTTGGTGCATTCTTGAAAATTATAGGAATTTTTGCCAACTTTGAAAGATCATAACTTGAGTTCCATAATGAATTAGAACTTGTTCTTGTAATTTTTGAAAAGGGAATGATACAATCTACAACTTTCATGACCAACAATTTTTCATTTGAAGCATTTTTGGTTGAGAGAGAGGAGGTTGAAAAACTTTCCCAAAATGGAAAGTTTACATTACAAGTCCTTTCCATTTTTGGCAACTTTTGGTTTAGCTCAATTTTCTTTAATTTTGTAAACTTCCAAGCACTTCAATGATCAAATAAAGATCATATAACTTCAATTTGATGAAAAATCCACTTTGGTTCCCATGTTGGGGGCCTCAGATGCCCTGATTTTGCTCTGACTTGCTCAAGAAGTTACCCAGTGAACAGATAACTTCCACAATGAATTTCTTCATCAAACTTGGTACACATGATACTTATAACATCTTAAGAACATTAGAAACAAGAATGGCCCAAAAATTTGGAGTTGAGGCCTCTGAAGCCAAAACCCTAATTTTGGTCATCTGTGTAGTGAAAACCCTAGCTCTGCTTCCATGCCTTGCCGGTTCTTGTGATTTATTGACTTCCTTGATCTTTGAGGGATATGATTTGATGATAGAACACCCATGGACCCTCTTGGAATTATTGGAGACCTTTGGAGTGGCTCAGATGAATCCTTGGATTGCTCAGATCACAAACCCTAGATGTAGATGAACTTGAACTAATGCAGTGAAACAAAAATGCAATATGATATGATATGCTTGAACTAATGCAAATATGAAAGATCACAAGCCATGGTGTGAACTTAGTGAGGGAAAATTTTGGGTTTTCACAGATGCCCCTATTCAAACATGAGTTAGCTGTGCAGGATGTAAGCGCCTGGCTTAACAGACAAACAAGATAACTTGTGGTTGAATATCAAAGACAGTCCGAAATTTGCACTCACTGGGGAGAAGAAGAAAAGGGATATAAATTGTAAAATAAAGTATAGTATGATTATAAAATGCGGGCGATGGAGGACGACCATCGAGCAGAGGACGACTGCTGGGGATAAAGCAATGACGGGGACGGCCGACATGCTAGGGTAATAAAGAGATTATGATGGGGACGGCCATCGGGTGAAGAAACAAGATTCTTTGGGGATAAAACAAAGGAAATGATGGGGACGGCCACCAAGCTTGTAAAGTAAGGTAAACAACAATGGGGACGGCCATCGGGTTAAAGAATAAATGAAATAAATGATGAGGGACAATCATCAAAGGTGAAGGACGATCACCTAGCAGGGGACGACTGCTCTTTATCACAACATAGGACGAATGTAGGATAGAAAAGGTCGACAATGGGGACGGCCATCGGATAAGCATGATGAAGGACGATCATCAAGAGGTGAAGGACGATCACCTATCAGGGTACGGCTGCTCTCGGGGTTTATCGTGACATAAGACGAATGTCAGATAAAAAGATCAATGATGGGGACGGCCATCGGATAAAATGATGAAGGACGATCATAAAAAAGGTGAAGGACGATCACCTAGCAGGGGACGGCTGCCAAATATCACGACATAGGACAAATGCCGGATAGAAAAGGGTTCCAATAATGGAGACTCCGCTGGGGAAAGGATGAGGGACGATCATCCAAAGGTGAAGGACGATCACCTGGCAGGGGACGGCTGCCGAACGTATCACGACATAGGACGAATGCTGGATAGAAGAAAAGTTGCTTTGCTGGGGAATGGTAAACACAGACGAGTGCTTACACTTAATAAATAAAAGGTATAAGTGTTTGACGCTGTGTATAGATTAAAGATGCGGACGAGCATCCTTAAGACCATGATACATACGAGTATTAGTAGAAACAAACGCTGACGCATGTTCAGAGATGATGGTACGAATGAGTACCAACTGGTTAACAAAGAACTCGGACGAGTGTCGAATCTGTAGGGAATAAGTGTATATACAAGATACGGACGAGTACCTGTATAAGTATGAATAAGTATTGTGAAGTATGAGCAAGACACGAACGAGTGTTCAACTTGCTAGGGGAAAGGTGACACGGACGAGTGTCAGAAGAGAAAGTATATAAGTTATGGTCTTATAAGTGTGAAAGGTAATCTGGTGACCTATGGGGGATAGGATGACACAGATGGGTGTCGATGAGAATGTATTATAAACAAGTACTTGGTTCGCAACAAGTGTTTGGGCAACCATGTTGGGGATGGGTGACACGGACGAGTGTCAAAAGAGAATGTATATCAACATGTATCTGGGTTGGAGAGTGCGAAGGGGACGCTTTGGCTTTCTGTTGGGGAAATTGAGATGACACGGACGAGTGTCGAGAAGGACATGTTATGGACAAGTATTTGTACTTGAGGGTGAAAATTGGACACTTTGGTTTTTATGTGCAAGGGATGTATTTTGTATATTACTGATGAAATACTGATGGTATCTGCAGGTGACTGGCTCGAACCTGACTTGTGATCATGCAAATGTTTGATTTTTTCCGTAATGCTCCGTATTAGATGGAATGCTACGCTCTGTGGGAAGAGATGATGCAAATGCTATGATTATGCAAAAAGAAAACGATCCGGGATTCGGATCCCACTGCTGTGAAGATCTCTGGCTGATCTGCTTGGAAGGATATCCCAGCTGGGGATGAGATCATTGGTAGATCTTATAAGATATATGGTTCTGCTTGGGGAATAGATTACTGATAGATCTATCCGGTAAGGAGATATCCCAGCTGGGGATGAAGAAGCTTTCGTCACTTTGTTGTGTGAGAATTTCAAACATTGCTTTGGGAGACCTGGCACTCTATTTGGGGGAGGAAAAATCACTGAACGATCTTCCTAGAGATTTCTGTGGGGATCTCGGCTGGGGATGAAGATGTTTTGACAACTCTGTTGGGGAAAAAGCATTTCAGATGCTGCTTGGAGAAGGTGTGTTGGGGAAGTGTTGCTTGGCATGCCCTATGTTTGAATACCTGCAACCTGTTAAGACAAAGAAACACGCAAGTGTCCCGAGGTATCCCTTACTGGATTCCGTCATAGGAGTTAGATATTCCTGAAAGTAAGATTATTCCTGCAAGCATTTATTAATAATGGCTCATTTGTTTTATGAAAATATTATATCATGGATATTGGACATTTTGCAAACGAAACAAAAATGTATAAGACGAAGTGTGACTGAAAATCTGATTTTATTAATCTGGGGGCCCTGAATTGGAAAATACAGTCAAAGAAACAAATCCCCTGGAATGAGGAGATTGTTACAAATTGAGAAAAATAAAGGTACTGGCAATGTTGACGACGCTCCGGTGAGCTTCCTTTGCTATGACCTGTATGACCTTGACGTTCTTCTTATCTTACTTTCTGAAGAAGGTTGATTCTGACCGACGCTTTATCCTTTTGAAGCTTGCCATGTTGTAAGTGATACAGACGAATTCATAATGCAGTTGTTCGCTTATTCCCTGATTTTGTGTGGATCGCCCTTTCGGGATTTCAATCCACCAGGATACCCATTTTTGCCTGAGTTGTCCAATGCGGCTTTTCAACTTAGCGGGCATACATTTTTTTTCAATTTTCCCTTATTTTTTCCCGAGTCTTTTATTAAATTTTTGACTCGCCGGGATGCCCTATTTTTGCCTGGACTTACATTCTGTTTTTATGTCCAGCGGGTCATTTATGCGAAGCATTTTTTAACTGCTTCTGAATTCACAGGGGATAAGAAATCTTCACCATCCATAGTAGTGAGCATCAGCGCTCCACCAGAGAAAACCTTTTTTACTATAAATGGGCCATCGTAATTCGGATTCCACTTGCCCCTGTGGTCTGTATGAGGAGGAAGAAGTCTCTTCAGCACAAGATCTCCCACTTGGTATTCCCGAAGCCTGACTTTCTGATCGAATGCTTTCTTCATTCTTTTCTGATACAACTGCCCATGACAAATTGCAGCTAATCTCTTTTCTTCGATCAGATTCAGTTGATTGTACCGAGATCGGACCCATTCTGCTTCGTTCAGCTTGACATCCATCAATACCCGTAAGGAAGGTAATTCAACTTCAACAGGTAGGACAACTTCCATACCATATACCAGTTGATAAGGTGTTTCCCCAGTAGATGTTTTGATTGAGGTTTGGTACCCATGTAAGGCAAATGGTAGCATCTCATGCCAGTCTTTGTATGAAACCACCATCTTTTGCACAATCTTCTTGATGTTCTTGTTAGCTGCCTCAACAACGCCATTCATCTTTGGCCTGTAAGGAGAAGAGTTGTGATGTTGGATTTTGAAGTCCCGGCACAATTCTGCCATCATTTTGTTGTTCAAATTAGAACCATTATCAATAATGATTCGCTCGGGTACTCCATATCGACAGATGATATCTCTTTTCAGGAATCTGGCTACCACTTGTCTGGTGACGTTTGCATACGAAGCTGCTTCAACCCATTTGGTGAAGTAATCAATGGCTACTAGGTGAATCTGTGGCCATTTGAAGCAGTTGGTTCAATCTTTCCAATCATGTCAATGCCCCACATTGCAAAGGGCCAAGGTGAAGACATCACGTTCAAAAGATTTGGAGGTACATGCATTTTGTCTGCATAAATCTGGCATTTATGACACTTTCTGGAGTAGGCACAACAGTCTGCATCCATTGTGATCCAGTAGTAACCTGATCTTAATAATTTCTTAGCCATTGCATGCCCTCCAGCATGGGTACCGAAAGATCCTTCATGCACCTCGTGCATCAGTAAGTCTGCTTCTTTCTTATCAACACATCTGAGAAGAACCATGTCAAAGTTTCTCTTGTATAATGAACCATCAGCATTCAGGAAGAAACTACCAGCCAGCCTTCTCAATGTCTTCTTATCATTGGATGATGCTCCAGGTGGGTATGTTTGATCCTCTAAGAAGCATTTGATGTCATGGAACCAAGGCTTGTTATCTTTAGCAATGTCCACGGAGAATACATATGCTGGTCGGTCAAGTCTTGATACTGAAATCCGAGGCACATAATTGGCAGTCTGAACCTTGATCATGGAGGAAATGGTAGCCAAAATATCTGCGAACTGATTTTCGTCTCGAGGGATGTACTCCAGTTTGACTGTTGTGAAGAAAGTCAATAATCTCCTTGTATAGTCACGGTATGGAATCAGATGCTCTTGGTGAGTGTACCATTTGCCATTGGTCTGATTGATTACCAAAGCTGAATCCCCGAATACAGTTATAGTCTTGATCCTGAGGTCAATGGCTTCCTCAAGTCCCATGATACAGGCTTCGTATTCAGCTTTGTTGTTAGTGCATGCAAAGGTGAGTTTCGTCGAGAAAGGCATATGAACCCCTTTAGGTGTAATGAGCACTGCACCAACTCCAAGCCCATTCATATTGACAGCCCCATCAAACATCATTGTCCATTCTTCTTCTGGGTCAGGCCCTTCAGTGTGAACAGGCTCTTCATGATCATTTGCTTTCAGGAACATGATGTCTTCATTAGGGAAGTCAAATCTCATTGGTTGGTAATCATCAATGGGTTGCTCAGCTAGATAGTCAGACAATACATTTCCCTTGATGGCCTTTTGAGTTGTGTACTGAATGTCATACTCTGTCAGAATCATTTGCCATCTTGCAACCCTTCCGGTAAGTGCTGGCTTCTCAAATATGTACTTGACGCGGTCCATCTTTGAAATCAATAAGGTAGTGTGAGTCAACATATACTGCCTTAGTTGGCGAGCAGCCCACGCTAAAGCACATCAAGTTTTCTCGAGCAGTGAATAACGTTGTTCACAGTCGGTAAACTTTTTGCTCAGGTAGTATATTGCATACTCTTTTCGACCAGACTCGTCATGCTGGCCCAACACACACCCCATTGATCCTTCTAATACTATCAGGTACATTATTAGAGGTCTTCCTTCAACTGGAGGCATAAGAATTGGAGGTTCTTGTAAGTACTCTTTGATTTTGTCAAAAGCCCTCTAACAATCTTCGTTCCACCTGACCGTTTGCTCCTTTCTTAACAATTTGAACAAGGGTTCATAGGTTGCAGTAAGATGAAATATGAACCTTGATATGTAGTTCAATCTACCTAAGAACCCCCGAACTTCCTTTTCAGTCCTAGGTGCAGGAATTTCCTGAATGGCTTTGACTTTTTTAGGATCAACTTCAATTCCTTTTTCACTTACAATGAATCTCAGCAGCTTACCGGAACGTACCCCAAATGTGCATTTGTTGGGGTTTAACTTCAACTGGTATTTTCTCAGACGCTTGAACAACTTCAGCACATTTACCAGATGGTCTTCTTCAGAGGGACTTGGCAATCATGTCATCCACGTAACATTCAATTTCTTTGTGGATCATGTCGTGGAATAATGTTACCATAGCCCGTTGATAAGTAGCACCAGCATTCTTCAGTCCAAAAGGCATTACCTTATAACAGAATGTGCCCCAAGGTGTAATAAAGGTAGTCTTCTCCATGTCTTCAAGTGACATTCTGATCTGATTATACCCTGAAAATCCATCCATGAAGGAGAATACCGAGAACTGAGCTGTGTTGTCGACCAATACATCAATGTAAGGTAAAGGGAAGTCATCCTTCGGGCTAGCTCTGTTCAGATCTCGGTAATCTACACACATCCGTACTTTTCCATCCTTCTTAGGCACTGGTACAATGTTAGCAACCCACGGTGGATAGCTAGTCACAACAAGGAAACCGACGTCCCACTGTTTCTGTACCTCTTCTTTAATCTTCATAGCCATATCCGGACGAGTACGGCGTAGCTTCTGTTTCACTGGAGGACAATCTTCTTTCAAAGGAAGCTTGTGCATAACAATGTCAGTATCCAGACCTGGCATGTCTTGATAGGACCAGGCAAAGACGTCGACGTATTCTCGAAGCATGTCAATAAGTTGCTTCTTCACTGAATCTTGTAGACTGGCCCCAATCTTCACTTCTTTCAAGTCTTCTTCGGTACCAAGATTAAATGTTTCAACTTCCTCCTGACGAGGGGTGATCACTTTCTCTTCTTGCCTCAACAACCTGGCTAACTCTCCAGGTAACTCATAGTCTTCTTCAACCCCTTCATCAGCCTGATTAATCTGATTGTCGAAGTCATACAAGGTCATAGCGGTGTTGTTGTTGGTGCAATCTGGAGGATAATCTCTGCAAGGGTTGAGATTGGTTCGTTTTAGTGACCAGTTTTAATCTTGTTTTAGAAAAAAAGAAGTGAAAATGAAGTTATTTATTTTGAAAACATTTCCATTTTATTGTTTTTGTACAAAAGTGAAAAATGAAAAGACAGTGAGCGAAAAAAAGAGACTCGTTTGCAAAAGATGTCCGATATTCATTGATTAATCATTTGCACAAAATTACAATATGGACCTATTACAAAATGAGTCCTGACATCTTGGGCAAGATGCAAGACTTGATGCATGTTAAAAAGACAGGAAATAATAATTACTCTGCAGGAGTAACCCTTATAATTTCCTGGGAAGACCAGTTAAGGACTTGGTTCCCCGGGATCCTTGGACGTATCCAGCTCTCCAGGTTGCGGTCGCTTTCCGCCTCATCTTCCAGGGTGTTAACAGCATCTGGGGTGAGCATCCCCCCACTGACGAACTTGGGCTCCTTGGCAGCCTCTGATTGATCTTGTCGGATTGGTCTGTAACCCAACCCGAATCTATCTTCCTTCTTTTCCACTGGCAGCAGCTTGCCCCAGCCTTGAGCAGTTCCTTCTTCAACAACCTTCCGGGCTTGCTGATAAGAGATGATTGAAGTACCCATCCTGTCTTCCTGGGATGCAGCCAATACTCCAGTAGCCTCGTTAACATTCAGGGCCTCAAACCCTTGGATCATTGTCTCATGGATTTTATCATCCATCTCAATATATTTGTAAGTAGCCAGTTGGCTAACAAATATGTCTTCCTCACCACAGATGGTGATAATCTGTCCTTCCTATTCGTACTTCAGTTTCTGGTGAAGGGTCGACGTTACTGCGCCTGCGGCATGAATCCAGGATCGACCTAGCAAACAGTTGTATGCCGATTGTATGTCCATCACATAGAAAATGGTCTTGAAGACTTGTGGACCGATTACCACTGGCACCTCCACCTCTCCAAGAACAGATCTTTTGGAGCCATAAAAAGCCCTAACCACAAGGTTACTTGGCCGGAGAGCTATCCCATCATACTCGAGCTTGACAAGGTCTTTCTTGGGTAAGATGTTGAGTGAGGACCCAGTGTCCATAAGAACATGAGATAGTACAGCTCCTTTGCACTCCAGGGTTATGTGCAAAGCTTTGTTGTGGAGACGCCCTTCTGTTGTTAAATCAGCATCAGTGAAACCTAGCCCATGGCTAGTATTTACATTCAACACTACTGTTTCCAGCTGATTCACAGTGATCTCTTCTGGCATGTAGGCAGCGTGCAGAACTTTGAGAAGTGCATCCCGATGGGCTTCAGAACACAACAGTAGTGATAGGATTGAGATCTTTGAAGGAGTCTGGTGGAGCTGGTCCACAACTTTATAGTCACTTATTTTAATGATTCTCATAAACTCATCCACATCTTGATCGAAGGATGATTTATGAGTTTCTTTCGGCGCAAATTCTTCTGGTATCACACTCTTCCCCTTGGCTCTGGTAGCAGCCTCTGCCTCAGTGTTGGTTCTTGGCACTTGTGATGCAAAGAGACGTCCGCTTCGGGTGAAGCCTCCTCCTCCCCCAACATTATCCACTTGGGGAGTGAGAACTGGAGAATCAAGAAGGACTTTCTCTCCATTGCAGTATAGATCAGCACCATAATGCCATGGTATAGCACTGTCTTTGTCATATGGGATCGGCCCGGGCACCGTGATGGTGACTGGGCTTACTGCTGCAATTGTTGGGACTGTAATAGTCCGTGGTTCATAAAAGATTGTTACAGGACCTCTGGTGGATGTATGTGAAGGTGAATTGAAGCTTTGTTGAGACTGTTGTTGATTTTGCTGAAAGTTGTTGGAGTTCGGGACCGTTGACGGGTCATAGTAAATTGTGACAGTGGAAACATCATTGTTGGTTGTTGAAGTTGTAGTAGCCGGTGCAAATGAATTGTTGTGTGGTGAAGTGACAGATGGAATGATTGCTGAAGTTGTAGTCGAATCAGTTGGAACAATGGTTGTTGCAGTTGCAGAAGAAACACTTGGAAATATGGTTGTTGTATTTGTAGAAGAATCTCTTATTGTTGACAAAAGGGTTGTTGGAATTGTAGAAGCAGTTGTTGTAATTTGCAGAATGCCTTCTTTGATTAAGCCATTGATTCCACTCCTCAAGCTGGCACATCCATTCTCAGAAAGTTTGCATGATTCACAACAGGCCTCACAACCTGGGAACACTTGGCATTTCAAAAGCTGGGCTTTAACCTCTGCCAGAGGTGTCTGAATAAACGCAATGTCTTATATTAAACTCATGGGTGATCCATCCTCTATAGCATTAATCCTTGCCCACTATGGCTTGGCATAGGATTTTTCATGACATTGGGAGGTGGTGCAAAGTTCAGGGCCTTTGAATCTACCAGATCCTAGACCTTCATATGCAGAGCTCTGCATTTTTCCGTAGAGTGACCAGATGCGTTTGAATGAAAAGCACACCTAGCATTGACATCATAGTTCCTAGGAAGGTTTTGAGGATCAGGTGGAGCCAATGTCCTCAACTCAACCAGATTGAGCTTTAGGAGTTGTGGCAATAGTGTAGCATACGGCATAGGAATGGGGTCAATCACCCGGTTGACCTGAGATGGTCGTTGTTGAAACGGGCGTTGTTGTTGATTGTTGTTGTTATTGTTGTATGATCTCTGTTGAGGAAATTTTTGTTGTTGCGGAAAGTGTCGTGGTTGTTGAGCATACTGAGGAGGTGGAGCATGGATAGTAACAACAACAACTGTTCTGGGTAAGTATTGGGGTCTCCCTCTTCCCATGTGCACAGAGTTTGTCTCACCAGCTCTACGGGGCCCAACAAATGGTTTTCTTGTACTGCTTGAACTCGCACCGTTATCAGAGATTATTCCCATCTTCAATAGGCTCTCTATTCTTTCTCCAGCTATCACCACATCTGCAAAGCTGGTAGAAGAAAATGCAGCCAATCGGTCAATATATGTTCCTTGAAGAGTATTCATGAACATGTCTGCCATCTCTCTTTCAGACATGGGTGGTTAAAATGCAGCAACAAGTTGCCTCCACCTTTGGGCATATTCCCTAAAGCTTTCACGAGAAGATTGAGACATTCCCATTAAAAGGGTCTTGTTTGGATCCATGTCCAAGTTATACTGATACTGACGGATAAAAGCTTCAGCCAAGTCCTTCCAGTTTCTTACTGTGGCTTTGGTCAGGTGGGAATACCATTCTCGGGATGCCCCTTTTAGACTATCCTCAAAGTAAAACATCCACAACTTTTCGTCCATGGTGTATGCTTTTAACCTTCCCAAGAATGATTGAAGGTGGGTGCGTGGGCAGGATGTGCCATTATACCTTTCAAAACACGGGGGTTTGAATTTGTGAGGAATTCTCACCCCTTCCACCAGTCCCATGTCCATTACATCAAACCCTAGGGAATTCTGGGATTCAAGAGACCTTAACTTCTCTGCAATCTCATCCAGCCTACGGTCATAAACTTCGTCCCCAGCCCCAATAACTGTAAACTGCTCTTCTTGAGGATCTTCTTACAAGATCCTACCCCCAACAGTGTTACCCTGAGTATTCCTTATGGCATTGACTTTTGGGTTTAGATGAGACCCAAATTCTGGTGGATCAGTGCGAGGTTGCACGTGATCGTTGTTACAGGTACCTCCTGTACCTGGATGGTGTTCTTCAGGGGTCTACCTTTCAACCAGTTCCCTTAGTCTTTCATGGCTTTGAGCTAAGCCAGTCATCACAGTCATGAATTGGGTCATCTGATTTCTCATCTCAACCCTCTCATTTGCCATTTGGGTCCCTACTTCATTCAAGTCTTGCTGAACTTGATCCATCTGAATTCCCGGAAGGTTGTTTCTCGTCGGGTACCGGTGTATTCTGTTGACAGGGAACACTCTTCTGCGAAAAATGTTTCTTGAAACCACAACAAAGTGAGAAACAGCAAATAAATAAGAACCTACAAAACAAAGAGAAATGTTAGTATGCAATGCAGGATGCCTATTTGTCTTCCAAGGGTATCCGGCTTGGTTCTTTTGTTTTGACCTTTCCAGAACTCGAGGAAATGCTGATGATGTTGATAGATAAAGCCCACCACAAATAATACAAATTGATATATTACAAAGTGGTGAAAATACATAGTTTGATTACAATACATCCCCATGGTGGGTCAAAATACATCAACAAAGGAAAAGTACAACAAAAGAAAAAGTACAAGCAAAAGAAATCAGACATCCAATCCAAAGTCATCCTCTCTGACTTCCTTCAGGAGGGCCTCAGTCACTGGACCTACTGGGTGCTCTGTAATAGTCCTGATGAGGAGGTTCCTGGTAGCAATGGCACTGGTTAGCTTCTTATGCTTATCCTGATCCTTTGACCTCTTCAACCCCGCCCGGAGTTTCAATTCAGATATCTCCCTCTGAGCTGCCAACAAAGCCTCCTGATGCTTCTTCTAACTAACCTACAGTTGCTCTATCTTAGCCTGAGTCCTTTGGTCTTCTTGTGCACGGGCTTCAGTGATCCTGATCCACCTAGCCTGGCTTTCCTCCAGATAATGCTCTGCCCTATCCTTCTGAGTCTTTGCTTCCTTACAAGCATTCTTCAGTACTAACTCCCCTGCTCTTGCCTTCCTGATGTAGTCATCCGTCTTCTCAATTTTGGTCAGATGCTCAATCCTGAGTCTTTCCAATCTCTCATTGTCCAGACGGCTGTCATTTCTCTCCCAGAGAGTCTTCTTCAAGGCTTTAGATAGCTGCAGGTTGTACTGTAGAAGGTCCAGGTACATCTTCTAAAGTAAATGGCATCCGGGTGATCTGAGCTCTGGTACGGGACCAATCAGAATACTGTGCTGAAGCAATGTTGTTGCACTTGCCAAGGATGGCTGCTCCCTTGGTCTGAATGTTATCCCAAGCCCAGGCAGCTTGTCTGACAACAACAAAGTTAGGCTGGATTTCACAATAGAGGGTTTCAGTCAAATCTTGTCCTCTAGGAGGATGAACCAAAGCATACCCTACTTGTCTCTTAAACAATAAAGGGTTGTAGTTGATGCAACCCTTCACTCCTATCAAAGGAACATTAGGATATTGCCCACAACTAGTAATAATGTCATTGCCTTTGGTGCTCTAAGTACACCATCTGATGTCAAGGCAATGAACCTTTTGGCCCAATTCTTCTGCTGATGGGGGTTCAGGAAAGTATCTGACTTTGGCAAGTGTCTTAGCAGCCAAGAGTAATAAATAGGAGCACAACATTTGACCAGCCTTCCTCTTTGTTTCTCATTCCTCTGATGTACTAAGTAGTAGAAGTCTCCTAGCAATGTAGGAATTGGGTTTCTCAATAAGAACAGGTGAATGACATTCTTGATCACAAATTTTGGCTCATCTACAAACAAGATAACCCCATATATACTGAGGGTTAGAAGTGCACAGACATCCTTCCATTTTCCTATAGCAGCATGTAGGGTAGCCTGGGAGATCAAGAAGTCTAGGTGGAGGCCTGGAACTCCAGTCTTGGTTGTCATGTTCTGATCAATGAGGACAGGCTCCAAATGCAATGCCCTGACTATGTCTTCATTTCTGGGAGCAACCATCTCAGGGTTGAAAGGAATCCCTCTCCTGATAGGAACTCCTAACAACAAGGAAAACTCTTCTAGCAAAGGTCCCAATTGGAAATCAGGGAATGTGAAGCATCTGAGTGGAGGGTCATAAAACTGCAAGCAAGTATGGATCATGCTCCTCTGAGATGAATCTAGATCCATGAACATGTCCAATATGCCCCCATAATGCTCTCTGAACAGTGGGATATGATCAGGGGTGATGAGGGACTGGATCTGCCTGATGCCAGTCAAGGTGGGCTCAAAGAAGTGGTAAGTGATGTTGCTCTTTCTTGAAGTATCCATACTGATAATGGGTACTGGTGAAGAGGCTGAGATAAACCTTGATGCAAGTCACTGACTGAGATGCTGGAGATGTGCCTCTGATGAAGATAGCTGGAGAAGAGATCACTGACAAACTGATGGAGGTGCTGGAGAAGATAGCTAAAGCAGTCTGAGCAGCAGAAGGGGTCAAAACCAAACCAAAGGTGAAGATGGATACCCTGTAAAACAAATAAGCAAATGTTAAATGATGCGAAAATGATGTATGCAAATGATATGCAAAGGGTTTGTGATCAAGAGTTGGATCTGTTTATCTGCCTTGGCAAAAGTCCATGTATGTTCATAAGTCAGGATGGAGGCTTAGAAATCCCGTAACCAGGTGGGGGACTCAAATAAAGAGTCACAAGGAGACTCAAAGGAGAGACTCAAGGATATGAGAAACAGAGATTCAAGGAGACTCAAAGGTAAAAAAACTAGGGGGGAACTATGTACAACCCTAAAGTTATCATGCTTGGATATTCCTATGGTTTGTGAGGTTTAAGAAAGATCTTCAGAAAGTCTTCAGATGGCCACCAAGGAAGAAGAAGCAGATGAAAAGAGAAGAGAAAGGAGAATAGGTTACTTACTTCCTGAAGAAGTTAAGTAACCTAAGAGAAGGAAAATGAGCAAGAGATAGCATAAGTGAGTCAAACTCACTTCAAAGACAAATAAAGATGCAAATAAAAAGATAAGAAGAGGTTGGATATTGTCGCTCCCACTAAAAGACACAGGGTTAGATAGGGTACAGACGCGAACGGTCGGCGAAAGAGAGAATGAAATGAACTGAATAGAGTCGCCAGCTAGCCATTTTTATCCCGAAGGAAAGGTAATACTGCATAAACCTAAGAAAAGATGGATAAGATGGTCGTGAACCAGAGAAACTAAGAAAGGGGGTTGGTTACAACCTGGGAAGGTATTAGCACCCAGATTGTCCGTCGTACTTGACGGGATCCACGCTTGAAAGTTTGTGTTTAAAGGGGGTAGTGTGTGTGCTATCTGTGTGCAAAAAGCTGGAAAAGAATGTACAAGTTTCAGTGTAAGAAAGTGAAGTGAAGTGCTCAGGAATGAGGCTTACAAGAATGATGCTGGAAGAGGGGGGGAGACACAGAGACTTTTGTTCGATAACAGTTAAGTTATGCCTACGTATCCCTCGTGTAATGAGGAAGTCAGAACACCGTAGTTCGACTCAAAGAGACTGAAAGGAAAATTTACTGTGAACTGCTTGCTTGTCTATGCTCAAGTGTATGACTCGTCTGGATCGAGTGCTATCTGTCTTGCATTAGACAGAAGAAGCGAGTTCTCGTTTGTGAGTGAAGATGATGAGAAAAGAATCCCGGAGGAGACGATTATTGCTTGTTTTTGTGTTTTCAGTCTTTTATTGTTTAGTATTTGTCATAAGTTAATGAGCTTAAGCCTAAACCAAGGGTTAGTAAACTCATCATATCCTCCTTTTGATTAGGGATAATGAGAATACCTTAAGTATGAGATAAACACCTCAAACTTGATTACCATGATGTAGGATTCAGATCATTAACCTACTTGTGATTATTTAGATGTTATCGGTGTTTTTGTTTAGTGTTAAGTAATGAGTTTAAGCCATAATCAAGGATTAGTGAATCCATTACATCATCCTAATAGAAGGATAATAGATGAGAGCACTTAAGCTGAGGAAGATACCTCAACTTAATCCATGATTAGGGATTAACCTCATGACAAAACAAACCTTTATTAAAGTGGATTTTAATTAAGGGTAAGATTAAGAAGTGAATTTTATGATTTGTAAGACAACTTGAGGGGGACTTGTCCATTAACACTAGGGTTAGTCCTTCTTAACCAATAAAGGAAGAATTAGAACCCTAATGCAAGGCCCAAGTTACAAGCTATTATCTTAGTGATTATTAATATGGATTGATTAAGAGGTTTAAACACATTAAGGTTTTAACACTTAGGATTAAAGTTATACACTCCATCCTAAGAGAAGGATGCAGGCATAACCCTAATCACAAAGTCTTAAAACCTTAAAAGTTTAGTCTCTGATTATGAGATGAGAAGAGAGACACGAAGAAGACACAAAGGTAAAAGCTAAATGGGGACTAATCAAAACCATAACTATTGTCATGCTTGGATGTCCTATGGTTTGTAAGGCTTGAGAAATATCTTCAAAGAAGCCACCAATAGAAGAAACAGATGAAAGGAGGAGAAGCAGAAGAAACAAGTTACTTACTTCACTGAAGAAGATAAGTAACTTGGAGAAAGAGAGTGAAGAAATGAACATGAATAAGAAAGCTCACTATAAAGCAAATGAAAATGCAGCAAAGATGCATAAGAAGAAAAGGAAGAGAAATGAGAAGTAAAGGCAAATTCACTTCTCAAAGTACTTACCACCTGAAATGGTTAGCATAAAGGAAAGGAATGAAATGAAAATGGAATGTATGCAAAGATGAAGACCAAAACCAGAAGCATAAACATGATGCAAATGATGCTATGATATGATGCAAAGACATGTCAAGTGTTATGAATGTTCATACAAGAGATGGAATGCAAAGGATGCATGCTTAGAAGTATGAAAACACATGAAAGTTCATGGAATGAAATGAATGCATATCATGGAAAATGGATGAAGAAATGATCAATCATGATTCTAATGTGTCCTGTGATGTCTTAGATGTCATGTGAATGCATGAAATGTCATGGGAAGTTCATGTATAGATGCATATGCAAGATGTATGCCAATGAACATGAGAAATTAGGGTTTTGAAGCAACATGAGATGCAAAAGTCAAAAACAGAAGCAAATCATAAGATAAAAAATTGCAAATAAACTCAAAGGAACCCTAACCCCATATGATATCACTCCCAAAAGGAGGAAGTCTAACTCTTAACCTAAAGAAAGTTGTGATTTTTCTAAGTTATCTAGGGTTTTAAGGTACCTTAAGAGGGAAAATGCACATCAATTGGAAAATGCAAGATAAATTTGTGATTAAAATATGCTAGATACTACATGCTATATGAAGATCAATTCAAAAAGAACCAATGTCAAACCCTTCATGGTTAGGCAGAAAAGAATTCTTGAAGTTAGGGTTCAAAAATAGGATTTTTATGAACCCTAAATTCAAGAAAAATGTCAAAATTGATTCAAAACCAAAAATAAATTTGTATGGATGGTTTGAAAATGTTTCTAAATGTCCTAAGATGCAATGTGATTTGTTTTGGAATTTTCAGAAACCTAAATGATATTTTAATTAATTAATTTCCATTAATTAATTAAAATAATCATTTAAATATTTTTAAAATGGTTTTTTAATGCAAAAAATAAAAATAAAAATGTTTTTGGGTGAAGAAAAATATTTGAAATCAAAATGCAGAAGAAAAATATTTTTGGAATTTTCTAAGTATTTTAAATTAATTATGCAAAACAAATGGTAAAAAATGAAATAAAAATTGAATTAATGGGCTGGTATGATGATCCAAGGGACAGGATTCAAAATTGAGGGGGCGGGAGTTGACTGGCGCCATATCCAAGGGCTGGAATTCAAATCAGGCTTAATTAATTAACTAAACCTAATTAAACTAATTAATCATGATTTAGGGTTTTAATGAAATATCTGGACCATTCACTTACTGTAACACGGTGGGAGAACTGACTTTTCTTTAAATGTTGCGGATAGCAAGAGTCGCCACCAACTTTTATTTTATCCAAAAGGAAAGGGCATAAAAGAACAGGAAAGACCTTAAAAAGATTTTGAGTTCGGGGGGTAGGTTATATAAAGGGAAGGTATTAACACCCTTTACATCCATGGTTATCCATGGGCTCTTAGTTACTTAGCTCACTTTAAATTGTTTTGAGAAGTGTAGTGTGTGATTAAAAATTTTCTAAGTACTTTATAATGATCCTTGTATGGATGTATATAAAGACTTTGTTTTTGAAAATTTGTTTGAAATGTGAAGTGTAAAATGTATTTTGAAAAAAATTGAGCAAGTACTTAAGAGGAACCTACCCTAAATTAAATCTTTACTGTTCTTAAATGTTCTTTCAATGGTAAGACTATCCCTATTATTAAGGAATGTAGTCATTACCTCGGATGTGATAAGGGACATGTGAAGGGACATCTGTATTTAGGAAACTGTAAGGTGTCTTAGCAATACGAAGGGACTTATCATCTTTTATTCGAAGGCTCAAGATCATTTACCGTAGGCAACATCGAAGGGACTTGATCTTATAATCTTAAAAGGGACTTGATGATATTTTATGAAAAGGGACTTTGCTTTAAGACACCTTACTTGACCTTATAGTTAGGCAACATGAGGAATACCCTTAGAAAGTGTGAGATGGCAATCAAAGATCGACTTACGTGTGTGAGTGTTCATATTCGTATATTTATCTTATTAAATTAGTGATTCTAAATTATTTTTAATTTACAAATATGTTATCACTCCCTATAGTTACTAACCATGGCAAGAATATTTATAAACGATAGAACAATAATAAACTACGACTATTACAACGCTTTTGCAGTTACATTATAATAAAAATAATTAAATAATAACTATATAATAAAATAAGCAATTAAATAAAGGTTAGTGATAAAATAATTATAAGAAAGAAAGGTTAGCACAAATATAAAATATATACAAGTTAAGAGGATATTTTTAAATTAAATAAACATTTTTAAAGAATTTTTGAAAGAAAATAATATAATGAGAATAATAATAAGAAATCATAGAAAACATTATTAATTATTTAATTAGATATTAGAAAAATTTAATTAAGCTTAATATTTAAGTTAAATAAAAATTAGGATTGGAAATTAGGGTTACATATTTTAGAAAATAGAATTAGGGTTAGAATATTTAATTAAGATATTAATCAATTTATTTACAAAATAAAATATATGGAATAATAATATAAACATAAAATAAAAATAAATTATATTTGAGAAAATAAAATATTTATTTTAAAAATATAAATTTTTTATTCTATGAAAACATATTATGTTATTATTTAAAATTAATTTATTATATAATATATAATTAAATAAAGAACAAAAAGAAAAAAAATAGAAAAATTAGGTTAAAAAATAATGGGGAGGCCTGGATTTGAACCCAGGACCTCCCCTATACCTGAAGGAAAGATTGCCACTGGGCTGCGCACGCAGCTGGTGATAGATGATAGCCACAAAGCATAATATATGGAACCTGCAAAATATAACTGAAAAGAAAAAAAAATTGGAGGAGACTAGGACTCGAACCCTAGTCTGCTCTCTTGCGAAGCCAATACGTATCCACCAGACCACGCGCGCGTTTCTGATATAGTCACAACACAAATAAATTATAAAAATACAATTAATTTGAATTTTAAACAAGGCGCCAAAGTTCATCTTCAACCTACGAATCCGCAGGTTTTCCTGCGATTTTTCATACAATTTTTGCTGCGATTTTTCTTGCCATCTTAAACCTGCGAATGCCATATCTTATTGTATACCTGCAGTTTCATTAAATTGATTGCACCAATGCAATCCTTGCAATTCACATAGTATAAACATGTCAATAACAAGCATTTGTATGGCCTATATCGTAGAGCCCCAAACTTGAAGGGAAAACCCTAGCAATGGTGAAATAAGATTACGACCACGAAACTCAAAACAAATTGTCCAGAAAGCTTCAATACTTCACAATAAACACAAATCAATGGTTAATTTCAAGTTATAATACTTAAATATATAAAACTGATGACACATAATATGAGGATGAAAATGAGTTTGGCTATGGCATATGAGCAAGATTCAGATGCTTTTGAGGGTTGGGATCGATTCAATGGTGTCCAAGGATCCTCTCTATGTCTTTAAAATACCTTAAAATGCCCTCTAAAGGTGAACCCAAAAATTGAATTTTGGATGAATTTTTGAAGTTTGAGAATGCTCTTGGAGGCTCTGAATTCGTGTGTAAGGCTTGGCTTAATGTTGTGTATATATATATATATATATATATATATATATATATATATATATATATATATATATATATATATATATATATATATATATATATATATATATATCATATAATGAAATTAGGTCAACAAACCAACCAATCCTTTGGACTTTTGGACCTTATGAGATTGAAAAAGATTTGTCTTTAAAACTTGAAATATTTTGATCTAACATTGCTATATTGGTATGATCTGAAATTATATGGTATTAATCAAGTTTAAATGAATATTAAGACCTTCTAGAATCACAATCCCTTCCAAATATATGATTTTCATATTTTATTTTAATTTAATTTGCATTTTAATGAATAAATTCAAATAAATATTAAATAAAATGTAAAAAATCAGAAAAGGTGTGGGTTGGGTCGTGCTTGGTGATTTTGTAAAGATTGGATGGCAATTTGGTGGGCTCATTTAGCAAAAATTGGTTTTAAGGCCTTACTTGCTTCATAAACTTCCCAAATATTTCCCAAATTTGCAAGGGCACAAATCCTTCAATTTTAATGCTATGAAGGTGTTCTTGGACATTTTGGAAAGCTTAAAGAGTCCTCTAACTAACCTCTTTGGTCTCATGTCCATATCTTTTACCATTCTCAAGTTATGCTCTTTGGAAGTTGTTGACTTTTTGTTGACTTTTAAAAGGACCTATAATGTCTTAGCTCATACCTTCCAAATGAAGCATTTTTGGGCTTGGCTTGTGAGACACAAAGTTGTAGAGAATTAAATTTACTTAAAATGAGCTTTGGATGGAAAATTTTTGATGAAGCATGTGAAAGTTATGGCTAGTCAAAGTTCAGTTGACTTTTCCTATGAAAACCCTAATTTAGAAACTCCTGATTCTTGATGATCTAAAATCTCCTTGATGAATCATGATCAACCTTTGATCAAATGATGAATTTTACTTCATATAATTGAATTTGGCAAAAAATCATGAAGTTTGACTTTGGTTTGACCACAGTTGACCTCAGTTTGACTTTTTAACTTCCTTGACTGATTTTAACCTATCTGATCATATGACTGAGCAAATCTTTTGGGAAAGTCTTGAAACTTGACATGGGGATTTTTGAACATATATAGGATGCTATGAAGCTCACTTTAAACCTTGTAAGTCCATTTAGCCTGATGAAAGTCAAAACCCTGGTTTAAGATGCATTGTCAAACTTTCTAACTAATTGTGAATTTTGTGAACCTCATGAGATGTCTTGTGAACCTTGTGAACTTTGTGAACCTCTTAGTACACAATGTCTTGTCTTGTGGAGGGCAAATTTTGGGGTGCAACAGCTGCCCCTGTTCAATTTTCTGAAACCTGAGGGGTTAGATTGGTATATGTGTCATTCGTGACCTGGAAGGTTGAAGGGGATTGAACACAAAAGCCCCAAAATTTGCACTTGCCGGTGTGTAAAGTAAAGCTGATGATTAATTGTATATGCATGAGTGGGCTTGAAGATGCCACTTGAAAAAAAAACTGGAGATGGGTTTATAGATGCCATCCATAATATCAGGAGGTGATAATATCTTGATGTTGATACTGGATATCAGTACTAGGTCTTTGTATAGGCCGTCTCTGAATCATTTATGCAACATGGTTTGAATAGACCAGTATAAATAAATCTTCGTGACGATCATCTCTTATGGAAATATCTTGGATTAGGGAATAGATCTTCGTATAGACCGTTTGCCAACTCTCCAAGGACAAATGAATATTAGGATTGATTCTTCTAAAAATATCTTGAACTAGGGAATGGATCTTTGTACAAACCATTTGCCTACTATTCAAGACCCAATAGTTGAAATCTTTTGGAAGTATCCTGGACTAGGGAATGGATCTTTGTACATACCGTTTGCCTACTCTCCGAGGACAAAAGAGTGTTAGGATTAAATCTCCTGAAAATATCCTGGACTAGGGAATGGATCTTTGTACAGATCGTTTGCCTAATATCCAAGGACAAAAGAGTGTCAGGATCAAATCTCCTGAAAATATCCTGGACTAGGGAATGGATCTTTGTACATATCGTTTGCCTAATATCCAAGGACAAAAGAGTGTCAGGATCAAGTCTCCTGAAAATATCCTGGACTAGGGAATGGATCTTTGTACAGACCGTTTGCCTACTCTCCGAGGACAAAAGAGTGTCAGGATTAAATCTCCTGAAAATATCTTGGATTAGGGAATGGATCTTTGTGCAGACCGTTTGCCTACTATCCGAGGACATCTTGAGTAATGTATAAATCATTTCTGACCTGTTGTGGATTGTTGATGTTGTCTTATCTGCATATAACTATCCTGCAAAGAAAAGGTTAGTTTATACAATATGTATGTATGCATGACTTGGTGCATCTAAGTAAATGCATCTATGGATATGTTATGGTATGATGTAAATGATGTATGTATGAATCATGCAGCCTGAAGCGTCTGGATATCTTTGTATAACAACTGTTGGCTAGGGAAAATAAATCCCGATTCGTTGCTGAAGAATATGAGGAACTCGTTCCTGTCTTGTTTGATAGTATAGTATTTATAACCTCCCGTCTTCGTTCGTCGTACTTCTATAAAAAGAGATGGACATAAATTCAAGGGGATATGTAACTCGAAGTATCTATAAAGATAGATTTGCTTTACTGGGGATTTGTAGTTGTCTTGTGAGGATGAACCGGCGAAGCTTCGTTGAATTCCTACCTTCGTTCGTCCTTAGTAAATACTATTACTACATTTTATGCATTTCTGGTAAACATCAATCATATTCAAAAGCATACATACATTCAAACACAACCAATGGACGTTACGCTTATGTAAATAGGGTAAAAGTAAATCTGGATTCAAAGATGAAATTTTATTTATATCACAACGTGACCTATACATAGGCAAGTTTGTACAAGGAGACAGAAATCCTAGTAAGAGGAATTCGTCGTAAATTTTTTTTTACAAAACAAAGAAAATCAGCTATGTGAGAAATAATCCTATTGAGTTTCAATTTTACTACTGCCATTATCTTCAAGTATCTCATCTTCTGCTGTTGAGATGGAAACGATTGGATTGATCTTTATCTGTTCGAACTTGGGTTAAGTAGCACAACTAGTTGGAGTTACATGGGTGATCCACACGAGACATAGTCATACGCTTTAATCCCTAACTTTTGCCTGGATTGCCCTTTCAGGTTTTCAATCCACCGGGATACCCTTTTTTGCCCAAGCCGCCTTTTCAGGTTTTCGACTTGCCGGGTGTACATTTTTTATATATATCCCTAATTTTTGCCCGAACCCTTTTGGTTCGCCGGGATGCCCTTATTTTTGCCTAGGCCAATCAACCTAGCGGGTCTCTTTTTATGCGTAGTATTTTTTAACTATGTCTGCGTTTACAGGTTGTGGGAAGTCTTCACCATCCATAGTAGTAAGTATCATGGCACCTCCTGAGAATATTGTTTTGACTAAAAATGGTCCTTCATATGTAGGAGTCCACTTGCCCCTAGGATCACCCTGTGGTAATATGATACGCTTGATTACCAAGTCACCAGCCTGATATACTTTTGGCTTAACCTTCTTATTGAAAGCCTTGATCATCCATTTTTGGTACATCTGACCATGACACACAGCTGCTAACCTCTTCTCATCAATCAAATTTATCTGGTCAAGTCGAGTCTGAATCCACTCATCTTCATCCAAGCCTGCATCCTTCATGATTCTTAAGGAAGGGATCTGAACTTCAATGGGTAGAACTGCTTCCATACCATAGACTAAGGAGAATGGGGTTGCCCCTGTTGAAGTACGTATTGTAGTACGATAACCATGAAGAGCAAATGGTAACATCTCGTGCCAATCTTTATAAGTAACAATCATCTTCTGTAGAATCTTCTTAATGTTCTTATTAGCATCTTCTACTGCCCCATTCATCTTCGGACGATACGGAGAAGAGTTGTGATGCTTAATATTGAACTGTGTGCAGAGATCAGTAATCATGGTGTTATTCAGATTAGAGCCATTGTCTATGATAATCCTTTCAGGGATGCCATACCTACATATGAGATTACTTTTAATGAATCGAGCCACCACATTCTTAGTAACAGATGCAAATGAAGCTGCTTCCACCCACTTTGTAAAGTAATCAATAGCAACCAGGATGAAACGATGCCCATTAGAAGCAGTAGGCTTGATCTCACCAATCATATCAATCCCCCACATAGCGAAAGGCCAAGGAGCAGTCAACACATTCAATGGAGCTGGAGGTATATGTATTTTATCAGCATAGATTTGACACTTGTGACATGTTCTGGAATGTTGATAGCAGTCAGCTTCCATGGTAGACCAATAGTAACCTGCTCTCAATATCTTCTTTGCCATAGTATGACCACTAGAATGAGTTCCAAAGATCCCATCATGCATATCTTCCATAATCTCTATTGCTTCTTTCTTATCCACACAACGAAGCAAAGTTGAATCATGATTGCGTTTGTACAAAATTCCATTACTCAAGAAGAATTTAGCAGAAAACCTCCTCAGAAACTTCTTATCTTTGACAGATGCCCCTTCAGGGAACTTCTGAGCTTCAAGATATCTTTTCACTTCATAGAACCAAGGTTTTCCCTCTGCTTCTTCAGTATCAATCTCATTGCAGTATGCAGGCTTCTCAAATATGTCAATAGTAATCTTGGGAGCTTCATCATCCCAGCTAATCTCAAACATAGATGCCATGGTGGCTAATGCATCTGCCAACTGTTTTTCTCTTCGTGGAATATGTCCAAAGGTAATCTCTTCAAAATATGGGATCAAAGACAAAACAAGCTCTCTGTAGGGAATACGATTTCCATGCTTGGTATGCCAATCTCCTTTAATCTGACTCACTACCAGGGCTGAATCTCCATATACATCCAGGAACTGAATCTTCATGTCAATGGCAGCTTTGATACCCAGGATACATGCCTCATACTCAGCCATGTTATTGGTACAATAAAAACAAAGTCTTGCAGTAATCGGGGGTATGACAGCCTTCAGGAGAAATGATTACAAAACTAACACCATTACCAAGTGCATTAGAAGCTCCATCAAAAACCATAGTCCATCGGGATCCTTGTTCAGGTCCGTCATATTGTCCAGGTTCTTTGGTAATAATCATAATGTCTTCATCAGGGAACTCAAAACTCATTGATTGATAATCATCCACTGCTTGATGAGCCAAATTATCAGCTACCACACTTCCTTTAATGGCCTTCTGTGTAGTATACTGTATGTCATATTCTGTCAAGATCATTTGCCATCTTGCTATTCTTCCGGAGAGAGCAGGTTTCTCGAATATGTACTGGATTGGATCCATCTTCGAAATCAATAAGGTAGTATGAGTCAACATATACTGTCTTAGTCGGCGAGCAGCCCATGCCAAAGCGCAACAAGTTTTCTCGAGCAGTGAGTATCTTGTTTCACAGTCGGTAAACTTTTTGCTAAGGTAGTATATTGCCTGCTCTTTTCGACCAGACTCGTCATGTTGTCCCAACACACACCCCATTGAGTTGTCTAATACTGTTAAATACATAATCAAGGGTCTTCCATCAACTGGTGGCATCAAAATTGGAGGTTCTAGATGATATGTCTTGATTTCATCAAAGGCTGTCTGGCACTCATCATTCCACTCCATTACCTGATCTTTCTTCAACAACTTGAAGATTGGCTCACAGGTGGCAGTTAATTGGGAAATAAATCTTGTAATGTAATTCAATTGTCCCAAGAAACCTCTAACTTCCTTCTCAGTACGGGGAGCTGACATCTCTTGTATAGCTTTCACTTTTGCAGGATCTACTTCAATACCTTTTCCACTGACAATGAAACCCAGGAGTTTACCAGATCTAACTCCAAAAGTACATTTGTTTGGGTTCAATCTTAACTTGTATTTCTTCAACCTTTCAAACAGCTTATGCAAATGATCAAGGTGTTGCTCTTCATTCTGGGACCTGGCTATCATATCATCCACATATACCTCTATCTCATGATGAATCATATCGTGAAACAAAGCCACCATAGCACGCTGATATGTTGCCCCGGCATTCTTCAAACCAAATGGCATCACTTTATGACAAAAAGTGCCCCACTGTGTAACAAATGTAGTCTTCTCCATATCTTCAGGTGCCATCTTGATTTGATTGAACCAGAGAAACCATCCATGAAAGAGAATACTTTGTGCTGAGCAGTGTTGTCTACCAGAACATCAATATGAGGAAGTGGAAAGTCATCTTTGGGGCTGGCCTTGTTCAAATCCCTGTAATCTATACACATACGTACCTTACCATCTTCCTTAGGTACTGGTACCACATTTGCAACCCATTGAGGATAAGAAGTCACAGCTAAGAACCCTGCATCAAACCGTTTCATCACCTCTGCTTTAATCTTTTCTGACATTTCAGGACGCATGCGATGAACCTTCTGCTTTTTTGGACGACAGTATTCTTTTACCGGTAAACGGTGAACCACAATGTTTGTATCC
The DNA here is from genome assembly GCA_963966055.1 of Lathyrus aphaca. Taxonomy (NCBI): domain Eukaryota; kingdom Viridiplantae; phylum Streptophyta; class Magnoliopsida; order Fabales; family Fabaceae; genus Lathyrus; species Lathyrus aphaca. The sequence goes on along the minus strand of OZ014524.1, from coordinate 302,543,637 downwards.
AACCCTGGCATATCTTCATAGGACCAAGCAAAGATTTACACATAATCACATAGCATCTGAATTAGTCTGCTCTTAACACCATCCTCTAATTCAGCCCCTATCTTGACCTCTTTCCTGTTTTCTTCAGTTCCCAGATTCACAACTTCGACTGGCTCTTCATGTGGCTGTATAGCTTTCTCTTCTTGTTGTAACAACCTAGCAAGCTCTACAGGTACTTCACAATCTTCCTCCTTTCCATCTTTAGCTTGATAGATCGGATTCTCGAAATTATAATTGGCAATAGTAGAACTGTTATCAACAGGATCCAGAGTGGATGAGGATCTGCATTTTAGTGATGTGGGTGTGTGTAAGAACACATTGTTGATAAAACAAAAATAAAAGAAAAGAAAGACAAGGAACACAATATTTACGAAAACGAAACGTCCATTGATTTTTATTGAATGAAGTATGCAAATGAAATGACATCCCGAAACAAGCATACCATTGTGCCCCGGGTAAAGCACAAGGCTTAAAAGTTTAATTGTTCAAAATTACAAACTTAAAAATAATAACACAGTAATAGTATTTACTCCTGACTAAAGGAGATAGGAATAACGTCTTCAGTCTTCCAGTTGTTGAGCCCATCACCCATAGTAGGAAAGATCCAGTCATCCAGGTTGTAGTCTTCATTATAGTCACCCACAACATTGATTTGATCTTTCATGATCCCTTGATTGGTGATACGAACAACACAAGCACGACGAACAACCTTCTGGGACTCTGCAGTGAAACCCAAACCAAACTTGTCAGACTTGTAAGGGATATCAGGAAGCTGACCCCAAATAGTACAACCACCTTCTTCAACCACAGCTCTAGCATCATTGAGGGAGGCCATTGCAGGAGGTACTCTGGTAACCACATGAATTCTTTTAACAACAGGAGGAGCTTCAGTAGCAGGAACGACCCAAGGAACTACTTCAAATGTCTGGCAAGGAGTCTCAACATATTCACCTTCCACTTCAACATACTTAAATGTATTCACATGACTGACCATATATTCTTCCTCTCCATAAACAGTGACAATCTTTCCCTTCACTGGATATTTCAACTTCTGATGTAGAGTAGAAGTCACAGCACCTGCCCCGTGGATCCAGGGGCGCCCAAGCAAACAAGAGTACGCATGACGAATATCCATTACATAGAAGGTTGAATTGAAGACTTGAGAGCCTACTTTGATCGGGAGATCTATTTCTCCATGCACCACCATTCTTGAACCATCAAAGGCCCTTACCACTATATTACTTGGTCTTAACACAACATCTTCAGGACTGAGCTTATTTAGAACCTCTTTGGGAAGTACATTCAATGAAGAGCCATTGTCTATTAACATGTGAGACAAGGTAGTGCCCTTACATTCAATGGAGATATGCAAAGCTCAGTTATGGTTTCTCTTGGCAAGAGTCAAGTCAGTGTCAGAAAATCCTAACCCATTATCATAAGTCAAATGTGCCACACAATTCTCGAATTGATCCACATAAATTTCATTTGGCACATGAGCAGTCTTCAAAAACTTGATTAAGGCTTTAGCATGAGCCTCAGAACACAGCAACAAAGACAACATGGAAATTTTGGAGGGAGTATGCCCCAACTGGTCAACAATATCATAATCACTCTTGCGAATGATCTTCAACACTTCATCCATCTGTTTAGAAAGATTCTCAGTAGTCGGTGCCTCAGCTTGCACAGGTTCAATTACAGGACCTTTGCCCCGAGTATCAGCACTTGGCTCAGAAGTGGAGGTAGTAGTTGAAGTAACTGCAATTTTTGAGGTAGCCGGAGGAGAGAAAATTCTTCCACTTCTGGTGATCTTACTAGATCCAGCAATATTATCAACATCAAGGTTATCATTAGTAACAGGTGTATCAGTCAATGGTTCCTGCTTAACACCATGAATATAAACATCAGAACCGTAATTCCAGGGTATAGCTTTATCAGAAGTATACAGAACTGGACCAGGAGTAGTAATAATCATGGGAGGCACTCTAACTTCAGCAACAGTCTTCACCAGGCCTTCAGCTGTAATCTTGATAGGACCCTTGGAAGTGATCTTGATAGGGCCTTTGGAAGTGATCTTGACAGGGCCTTTGGAAGTAATCTTCACTGGCACTTTATCAACCATATCCACCACTTCAACCTTCACACCTCGAGTTAGATGTTCACACATACTTTCCACAGAAGGTGTCCTCTCAAACAATATAGTGTAATTGTCCATGAGGCGTTGAATGCCATCCTTCAACTTCCAACATCTATCAGGTTTGTAAGCACATTAAAAACAGTCTTCATTGCAACCTGGAAAGAATCCAGCCTGTACCAGCTTCTCCTTGATAATAGATAGAGGAGTGGTCACATCTGCTACTGAGGAAACATATGAAACTTCATCAACAACATTAACAGTCTTCTCATGATTGGGCATGGGTGCAGTAATCACATTTGGGGTCCCAGGAGGGTCAAATTCAATTTCTCCAGCTTCAATCATATCTTGAATCTTGTTTTTCAATATCCATCAATTGTTGGTGTCATGTCCCGGACAATTAGAATGATAAGCACATCGTGCATTAGGATTGAACCGAGGAGAGGAAGTATTAGGATTCTGAGGAGGGTCCTTCAAAGTAATGAGTTCCCCTTTGTAGATGTTTAGAATTGGCAGAATTTTTGACCAATAAGAAGTGTTGAACTTAGTTCAGGATGTCACACCAAATGTTGTGACATTATCAAACAGAGTATAAGTTAATGAACTTAATTCAGGATGTCACACCAGATGTTGTGACATTGTATAAGTTAATGAAGTAAGTTCAGATTTCAGGATGTCACACCAGATGTTGTGACATCTCAAACCTGCTACCAGAATTAAATAATGCATAACAGAACTGAGTAAATTCAGGGAATTTATCTGGAATAAATTGTGAATGGATAAACAATACAAGGCGCATCTGTAGGGAGATTAGTTATATGATTTCAGTATAACAGAAGAACTATCTCACCTAGAATCAAGGAAGTAACAAACCCTAATTCAAGGTGATGACAGCATGCGTATCAAGACTGGATAACCTACAGAAAGCCCAAAATCCAAGCATCTATTTAAGGAACAGAAACTCTCAAAATAGAGTAAGAAATTAAGAAGACTAAAAAGGGTGGTTGTGTTTTAATAGCATGTTTTATATGTGTATCACTTTATGAGCTTTTAAGCAAAAAATGTATTGTGTCTTGATTGAAACTGTGAAGTAAAATCAAGCTGTTGTGTTTGAAGTGTGACTTCAATTTTATTAAACTTGTAACATATCACTGTGTGATTGAGGGGGAGTGTGTTGATACTCATATCTAAGTTGTGTCTTAGGTAGAAATTGCCTTGGGTAGATATTAAGTGAAAGATTAAACTGAGTGGTTTAAGTCTAGAATTAATATTACTTATATTGGATTTCCTTCCTGGCTTGGTAGCCCCCAGATGTAAGTGTGGAGATACACTGAACTGGGTTAACAATTTCCTGTGTTGTTTAATTTACCTGCACTTTAAGTTTTGTTTAAGTCTTCAAGTGTTTAAACATCTCATTCGACATCACGTACCTGATCCTAGAATTTCACCCTTTCAACATGTGTTGTAAGGCTTGGGCCAGTGACATGTTGATCTTGGTGAACTGTCTTCTAGGCTTTGGTTGATGGTTTTGTGGTAGCTCTGGTGCTGCAGGAGTAGGATTATAAATATGAACTGCTCTCATAGATTGGTGATTCCTGCTACGACTAGGTTGACCATACACATCATTAGACTCATTCTTTCCACTAGGGGGCTTCTTTGCAGTGCTTGATGAAGATGCACCCACTTGTATCTTACCACTTCTTATACCACTCTCCACACGTTCTCCAGTCATTATCAGCTCGGTGAAACCAGATGATGAGCTTCCAATGAGGTGACTATAGAAAGGACCATTCAGCGTACTCATAAACATATCTACCAGCTCCCTGTCAGTTAGAGGAGGTTGAACTCTGCCAGCCAGGTCTCTCCATTTCTGGGCATACTCCTTGAAATTCTCCTTAGCACCCATTGACATGCTTTGGAGCTGCATGCGAGTAGGTGCTAAATCAGCATTATATTGGTATTGCCTGTAAAAGGCTTCAGCAAGATCATTCCAATCACGAATATTGACACTTTCCAATTGATAGTACCATTCCAACTGAGCTCCAGACAAGCTCTCTTGGAAGAAATGAATCCATAACTTCTTGTCAGCGGTATGTGGTTGAATCCTCCGGACATAGGACCTTAGATGCAGCTTGGGACATGAAACACCATCGTACACCACAAAAGCAGGAACCTTGAAACCAATAGGTATAACCACTCCAGATATTAAGCTCAGATCTTCAAAATCAAGCCCAGAAGATTTTTGTAACTCTATGGCATTCATCCTGTCTACCAACATCTTGTACTTATCTTCATTAGGATCATGATAATAATTCGCTTCAGAATCAGAATCTCCCACAGTATCATGGAGACTGCCTCCCTCTTTCTCAGAATTCTCAGACTCATAATCATCATCCTGTTCCTTTGTCTTGACAGGACCTTTGAATCTTCTTCCCAGATTGATAAGGCCTCCTGATCTTCTAGTCTTCTTATTCTTCTTAGCCAGCAGTGTCTTCAACTCATCTTGTCCCTTGGACAAGTTCAGAATCAACTCTTGGAATTGTGCATTCTGAGCCTGGAGATCTTTGACAGTCTGTTCAAGAGCCATTTCTGCTGAAATAAACAGCAAGAAGATAAGATACCTATATATAAGAAACCTATGATGCAGTGATATGGTGTATAAATGCGTATGCAATGTTTTCAAGGACCGCATGATTTAAATTTGTTTAAACAATAAAAAAGGTAAACTTTTATTAGTAATAAACTTGTTTGCCCTTTGGGCTTACAATAAAAATGAAATGAATACAAAAATGGGGTTTTAAGTCTCCCATGGACGCTTCCTCTTTGTGTTGAGGTATGAGTTGAGATTCCGCTCCTCGTGAAGTTGTTTTGTTAGCTCCAAGATTCTTTCTTGACTTGCTTTGTAATGAGTCTCAAAAGTATCTCTTTGCTCCTTAAACTGGATCCAGGACCTCTGTAAATCTTCCATGTCAGTGGGCATGTCTGGATGAAGAATGATATAAGAAGTATCTCCTTCAGCAACAAGCTCCATGGTAACTGACATGATAGTAGGATTTGGCATCATAAGAGTCTGAGCACGAGATCACACCCATCTGAGGTAAGCTTCCATAGGAATAGTGTACTTGGGTTCCAGAGTCTTGCTGTCAACCTTGTTCACTTTTCCCCATGCTCGTATAAACCTTTGACGGTAACCTTGAAGATCATTGTCGTAGTCGAACACAATACCCTGAATAAGCATGTCATGAGGACCATAACTCCGAGCATAACCAAACTGACATAGAGCTAAGGAAGGATTGTAGGTAATGCCCCCTCTTATGCCAAGGAGTGGCACATTAGGTAACTCTCCACAACGGTCAATGATAGCAACATTCTCCATAGATCTAGAGCACCAATGAATATCTGAATGTGAAAGTGACATGATCCTTTTAGACCACCTGAACCCTTGTTCATTCTTCATCACTGATTGAGGAAGGTGAGAAATAAACCACCTAGACAATAGAGGTATACAATACATCAGAGTTCCTCGTGCCTTCGTAGTACGGGTATGAAGAAAGTGTAAGATGTCTCCAAGCAATGTAGGCACTAGATTATGAGTCAGAAATATGTTGATGGCGTGTACGTCTATGAACTGGTCTGGATTGGGAAACAACACTAAACCATAGATCAATAGGGCTAAGATCTCCTCAAAAGCATCATAACTCATAGCCTTCAGGAACACTTGAGCTTTCTCCATCAATACCTTGGCAAGGATACCCTTAACTCCACTCCTTGTTTCCAGGACAATATCTGATTTCTTTAAATGTAAAGCTGCAGCAATGACTTCAGATTTAGGCTCTTTTTCCAAGCATGTGAAGGGTTTCTGATCAAGGATAGGTATACCCAGAAGCTTAGAGAACTCTTCCATTGTAGGAACTAGCTGATAGTCGGGGAATGTGAAGCAATGATGTTTAGGATCAAAGAACTGAAATAGAACACTCATCATGTCTTCATTGAACCCTGAAGTGACTAGATCCAGTATGTGACCATGCCTCTTGATGAATTGGGAGTTTTCAGAAACTTGAGAGACCAATTCCTTAAGCTTAGGAGGTATCCCTACAAAGTTGATCCGGATAGTATTCCTACGAGCAGAAGCCATGACCTGCAACAAAGAACAAAGATAAATCCTTTGGTCCTTGAAATGGTTAGTGAAAATGCTATGCTTATGATGCATGATGATGCTATAATGTTATGCTCAATCATAAACATGTGGCACACACAAACAAGTCACACAATAGCCCTAGGTTTGAAGGCTTGCATGAGGTTTAAAGGTAGATACCCTCCCCTGAAGTTTAGATGGTTCATCCTGTCCTATAAAGTAACCAGGTTCTAAGGGATCTCAATATCATTGATCTTTCACAAGGGTGGTTGTTCAGTAGGCAACTTACTTGCCAACCAAAACCCTCCAAGTTTAGAATCTCAATGAGCGTAGTATCGAGTATCCACCAACTTCAGTCTTCACCAAAGCCGGTTATCTCACTACTTTTCTAAAGGCCAAGATGGGATAAATAGGGTTCTAAAAGTCAGTTAGTGTATTGACAACATATGGCAGCCTCATATTATCCTCAACTTGCTTAAGGAACATAAGCACCAACCAAGAAGTCACACTAACTATGGCCACCAGATCAACCATATCGGTATACGCCGTACAGTTTCCTTGGTCTATTGCCATTTACCTAAGGTACACTAGATCCGGGTTAGGATCTTTCACACATAAGAGCACCCAACAAGTAAAGTAAAGCAAACAAGTTTAAAGTGATCTAATTCCTAAGGGTACCCTCTTTAAACACTCCCCAGCAGAGTCGCCAGTTCTGTAACACGGCGGGAGAACTGATTTTTCTTTAAATGTTGTGGATAGCAAGAGTCGCCACCGACTTTTATTTTATCCAAAAGGAAAGGGCATAAAAGAACAGGAAAGACCTTAAAAAGATTTTGAGTTCGGGGGGTAGGTTATATAAAAGGAAGGTATTATCACCCTTTATATCCATGGTTATCCATGGGCTCTTAGTTACTTAGCTCACTTTAAATTGTTTTGAGAAGTGTAGTGTGTGATTAAAAAATTTCTAAGTACTTTATAATGATCCTTGTATGGATGTATATAAAGACTTTGTTTTTGAAAATTTGTTTGAAATGTGAAGTGTAAAATGTATTTTGAAAAAAATTGAGCAAGTACTTAAGAGGAACCTACCCTAAATTAAATCTTTACTGTTCTTAAATGTTCTTTCAATGGTAAGACTATCCCTATTATTAAGGAATAGGTAGTCATTACCTCGGATGTGATAAGGGACATGTGAAGGGACATCTATATTTAGGCAACTGTAAGGTGTCTTAGCAATACGAAGGGATTTATCATCTTTTATTCGAAGGGTCAAGATCATTTACCGTAGGCAACATCGAAGGGACTTGATCTTATAATCTTAAAAGGGACTTGATGATATTTTATGAAAAGGGACTTTGCTTTAAGACACCTTACTTGACCTTATAGTTAGGCAACATGAGGAATACCCTTTGAAAGTGTGAGATGGCGATCAAAGATTGACTTACGTGTGTGAGTGTTCATATTCATATATTTATCTTATTAAATTAGTGATTCTAAATTATTTTTAATTTACAAATATGTTATCACTCCCTATAGTTACTAACCATGGCAAGAATATTTATAAACGATAGAATAATAATAATAAATTACGACTATTACAACGCTTTTGCAGTTACATTATAATAAAAATAATTAAATAATAACTATATAATAAAATAAGCAATTAAATAAAGGTTACTGATAAAATAATTATAAGAAAGAAATGTTAGCGCAAATATAAAATATATACAAGTTAAGAGGATATTTTTAAATTAAATAAATATTTTTAAAGAATTTTTGAAAGAAAATAATATAATGAGAATAATAATAAGAAATCATAGAAAACATTATTAATTATTTAATTAGATATTAGAAAAATTTAATTAAGCTTAATATTTAAGTTAAATAAAAATTAGGATTGGAAATTAGGGTTACATATTTTAGAAAATAGAATTAGGGTTAGAATATTTAATTAAGATATTAATCAATTTATTTACAAAATGAAATATATGGAATAATAATATAAACATAAAATTATATTATATTATATTTGAGAAAATAAAATATTAATTTTAAAAATATTAATTTTTTATTCTATGAAAACATATTATGTTATTATTTAAAATTAATTTATTATATAATATATAATTAAATAAAGAACAAAAAGAAAAAGAAAAATAGAAAAATTAGGTTAAAAAATAATGGGGAGACCTGGATTTGAACCCAGGACCTCCCCTATACTTGAAGGAGAGATTGCCACTGGGCTGTGCAAGTAGCTGGTGATAGATGATAGCCACAAAGCATAATATATGGAACCTGCAAAATATAACTGAAAAGAAAAAAAATTGGAGGAAACTAGGACTCGAACCCCAGTCTTCTCTCTTGCCAAGCCAATACGTATCCACCAGACCACGCGCATGTTTCTGATATAGTCACAACACAAATAAATTATAAAAATACAATTAATTTGAATTTTAAACAAGGCGCCAAAGTTCATCTTCAACCTACGAATCCGCAGGTTTTCCTGCGATTTTTCATACAATTTTTGCTGCGATTTTTCTTGCCATCTTAAACCTGCGAATGCCATATCTTATTGTATACCTGCAGTTTCATTAAATTGATTGCACCAATGCAATCCTTGCAATTCATACAGTATAAACATGTCAATAACAAGCATTTGTATGGCCTATATCGTAGAGCCCCAAACTTGAAGGGAAAACCCTAGCAATGGTGAAATAAGATTACGACCACGAAACTCAAAACAAACTGTCCATAAAGCTTCAATACTTCACAATAAACACAAATCAATGGTTAATTTCAAGTTATAATGCTTAAATATATAAAATCTAAGACACATAATATGAGGATGAAAATGAGTTCGGCTATGGCATATGAGCAAGATTCAGATGCTTTTGAGGGTTGGGATCGATTCAATGGTGTCCAAGGATCCTCTCTATGTCATTAAAATACCTTTAAATAAACTCTAAAGGTGAACCCGAAAATTGAATTTTGGATGAATTTTTGAAGTTTGAGAATGCTCTTGGAGGCTCTGAATTCGTGTGTAAGGCTTGGCTTAATGTTGTATATATATCATATAATGAAATTAGGTCAAGAAACCAACCAATCCTTTGGACTTTTGGACCTTATGAGATTGAAAAAGATTTGTCTTTAAAACTTGAAATATTTTGATCTAACATTGCTATATTGGTATGATCTGAAATTATATGGTATTAATCAAGTTTAAATGAATATTAAGACCTTCTAGAATCACAATCCCTTCCAAATATATGATTTTCATATTTTATTTTAATTTAATTTGTATTTTAATGAATAAAATTCAAATAAATATTAAATAAAATGTAAAAAATCAGAAAAGGTGTGGGTTGGGTCGTGCTTGGTGATTTTGTAAAGATTGATGGCAATTTGGTGGGCTCATTTAGCAAAAATTGGTGTTAAGGCCTTATTTGCTTCATAAACTTCCCAAAAATTTCCCAACTTTGTAAGGGCACAAATCCTTCAATTTTAATGCTATGGAGGTGTTCTTGGACATTTTGGAAATCTTAAAGAGTCCTCTAACCAACCTCTTTGGTCTCATGTCCATATCTTTTTCCATTCTCAAGTTATGCTCTTTGGAAGTTGTTGACTTTTTGTTGACTTTTAAAAGGACATATAATGTCTTAGCTCATACCTTCCAAATGAAGCATTTTTGGGCTTGGCTTGTGAGACACAAAGTTGTAGAGAATTCAATTTCCTTCAAAATGAGCTTTGTATGGAAAATATTTGATGAAGCATGTGAAATTTATGGCTGGTCAAATTTCAGTTGACTTTTCCTATGAAAACCCTAATTTAGAAACTCTTGATTCTTGATGATCTGAAATCTCCTTGATGAATCATGATCAACCCTTGATCAAATGATGAATTTTACTTCATATACTTGATGTTGGCAAAAAATCATGAAGTTTGACTTTGGTTTGACCACAGTTGACCTCAGTTTGACTTTTTAACTGCCTTGACTGATTTTAACCTATCTGATCATCTGACTGAGCAAATCTTTTGGGAAAGTCTTGAAACTTGACATGGGGATTCTTGAAAATATATAGGATGCTATGAAGCTCACTTGAAGCCTTGGAAGTCTATTTAGCCTGATGAAAGTCAAAACCCTAGTTTAAGATGCATTTCTTAGGAGGATGCATTGTCTGAGGGAATTGTCAAACTTTCTGACTAATTGTGAATTTTGTGAACCTCATGAGATATCTTGTGAACCTTGTGAACTTTGTGAACCTCTTAGTACACAATGTCTTGTCTTGTGGAGGGAAAATTTTGGGGTGCAACACTTACGCGCGGGAAGACAATCCAATGGCCTACGTTCAAACTCACACTAACCCTAAATTAAACCCTAATCTCTCTCAGGTGACCGGAACAGTGTTCCGGCCATCTTCTCCGGCGACTCACTCTTGCTATCTCTCTCAAAACTCAATGAAACCTCACCAAAATCTCTAGAAACAACCATTAGACACTTCTAAACAAGAATCCAGCAATCAAAATCATTTATTTTCACTCAAGATCATGAATCAAAGCCAAACGGAAAATACGCAGAAAATTTCAGAAGCTTCATACATGCTCAATACTTGATCATTTTCAAAACTAAATACATCAGGATCATCAGTGAAGCATACAAAACATTTCTATAACCTAAAATCACATTTCTGGAAAATTTGTTCCTGAGGTTACCTAAAGTGAAACTTTCTCAAACTGAGCTATCTGACCTCCTCTTTGGATCAAAATGACTCCAATGATCCTCCTGGTGATGCTTTGATGCTTTGAGGAAGTTTTTAATGGTTGAAATGAGAGCTTGCACTCTTGCTGACCAGAAATTGTGTTTTGGCTATGGGGGTTTTTTGGTTGCAATAAAGGGTGGGAAATGATCCTCTTGTGATGCTGAGTTGTTTGGTGAAAAACGTTTGGAGTTTGAGTGAGTATGCTGTGTGTTTCAAAGGTTTTTGCAAATGGGGTGATTTTTGAGAGCTTGAGGATTCTGAGGTTTCAGCCTGGCTTGTTGTGTGTTATGAGCTGTGTTTGATCCACATAACAAGCTGTGATAGGTCAAAGAAGTGGTTGTGGCCTATGGTGATTGGTATGGGTGTTTTTGCACAAAGTCAACAAAACTTGTACTTGAGGTATGGGATCTTGTGCAACTGGCTTTTTGGCTTGTCTTGGTTCAGAAGAGATCAAGGAGAGCCATGGAATGCATTTTGTGGTGATTCAGCAAGTGGAAGCATAGTTGTGTGTCATTTTGCAATTTCCATGAAGTTTGGCCCCTTTGTGATTTCTTGGTGGGCAAGGCATGAAATGAGATGGTTATTGGGCCAATTCTGACTTTTAGGCAATGCACTATGTTGGTATGATGCATAGAAATGTATTAGAAGTCACAAAATGGCTTGGCAAGTGGTTTTGCAAAAAATCCTCTTTGGTGCATTCTTGAAAATTATAGGATTTTTGCCAACTTTGAAAGATCATAACTTGAGTTCCATAATGAATTAGAACTTATTCTTGTACTTTTTGAAAAGGGAATGATCCAATATACAACTTTCATGACCAAAAATTTTTCATTTGAAGCATTTTTGGTTGAGAGAGAGGAGGTTGAAAAACTTTCCCAAAATGGAAAGTTTACATTAAAAGTCATTTCCATTTTTGGCAACTTTTGGTTTAGCTCAATTTTCTTCAATTTTGTGAACTTCCAAGCACTTAAATGATCAAATAAAGATCATATAACTTCAATTTGATGAAAAATCCACTTTGGTTCCCATATTGGGGGATCAGATGCCCTGATTTTACTTTGACTTGCTCAAGAAGTTACCTAGTGAACAAATAACTTCCACAATGAATTTCTTCATAAAACTTGGTACACATGATCCTTATAACATCTTAAGAACATTAGAAACAAGAATGGCCCAAAAATTTGGAGTTGAGGCCTCTGAAGCCAAAACCCTAATTTTGGTCATCTGTGTAGTGAAAACCCTAGCTCTGCTTCCATGCCTTGCTAGTTCTTGTGATTTATTGACTTCCTTGATCTTTGAGGGATATGATATGATGATAGAACACACATGGACCCTCTTGTAATGATTGGATACCTTTGGAGTGGCTCAGATGAATCCTTGGATTGCTCAGATCACAAACCCTAGATGCAGATGAACTTGAACTAATGCAGTGAAACAAAAATGCAATATGATATGATATGCTTGAACTAATGCAAATATGAAAGATCACAAGCCATGGTGTGAACTTAGTGAGGGAAAATTTGGGGTGTTCACAGATGTGGAGGCAAATCCACATCCTAAACAACTTACCTGAAGCCCCTGAAATGGTTAGTATGAATGCATAAGACATGAAACAAAAGGAAACAAGGTAAATAAAGATGAAATGATCAAGATCAGAAGTGAAAACACAATGCAAGTGTGTTATGAAATGATGCAAAGACATGTACAATGCATATGAATGACCATATAAGTGATGGATGCAAAAACAAGCATGTTAGAAACTTAAGAACACATGAACATACATAAGATGCAATGGATTCAAAACATACGAAATGGATGCAACAATGATCAACCAATATTAACACATGTCGTAAGGTATCTAAGATGACATACAAATGCATGAGATGTCATGGAAAGTTCACATGATGAAGGTATGCAAAGATGAATGCAAATGAACATGGCAAATTAGGGTTTTAAGAAAGTATGAGATGCATATGATCAAAACAGAAGCAAGACACATGATAAAAAATTTAAATTGCAACCAAATGAACCCTAAACACACATAAGATCACTCCCCAAAGATGGAAGCCAGAAGCTATACCAAAGTCAAGTTATGGTTTTTTTAAGTTAAGCTAGGGTTTTGGGTACTTCTTCATGAAAAATGCCAAACAAATAGAAAATTCAATGAAAAAATATGAGTTAAATTCCCTAAATACTACATGCAAAGTATGAAAGGATGCAAAATGAACCATTCACAAACTCATTTTGGTTGATCAAAAATGAATTTTTGAAGTTAGGGTTAGAAAAATAAGAAATTGAGAAACCCTAATTCATGGTTAATTATCAAAATATGATCAAACCCTAAAATAAATTTTTAAAATGAGTTTGTAAATTATTCTAAATATGTAAGAATGCTTCATGATTTTTTTGGTGATTTTTAAATACCTAAAAGTATTTTTAATTAATTAAAATGAATTAATTAATTAAATAACATAATTAAATGATTTAAAAATATATTTTTTTATGCAAAAATTAAAAATAAAAATGTTTTTGGGTTCTGAAAATTATTTAAAGTGACAATGCAAAAAATTTGGATTTTTAGAAATTAATTTGCTATTTTAAATAAATGAAAGAAAATAAAATGAAATAAAGAAAATAAATAAAAATGCAAAGTAATCAGGATGGAGGGTCAGAATTGCGCAGGGACTGGATGGAGGGCCAGGATGAGAGGTCAGCTTGACCAAGGGTATGAAGATCTAAGGGCCTGGATTTAAACTTATGATTCGCGTGTGGTCTAAGGGTTGAGGTTCCATCTGACCTAATTAATTATAATTAAGTTAATTAATTAAAATTAAGTTTAAGTGAATTATCTGGGTCGTACGCTGCTTAACCTAAACATGATCCAAGGGCTCTCATTCAATCTGGAAACCTAAACCCTAATTAGCCCTAATTATTTTCAGGTGACCGGAGATAAGCTCCGGTCATCTTCTCCGGCCATCCTTAAACCTAACTTCTACAGGCCATTAAAATGCATCAAACCTGCCCATAAATGATCCCCAAACATCATAGAACATGAATCAATCAACAAACATTATTTAAACTTCATGAATCAAGAGAATCGAAGCAAAAATCATTTACGGGCAAAATTTCAGAACAACAATATATGCTCATTTCTACACCATTTTCAATTCTAAACACATCAGAATGATCAATAAAGCATATAGAATCATTTTATAACAAGAAATCAAAGTTCTGGAAAATTTGTTCATGATGAATACCTAAACTGAAGTTCTTCAAACTGGAACTTTCTGAGCCTTTCCTTGGTGCAAAATGACTCCTCTGGTCCCCCTTGTGCTAATGGAATGCTTGGATGAAGTTTATTTGGGCTATTTTGAAGGGTTCAATTCTGGTTCAACAAATATCGTGTTTTTGTTTTAGGGTGTTTCAAGCCATGGTGATGGGTGGGAAATGTTCCTTAGGTCATATGGAGTTGATTGGTGAAAGAAAATGTGAAGTTTGATGGTTGTGTAATGAGATTCAAAGAGATGAAGTTTTGAGGGATTTTTTGCAATCTAAGTGTGTGGCTTGTTTCAAGGCTTGAAATTCTATGTCTTATGATCCTTAGGATTTCTATAAACAAATGAAATCAGTCAGAGGAGTGGATATGCACTGTGGGATTGGTATGGTGCCATTGGCCAAAAAGTCAAAATTTGTGTACTTGAAGCATGGGCCATGGAAGAAGTGATTTGAGGTCTTGGGCTGCCTCAGCTGAGTTCAAGGAGCACCATTGGATCGAAAGTGGCAAGCTGTATGGCTTGATTCATGAGTTTTCAAAGGTTTTGCATTTTCACAACTTTGTGCATTTTGAAGAAATTGTTCATGGAAGCTTGTGATGCAAGGCTCAATTCTTGTCTTGAAATGTTGTTTATAAATGTTATGATGTGTAGACATGAATTAGAGGCCAAACAAATGCTTAGAAGTCCATTTTGCGCATTTCCCTCTTTGACATGAACTTGAAAATTACAAGCTTTTTCCCAACTTTGACTTGCCATATCTTGAGTTCTAGGATAAATCAAGAGGAGTTCTTATACTTTTTGAAAATGGGAAGATCAAATCTACAACTTTCATGTTTGAAGAAAATTCATTTGAAACCTTTTTGATCAAGAAAGAGGAGGTTGAAGATCTTTCCCAAAATGGAAAGTTTCCATTACAAGTCATGTCCAAAAATAGAAACTTTTGAAATGGCTCAAAATTCTCCAATCTTGTGAACTTATAAGCATTCCTAAGATCAAATAAAGACCATAGGACCTCAAGTTGATGAAGATGATCCTTTGGAACCCTTGTTGGTGGCCTCAGATTCCCTGATTTTGACTTTTCTTGCACAACAAGTTACCATTTCATCAGATGACTTCCACAAGGAATTTTTGCTTCAAATTTGATACACATGCTCCTTATATAATTTATAGACCAATAGAATCAAGAGTGACCAAAAGTTTTGGGTATAAGGGCCTCAAACCCAAAACCCTAATTTCTAGGTCATATGTGTAGGAGCTCCTAGCCTGCCTGGACATCTCTGCAATCCCTTGTGATTTCTTGACTTCAAAAAACCCTTGGAGGCATAATATGATCATAGAACACTCATGGACCCTCTTGGAATGCTTCATGGCCTCTGAGATAGCTCAAACCACTTCTAAGATTCATCTGATCACAAGCCCTAGTTGTGCAACTTATGTAGCGAAATAACTATGCATTGTGAGATGGTATGATTATGCATTGCAATATGAAGGATCACAAGCCAAGGTGTGAGAAAAAGAGAGGGAAAATTTGGGGTGTTTACAGCTGCCCCTATTCAAGCATGAGTTAGCTGTGTAGGATGTAAGCGTGTGGCTTAACAGACAAACAAGTTAACTTGTGGTTGAATACCAAGACAGTCCAAAATTTGCACTCTTTATTATAAGAAGAAAAGGGATATAAATTGTAATAGACAATATAGACTGAATATCAAATGATAGCGATGGAGGACGTCCATAGAGCAGAGGACGACAACTGGGGATAGAAACGTACTGACGGGGACGACCATCATGCTGGGGAATAAAGAATCCGCGACGGGGACGACCATCGGGTGAAGGATAAATAAATCAATGATGAGGGACAATCATCAATAGGTGAAGGACGATCACCTAGCAGGGGACGAATGCTAAAAGATATCACGACATAGGCCGGATGTCGGATAGGAATATCATTGATGGGGACGACTATCGGATAAAATGACGAGGGACGGTCATCAAAAGGTGAGGGACAATCACCTAGCAGGGTTCGGCTGCTGAGGATTATCGCAACATAGGAAGAATGTCGGATAGAAAGATCGACGACGGGGATGACCATCGGATGAATGATGAGATACGGTCATCAAAAGGTGAGGGACGATCACCTAGCAGGGTTCGGCTGCTGAGGATTATCGCGAAATAGGACGAATGTCGGGTAAAACGATCGACGATGAGGACGGCCATCAGATGAATGATGAGGTACGGTCATCAAAAGGTGAAGGACGATCACCTAGCAGGGTACGGCTGCTGAGGATTATCGCGACATAGGACGAATGTCGGATAGAAAGATCGACGATGGGGATGGCCATCAGATGAATGATGAGGTACGGTCATCAAAAGGTGAAGGACGATCACCTAGCAGGGTACGGCTGCTGAAAGATATCACGACATAGGACGAATGTCGGATAGGAAGTTGTTTTGTTGGCGATTTCTGGGGAGAGATAAACACAGACTAGTGTTTAAGCCCTAAATAAAATGGTATAAGTGTTTCGACGGTGTGTATAGACTAAAGATACAGACGAGTATCTTTAGGACTACGATGCGGACGAGTATCGATAGGAACAAGCAATGACGCGTGCTTAAGGAGTGACGATACGGACGAGTATCAACGGTTTGAACAAGGAACACAAACGAGTGTTGATCTGCTGAGGAGATGCGTAAGATACAGACGAGTATCAAAGAACTATGTATAAGTAGGATACGGACGAGTATCAGAAGGATTGTGTATAAGTATGTACAAGTATTTGTATTGAGAGTGCAAAAGGATATTTTGGCTTTTTATCTGCAGGGGATAAGTTTTTTTTGCGTATTGCTGGAGGAGTAACTTTGGTTTTTTGCAGGTGACTGGCTCGAACCTGGCTTATGATCATGCAAATGTTTGATTTTTGTCGTAATGCTCCGTATTAGACGGAATGCTACGCTTTGTTTGGGGAGGAATGATGTGAATGCTATGATTATGCAAGTGAGAAAAATGAGATCCGAGATCTGAAATTTGCTCGCTGGGAGATCTGTGGGGAGAAAGGATCACTGCATTATCTTTCTAGAGAACTCTGTGGGGACCCAATGCTGGGGATGTGAAGATCTGGAAATTCGCTGGGGAGAAGTAATTTAGGCATTGCTTTGGAGATCCTGCTTGGGGAGGAGAGAACTTCTGGGAAGTAATCTGTCGGAGGATCAGCTTTATGGGGGATACTTTGAGGGGATAAGAAGCTCCGTGGGGGAATACTTTCGTCAAGTAGTCCTTCTGGTGATGTGACTGCTGGCTTGGTTGGGGATATGGTGCTTGATAGGCCCCATGCTGTGAAAGGTTTTCTGCCTTGAGTACCTGCAACCTGTCAAACAAAGGAAACGCACAAGTGTCCTGAGGTATCCTCAACCGGATTCCGTCACATGAGTTAGGTTCGCTTAAGAGCACATATTTCCTGCAAGCATTTATTGAAAATGGCTTATATTTTTTCATGCAAATGTTGTATTACGAACTTTGGACATTTTGCAAACAAAACAAAAAGGTACAAAACAAAGTGTGAATGAATATTTGACTTTATTGATTTGTGTGCCCTGAATAGGCGAGTACAGCGAGGAAGCTAATCCCTGAAATGAGGAGATAGCTGTAAAATTGAGAAAAATAAAGGGTCCTATTTGGCAACGTTGAAGATGACGCTTCAACTGAGCTTCCTTTGCTATGACCTGTATGACCTGAACGCTCTTCTTATCTTGCTTGCTGGAGAAAGTTGATTCTGACCGATGCTTTATCCTTTCGAAGCTTGCCATGTTATGTGAGTGTAACAGACGAATTCAGAATGCAGTTGTTCGCTTATTCCCTGATTTTGCGTGGATCGCCCTTTCGGGTTTTCAATCCACCGGGATACCCCTTTTTGCCTGAGTTGTCCGATGTGGCTTTCCAACTCAGCGGGTGTACACATTTTTTTTTCAATTTTTCCCTTATTTTTTCCCGACTTTTTTATTTTGTTTTTGACTCGTCGGGATACCCTATTTTTGCCTGGACTTACATTCTATTTTTATGTCCAGCGGGTCATTTATGCGAAGTATTTTTTAACTACATCTGAATTCACAGGAGATGGGAAATCTTCACCATCCATGGTTGCGAGAATCAGTTCTCCGCCTGAGAAAACCTTAGTTATCACGTATGGACCTTCATAGTTTGTTGTCCACTTGCCCCTGTGGTCTATATGAGGAGGAAGGATCCTTTTCAGTACAAGCTCTCCCACTTGATATTCCCGAGGTATGACTTTTTGATCGAAGGCTTTCTTCATCCGTTTCTAATATAACTGACCATGACAAATAGTTGCTAATCTATTTTCTTCGATCAGGCTCAGTTGGTTATAACGAGATCAGACTCATTCTGCTTCGTCCAGTTTTACATCCATCATTACCCGCAAGGAGGGTAATTCAACTTCAACAGGTAGGACTGCTTCCATACCATACACAAGCTGATAAGGTGTTGCCCCGGTAGATGTTCTGATGGAAGTTAGGTACCCATGCAAGGCAAATGGTAACATTTCATGCCAGTCTTTGTATGTGACTACCATCTTTTGCACAATCTTCTTAATGTTCTTGTTAGCCACCTCAACAGCGCCATTCATCTTTGGTCTGTAAAGAGAAGAGTTGTGATGTTGAATTTTGAAATCCCGGCATAGCTCTGTCATCATCTTGTTGTTAAGGTTTGAACCATTATCAGTAATGATTCGCTCGGGAACTCCATATCGATAAATGATATCCTTTTTCAGAAATCAGGCTACCATTTGCCTAGTGACATTTGCATACGAAGCTGCTTCAACCCATTTGGTTAAGTAATCAATGGCTACCAGGATGAATCTGTGACCATTTGAAGCAGTTAGCTCGATCTTTCCAATCATATCAATGCCCCACATGGCGAAGGGCCAGGGTGAAGACAATATATTCAAAGTATTGGGAGGCACATGCACTTTGTCTGCGTAGATCTGGTATTTATGGCACTTTCTGGCATAGGCGCAACAGTCTGCATCCATTGTGATCCAGTAGTAACCCGATCTTAACAATTTCTTTGTTATTGCATGTCCTCCGGCATGGGTACCGAAAGAACCTTCATGTACTTCGTGCATTAGTAGGCCTGCTTCCTTCTTGTCTACACATCTGAGCAAGACCATGTCGAAGTTCCGCTTGTATAAGGAGCCATTAGTATTGAGGAAGAAACTGCCGGCTAGCCTTCTTAATGTCTTCTTATCATTAGACGATGCCCCAGGTGGGTATGTCTGAGTCTCCAAGAAGCATTTTATGTCGTGGAACCAAGGTTTGTTGTTAATGACAGTGTCCATAGAGAATACATACGCCGGTCGGTCTAGTCTGGATATTAAAATCTGAGGTACATAGTTAGCAGTCTGTACTTTGATCATAGATGAAATAATGGTCAAGGCGTCTGCAAACTGATTCTCATCTCGAGGGATGTATTCAAGTTTGACCGTTGTGAAGAAAGTCAACAATCTCCTCGTATAGTCACGGTAGGGAACCAGATGC
Organism: Lathyrus aphaca; assembly: GCA_963966055.1. NCBI lineage: Eukaryota > Viridiplantae > Streptophyta > Magnoliopsida > Fabales > Fabaceae > Lathyrus > Lathyrus aphaca. The sequence goes on along the minus strand of OZ014524.1, from coordinate 302,523,756 downwards.
TCTTGATGAGTATACCACTTGCCAAGGTTTTGATCCTGAGGTGAATGGCTTCCTCAAGAACCGTGATGCAAGCTTCGTTCTGCTTCGTTATTAGTGCAAGCAAAGGTGAGCCTTGCTGAGAAAGGCAAATGGACTCATTTGGGTGTAATAAGCACTGCACCAACTCCACGGCCGTTACAATTAACTGCCCCATCGAACATCATAGTCCATGCTTCTTCTGGATTAGGCCCTTCAGTGTGAATAGGCTCTTCACAATCTTTTGACTTTAAGAACATGATGTCTTCATCAGGGAAATCAAATCTCATAGGCTGGTAGTCATCAATGGGTTGCTCAGCCAGATAGTCAGACAACACACTACCCTTGATGGCTTTCTGAGAGGTGTACTGAATATCATATTCTGGCAGAATCATTTGCCACCTTGCAACCCTTCCGTTAAGTGTTGGATTCTCAAATATGTATTTGACTGGGTCCATCTTTGAGATCAACAAGGTAGTATAAGTCAACATATAATATCTTAGTCGGCGAGCAGCCCACGCTAAAGCACGTCAAGTTTTCTTGAGAAGTGAATAACGTTGTTCACAGTCGGTAAACCTTTTGCTTAGGTAATATATTGCGTACTCTTTTCGACCAGACTCGTCATGTTGGCCAAACACACACCCCATTGATTCATCCAATACTGTCAGATACATTATTAGAGGTCTTCCTTCGACTGGAGGCATGAGAATTGGAGGTTCTTGCAAATACTCTTTGATCTTGTCGAAAGCTTTCTGACAATCATCATTCCACCTGACTGTTTGTTCCTTTCTTAGCAGTTTGAACAAGGGCTCGCAGGTTGCAATGAGATGAGATATGAACCTTGAAATGTAGTTCAATCTACCTAAGAACCTTCGAACTTCTTTATCAGTCTTAGGTGCAGGCATTTCCTGAACTGCTTTGACTTTGTCGGGATCAACCTCAATTCCTTTTTCACTTACAATAAAACCCAGCAGCTTACTAGAACGTACCCCGAATGTGTATTTGTTGGGGTTCAACCTTAACTAATACTTCCTCAGACGCTTGAACAATTTCAGCAGATTTACCAGATGCTCTTCCTCTGTTTGGGACTTGGCAATCATGTCATCCACGTAGCACTCGATTTCTTTATGGATCATATCGTGGAATAACGTTACCATAGCCTGTTGATACGTTGCACCGGCGTTTTTCAAACTAAACAGCATTACTCTGTAGCAGAATGTGCCCCATGGTGTGATGAAGGTTGTCTTCTCCATGTCTTCAGGTGACATCTTGATTTGGTTGTATCCCGAAAATCCTTCCATGAAGGAAAATACCGAGAACTGAGTTATGTTGTCTGCCAATACATCAATGTGAGGTAATGGGAAGTCGTCTTTCGGGCTTGCTTTGTTCAGATCCCGGTAATCAACACACATACGCACCTTGCCATCCTTCTTAGGTACGAGTACAATGTTAGCGATCCAAGGCGGGTAACTAGTTACAGCAAGAAAACCGGCGTCCCACTGCTTTTGCACTTCTTCTTTGATTTTCATGGCCATGTCCGGGCGAGTACGGTGTAACTTTTGTTTGACTGGCGGACAATCCTCTTTCAATGGCAGCTTGTGCATAACAATATATGTATCCAAACCCGGCATATCTTGATTGTACCAAGCGAACACAACGACATATTCTCGCAGCATACTGATAAGTTGTTCTTTTACTGGAGCTTGCAGACTGGCCCCAATCTTCACCTCTTTCACATCTCCCTTGGTACCAAGATTGATAGTCTCAACTTCCTCCTAATGAGGAGCAATCACCTTTTCCTCTTGTCTCAATAACCTGGCTAACTCTTCAAGTAAGTCGTAGTCTTCTTCGACCCCTTCATCTGCTTGATTAATCGGATTGTCAAAGTCATACGAGGTCATAGCAGTGTCGTTGTCGGTGCAATCTGGAGGGCTATTTCTGCAAAGGTTTAGATATGCTTCATTTTAGTTATTGATTTTATCTTATTTAGAAAAAGTGAATGAAGTTATTATTGAGAAAAACATTGCCATTTATTGTTTTGTGCGAAAATAACAAAAATGAAAAGACATGGAGCGAAAAAAGATCGTTTGCAAAAAGATGTCCATTGTTCATTAATATTCAATTTGCACAAAATACATATGGCCCTATTACAAAATGAGTCTAGACATCTTGGGAAAGATGCAGGACTTTGATGCATGCTTAAAACAGGAAATGATAATTACTTTGCAGCAGTAACCCTTATAATTTCCTAGGAAGACCAGTTGAGGACTTGTTGGCCCGGGACTCTTGGACGGATCCAGCTTTCCAGGTTGTAGTCGCTCTCAGCCTCGTCTTCCAAAGTGTTGACAGCATTCGAGGTCAGCATTCCCCCACTTATGAACTTGGGAGCTTCAATAGCCTCCTCTGGAACTTGTCAGGATGGTCTGTAACCCAAACCGAACTTGTCTTCTTTCATTTGAACCTTCAATAGCTTGCCCCAGGCTTGGGCATTCCCTTATTCCACAACCTTCCGAGGTTGTTTGTAGGAAGCAATTGAGGTGCCCATCGTTTCATCTTGGGATGCAGCAAACACCTCAGTTGTAGCTTCGTTGACGTTCAAGGCTTCAAAACCCTGACTCATGGTTTTATGGATCTCCCCATCCATTTCTATGTACTTCTATGTAGCCAGGTGACTGACAAAGATGTCTTCTTCTCCACAGATGGTGATAATTTGGCCTTCCCACTCATATTTTAACTTTTGGTGAAGGGTAGACGTTACCGCGCCGACGGCGTGGATCCAGGGTCGACCCAACAGACAACTGTAGGCAGGCTGTATGTCCATCACATAGAAGGCAGTTTTGAAAACTTATGGGCCAATTACCACGGGCAGCTCAATCTCTTCGAGAACTGATCTCTTAGAACCATCAAAAGCTCTGATAACTAGGTTACTCGGATGGAGTGCAAGACCATCATACTCTATCTTGACTAAAGCTTTCTTCGGCAACACATTGAGTGATGATCCGGTATCAACAAGGACATGAGAAAGTACGACACCTTTACATTCCAAAGTGATATGCAAAGCCTTGTTGTGGTTACGCCCCTCTGTAGTCAAGTCAGCATTGGTGAAACCTAGTCCATGACTAGTATTGATATTTGCAACCACCGTTTCTAACTGGTTGACCGTGATCTCTTCAGGCACATAAGTTGCATGCAAGATCTTGAGTAGCACATTTCGGTGAGCCTCGGAACACATGAGCAGAGATAGTATGGAGATCTTGGAGGGTGTTTGGTGGATCTGATCCACCACTTTGTAGTCACTTCTCTTGATAATCCTCATGAACTCGTCCACATCCTGATCAAAGGACGTCTTCTGAGTTTCTTTTGCAGCTGGTTCTTCTAGCACCACACTTTTTCCTTTTGCTTTGGCAGCAACTTCTGCTTCAACATTAATTCTTGGAAACTATGAAGCGAAGAGACGTCCGCTCCGAGTGAAGCCTCCGCCTCCCCCAACATTGTCAATTTGTGGTGCAGGAGTTGAAGAGTCAAGGGTAACTTTCCTTTTGTGGCGATAAAGATCTGAGCCGTAGTGCCAAGGCACGACACTGTTGCTGTCATAGGGAATTGGCCCAGGCACCGTGATGGTCACTGGACTAATTGCGGCAGAAGAAAGAGTTGTGATAGTCTGTGGATCATAGTAGATGGTGACAGGAGGTCTGATTGAAGATGGTGCAGGTGCAGGAATTTGTTGATGTTGATGAGGGTGTTGCTGAAAGTTGTTATTGAGAGAATCCGGAACATGGATCATTGTTGGATCATAATAGATGGTAATCGTTGAGATGTCATCACTGGTGGTGTTTGCTGTTGTTGTAGAAGATTCTGTTGGGATAATGTTTGTTGGTGTTATAGAAGAGTTTTTTGTTGTCTTTGTAGAAAATGGAATTGTTGATGTGATGCCTTCTTTGATAAGACTGATGATACCATTCTTCAGTTTTGCACAATCATTGATAGAAACTTTTCAAGCTTCACAACAGGCCTCACAACCCAGAAACACTTGGCACTTTAATGGCTGAGCTTTTACTTCGGCCAATGGTGTTTGGATACTTGCAATGTCATCAATCAGAATTGTTGGTTGGTCCTCCTCTATGGCATTAATCCTCGGCCCACTGTGGTTCGGTATTGGATTCTTTGTGACATTTGGTGGAGGTGAAAAATTCAAAACTTTGGAGTCAATCAAATCTTGGACTTTCATGTGCAGAGCCCTGCACTTCTTTGTTGAATGACCAAGTGCATTGGAGTGAAAAGAACATATGGCGTTGACATCATAATTCCTCAAAAGATTCAGAGGATCCGGTGGAGCTAAAGTCCTCAGTTCAGTCAGGTTAAGCTTCAATAATTGCGGGAGTAAGACTGCATAGGGCATCGGGATGGGATCGATCACCCTATTAATTTGAGAAGGCCTTTGTTGGAAGGGACGTTGTTGTTGGTTGTTGTTGTTGTAAGATCTTTGCTGTTGTTGAGGATACTGTTGTTGCTGAGGTACTGGAGTAGGGATGGTGACAGCAGCCACTGATCTTGGCAAGTACTAGGGTCTACCTCTATTAACATGTACTGCGTTGGTATCCCCTGTCCTTTGAGGTCCCGAGAAGGGTTTCTTTGCATTTCTGGAGCTAGCACCATTGTTAGAAATCTTGCCCATCTTCAGCAAACTTTCAATTCTCTCTCCCGCTATGACCATGTCAGCAAATCTAGTGGAAGAGAAAGCAACAAGCCTCTCAATATAAGTTCCTTGCAGGGTATTCATGAACATGTTAGCCATCTCTCTTTCTGACATTGGAGGCTGGACAGTAGCAGCGAGTTGTCTCCACCTTTGAGTGTACTCACGGAAACTTTCCCTCGAAGATTGTGACATACCCATCAAGAGGGTCCTATTAGGTGCCATATCCAGGTTGTACTGATATTGGCGTATAAAGGCCTCAGCTAAATCCTTCCAGTTCCTAACAGTAGCTCTTGACAAATGCGAATACCACTCTCTGGATGCCCCGGTTAAACTGTCTTCAAAGTAAAATATCCACAGTTTCTCATCCATGGTATACGCTTTCAATCTTCCCAGAAAAGATTGCAAATGAGTACGAGGACAGGAGGTACCTTTGTACTTTTTAAAGCATGGAGGTTTGAATTTGTGAGGAATCCTCACTCCCTCAACTAGGCCCATATCCATCACATCAAATCCCAAGGAGTTCTGGGATTCCAGGGATCTCGATTTCTCGGATATCTCATCCAGACGACAATCATAAGCTTCATCTGCCCCAACACCTAACATTGTAAACTTCTCATCTTGAGGATCTTCCTGTAGAATACGATCTCTAGTGTTTCTTTGGCCACTCCCAAGGACATTAACTTCAGGATTGTTGTCAGGACCAAACACTACCGGAGTCGTTCGCGGCTGATCGCGTGCATTGTTACTTGTACCCCCAATACCAGCATGGTTATCTTCTGGAGTTTGCCGCTCGACTAACTCCCTCAATCTTTCCTGGGTCTGTGCCAGCCCAGTCATCACAGCCATGAATTGATTCATTTGAGTCCTCACTTCTGTCCTCACATCAGTCATCTGAGTCCTCACATCTGTCAGTTCCTTCTGTAGTTGATCCATTTGTAGACTCGGAAGGTTGTGTCGAGTTGCATATATGTGGACGCGATTGACGGGAAAGACCCTCCTGCGAGCAATATTTCCTGAAACAATCAACAAAGTGAGAAAACAACAACAAAACACCTGCAAATAAAGGATATGAAGTTAGCATGCAATGCAATATGTCTATTTGTCTTCAGAGGGTATCCGGTTTGGTTCTTGGTTTTGACCCTCCAGACCCCTTGGAGGTGAAGATGCTGAAGCAAACAAAGTCCATAAGAAAATCCAATTCATAACCATAAAAATACAAGTGGCAATGCCAAAATACAAATAGTTGATGAATTACAAACAAACAAACTCCCATGGTGAATCAAAATACAATCAAATTCAAGAACACAATATACAAAATCACCATGGTGAGCTAAAGTACAATCAAATAGATACAAGTAAATAAAATCAGACATCTAGTCCAAAATCATCCTCCCTAACTTCCTTCAGGAGAGCATCAGTTACCGGTCCAACTGGGTGCTCTGTAATGGTCCTGATGAGAAGGATTCTGGTTGCAATGGCATTTGTCATCTTCTGATACTTGTCCTGTTCTTTGGATCTCTTTAACCCCGCCCAAAGTTTCAACTCTGAGATCTCCTTCTGTGCTACTAGCAGTGCCTCTTGGCTTCTTTTCTCATTAGCTTCCAATTGCTCTATCTTGGCTTGTATCTTCTGGTCTTCCTGCAAACGAGCTTTAGTTATCCTGACCCATCTATCTTGACTCTCCTCCAGATAATGCTCGGATCTTGCCCTCTGAATATTTGCTTCCTTACATGCATTCTTCAACACAAGTTCCCCTGCTCGGGCTTTCCTGATGAAGTCTTCAGTCTTCTCAATTTTGGTTACATGCTCGATGCATAGCTTCTCTAACCTTTCAATGTCTAGATGACCATCATTCCTTTCCCAAAAGGTGTTCTTTAAAGCTTCAGAGAGCTGGGTATTTCTTTCCTTCAACTTTTCAAATTCTTCCAGGATGACTGTAGCTATGGGCTCAACTGCTGATGGTCCTGGTACATCTTCTAGGGTGAATGGCATATGAGTAATCTATCCTCTGATGCGTGACCATTTAGTATACTGAGCAGAGGCTATGTTATTACACTTTCCAAGGATGGTGGTTCCTTTAGTCTGTATGTGGTCCCAAGCCCAGGCTGCTTGTCAGACGGCATGATTGTTCTGAACAACACAATAAAGAGACTCTACTAAATCCTGCTCCCTAGGTGGATGTATCAAGGCATATCCCAACTGTCTCTTGAAAAGTAAAGGATTGTAATTGATACAACCTTTTACTCCAATAAGCGACACATTTGGGTATTGCCCACAGCTTGTTATTATGTCTCGGCCCTTGGTGTTCTGAGTACACCATCTGATATCTTTCGAAGTAAGGGCAATCATCCTCTTAGCCCAATTCCTTGTCTGATGTGGGTTCAAGAAAGCTTCCGTCTTCGGCATATGCTTCATCAACCAACTGTAGAAGAGAGGTGCACAACACCTTACCAGTCTTCCTCTTTGTTTCTCATTTCTCTGATGAACTGAGTAGTAGAAGTCTCCCAATAAGGTAGGAACCGGGTTCTTTAGCATGAAGATGTGGATTGCATTCTTGCTTACAGACTTAGGCTCGTCCACAAACAAAACGATACCATAAATGCTGAGATCCAAGAGAGCACACACAGTTTCCCAATTCCCTATTTCAGCTTGCTTTTTTGCCTGAGTAATCAAGAAGTCCAGATGAAGGTCTGGGATTCCAGCTTTGGAAGTCATGTGCTCATCAATGATAGTTGCTTCCAGATTCAATGCTTTGGCTATGTCTTCATTCTTTGGAGGAGTCATTTCAAGATTGAAAGGAATTCCTCTTCTGATAGGGACACCCAATAGCATAGAGTATTCTGCCAGCAAAGGACCTATCTGAAAATATGGGAAAGTGAAGCAACAGAGAGGAGGGTCATAAAACTAAAGACAGGTGTGAATCATGCTCCTCTGTAATGTGTCCAAGTCCATGATCATGTCCAGGATTCCACCATAATGCTCTCTGAATAAGGGAACCTGATCAGGGGTGATAAGGGCTTGTATCTGCCTGATGCCTGCTAGAGGATACTCAAAGAAGTGGTAGGTGATGTTACTTTTCCTGGTTGAATCCATGCTGAAGATGTGTGCTGAAGGAGATAACTGAAGAGGACAACTGAAGAAGATAGCTGAAGAAGTGTTGAAACAGATGAGCTGAGCAGAAGAATGGTCAAAACCAAACCAAGTGAAGATGGATACCCTGCAAAACAAATAGACAAATGTGAAATGATGCAATATGATGTATGCTTATGATATGCAAGGGTTTGTGATCACGTGACGGATTATCTGTTGCCTTTGGTAGGATCCATGAGTGTTCGGAGTTTCAGATGGAAGTCTGAGAACCAGTAACCAGGTGGGGGACTCAAATAAAGAGTCACTAATCCAGGGTTTCAAAGAACTAGTCCAAAATAGTACAACCTTAAGAACAAATTCCAGTAACAAGGTATGCTGAGGTCAAGGGTTCTTTCAAACCTGTAAACAACCCAACCCACTCACAAGTATTGTTCTAGAACTAGGATCTTCAGATTCAGATCTATTATGAGAAGTGTAAACACTTCTAACCCGGAGGTACAATGTTTACCCTAATCATAAAGGATCCTCCTCTAATTCACCTCAGATGTTGAAGGTCATCTAAAAAGGTCATCCAGACTTAGCAGGCTTCCCATATAGCCCTAGCACTACAGGAAATCCGTAGCACAGAGTTCTCAAAAGGAAACCCATGTTTGAACCGTGTTTTCATATTCCCGCACCAGACCGAAATGGAATGAAAAAGAATACAAAACCACTCTAATCCTATATGTCACTTAGGCCTTTGTGTTGAGCCTTTCTCACTGGAATACCCCACCCACCAAGGTAACAACAATCCAGCACAATAATATGATAAAGAATGAAATGCGAAAAGCAGTAAACGAAAGTGATAAAGTAAACGCAATAAATAAAGTTATACAGGAAGCAATAAAATAAAGCAAAAACATAAACACAAATAGCACATAACACCCCCAATAAGCACAAACAAACAAGCGCTAGGAGAAACCCACAAGAGAACCAGAAGCCCTGGTTGCAAAGATCCCCAGCAGAGCCGCCAAGTTGTCGCTCCCCGGATTTTCATCCCTGTGCAAACGCGAACCGTCGATGATGTTGGAGGTTGAGATTGAATAGAGTCGCCAGCTAGGCATTTTTATCCCGAGGGAAAGGTAGTGTTGCATAAACCTAGAAATAAATGGATAAGACGGTTGCGAACCAAAGAGACTGGATAAGGGGGTTGGTTACAACCTGGGAAGGTATTAGCACCCAGATCGTCTGTCGTACTCGACGGGATCCATGCTTAACTGATTGTGTTTAAAAGGGGATAGTGTATGTGCTATACTGTGCATAAAAGAGATGGAGGAATGGATGTACAAAGTGTCATAGCAAAGAAGGAAGTGAGTGCTCAAAGCTGAGGCTAAGATAAGAAGGATAGAAAGAGGAGAGGAGGGAGACAAAGAGACTTTTGTTCGATAACCGTTAAGTTATTCCTATGTATCCTCTCGTGCAATGAGGAAGTCAGAACACCGTAGTTTGACTCAAAGAGACTTGGAGGTTTTGGTGTGAACTGCTTGCTTATCTATGCTTAAGTGTATGACTCGTCTGGCTCGAGTGCTAACTGTCTTGCATTAGATGGAAGAAGCGAGTTCTCATTTTCAGAGTGAATGTGATGAGAAAAGAATCCCGGAGGAGACGTTTATTGTTTATTTTTGTGTTTTCAGTTTTTTATTGTTTTTGGTGTTTTGCATAAGATAATGAGCTTAAGCCTTAATCAAGGGTCGTAAACTCATTATATCACCCCTGATTAGGGATAATGAGTTCACTTAAGTATGAGATGAAAATCTCAACCTAATTACCCTAATGATGTAGGGTTAAGATCATTAACCTACTTGTGATTATTAAGTGTTTTTTGGATTTTATTTTGTGTTAAGTAATGAGTTTAATCTCTAATCAGGGATTAGTGAACTCATTACACCATCCTAAGAGAAGGATAATAGATGAGAACACTTAAGATGAGGAAGACTCCTCAACTTAATCCATGGTTAGGGATTAAAATCATTATATAACAAGCCTTTATTAAAGTGGATTTTAATTAAAGGTGAGATTAATAAGTGAATTTTATGTTTGTAAGACTGAACCTGAGGGGGACTTGTCCATTAAACACTAGGGTTAGTCCCTCTGAACCAACAGGCATAGATTTAACCCTAATATAAGGCCCAAGTTACAAGCTTAAGTCTTAATGATTATTAGGTGTTTTGATTAGGAGGTATAAATAACTTAAAGGTTTAACACTATGTTTTAAAGTTATACACTCCATCCTAAGATAAGGATACAAGCATAACCCTAATTCAGAGTCTTAAAACTTTAACTGTTTAACCTTCGATTATGAGATGAGAAGCAGAGACTCAAGGAGACTCAAAGGTAAAAAACTAGGGAGGAACTATGTACAACCCTAAAGTTATCATGCTTGGATATTCTTATGGTTTGTGAGGTTTAAGAAAGATCTTCAGAAAGTCTTCAGATGGCCACCAAGGAAGAAGAAGCAGATGAAAAGAGAAGAGTAAGGAGAATAGGTTACTTACTTCCTGAAGAGTTAAGTAACCTAAGAGAAGGAAAAGGATCAAGAGAGAGCATAAATGAGTCAAACTCACTTCAAAGACAAATAAAGATGCAAATGAAAAGATAAGAAGAGGTTGGATGTGGAGGCAAATCCACATCCTAAACAACTTACCTGAAGCCCCTGAAATGGTTAGTATGAATGCATAAGACATGAAACAAAAGGAAATAAGGTAAATGTAGATGCAATGATCAAGATCAGAAGTGAAAACACAATGCAAGTGTGTTATGAAATGATGCAAAGACATGTACAATGCATATGAATGACCATACAAGTGATGGATGCAAAAACAAGCATGTTAGAAACTTAAGAACACACGAACATAAATAAGATGCAATGGATGCAAAACATACCAAATGGATGCAACAATGATCAACCAATATTCACACATGTCCTAAGGTATCTAAGATGACATACAAATGCATGAGATGTCATGGAAAGTTCACATGATGAAGGTATGCAAAGATGAATGCAAATGAACATGGAAAATTAGGGTTTTAAGAAAGTATGAGATGCATATGATCAAAACAGAAGCAAGACACGTGATAAAAAATTGAAATTGCAACCAAGTGAACCCTAAACACACATAAGATCACTCCCCAAAGATGGAAGTCAGAAGCTATACCAAAGTCAAGTTATGGTTTTTCTAAGTTAAGTTAGGGTTTTGGGTACTTCTTCATGAAAAATGCCAAACAAATATAAAATGCAATGCAAATATATGAGTTAAATGCCCTAAATACTACATGCAAAGTATGAAAGGATGCAAAAAGAACTATTCACAAAATCATCTTGGTTGATCAGAAATGAATTTTTGAAGTTAGGGTTAGAAAAATAAGAAATTTAGAAACCCTAATTCATGGTTAATTGTCAAAATATGATCAAACCCTAAAAGAAATTTCAAAAATGAGTTTTTAAATTGTTCTAAATATGTAAGAATTCTTCATGATATTTTTGGTGATTTTTAAATACCTAAAAGTATTTTTAATTAGTTAAAATGAATTAATTAATTAAATAACACAATTAAATGATTTAAAAATATATTTTTTATGCAAAATTTAAAAATAAAAATGTTTTTGGATTCTGAAAATTATTTAAAGTGACAATGCAAAAAATTGGATTTTTAGAAATTAATTTGCTATTTTAAATAAATGAAAGAAAATAAAATGAAATAAAGAAAATAAAAATGCAAAGTAATTAGGATGGAGGGTCAAGATTGCGCAGGGACTGGATGGAGTGCCAGGATGAGAGGTCAGCTTGACCAAGGGTATGAAGATCTAAGGGCCTGGATTTAAACTTATGATTCGTGCGTGATCAAACGGCTGAGGTTCAATCTGACCTAATTAATTTTAATTAAGTTAATTAATTAAAATTAAGTTTAAGTGAATTATCTGGGCCGTACGCTGCTTAACCTAAACATGATCCAAGGACTCTCATTCAATCTGGCAACCTAAACTTTAATTACCCTAATTATTTTCAGGTGACCGGAGATAAGCTTCGGTCATCTTCTCCGGCCATCCCAAAGCCTAACTTCTTCTACAGGCCATTAAAATGCATCAAACCTGCCCAAAAATGATCCCCAAACATCATAGAACATGAATCAATCAACAAACATCATTTAAACTTCATGAATCAAGAGAATCAAAGCAAAACATTTTTACGGGCAAAATTTCAGAACAACAATACATGCTCATTTCTACACAATTTTCAATTCTAAACTCATCAGAATGATCAGCAAAGCATATAGAATCATTTTATAATAAGAAATCAAAGTTCTGGAAAAAAAAAATTCTGGATGAATACCTGAACTGAAGTTCTTCAAACTGGAACTTTTTGAGCCTTTCCTTGGTGCAAAATGACTCCTCTGGTCCCCCTTGTGCTAATGGAATGCTTGGATGCAGTTTATTTGGGCTATTTTGAAGGGTTCAGTTCTAGTTCAACAGAAATCGTGTTTTTGTTTTAGGGTGTTTCCGGCCATGGTGATGGCTGGGAAATTTTCCTTAGGTCATATGGAGTTGATTGGTGAAAGAAAGTGTGAAGTTTGATGGTTGTGTAATGAGATTCGAAGAGATGAAGTTTTGAGGGTTTTTTTGCAATCTGAGTGTGTGGCTTGTTTCAAGGCTTGAAATTCTATGTTTTATGATCCTTATGGTTTCTATAAACAAATGAAATCATTCAGAGGAATGGATATGCACTGTGGGATTGGTATGGTGTCATTGGCCAAAAATTCAAAAGTTGTGTACTTGAAGCATGTGCCATGGCAGAAGTGATTTGAGGTCTTGGGCTGCCTCAGCTGAGTTCAAGGAGCACCATTGGATCGAAAGTGGTGAGTTGTATGGCTTGATTCATGAGTTTTCAAAGGTTTTGCATTTTCACAACTTTGTGCATTTTGAAGAAATTGTTCATGGAAGCTTGTGATGCAAGGCTCAATTCTTGTCTTGAAATGTTTTTTATCAATGTTATGATGTGTAGACATGAATTAGAGGCCAAACACATGCTTAGAAGTCCATTTTGCACATTTCCCTCTTTGACATGAACTTGAAAATTACAAGATTTTCCCCAACTTTGACTTTCCATATCTTGAGTTCTAGGATGAATCAAGAGGATTTCTTGTACTTTTTGAAAATGGGAAGATCAAATCTACAACTTTCATGTTTGAAGAAAATTAATTTGAAACCTTTTTGATCAAGAAAGAGGAGGTTGAAGATCTTTCCCAAAATGGAAAGTTTCCATTACAAGTCATGTCCAAAAATAGAAACTTTTGCAATGGCTCAAAATTCTCCAATCTTGTGAACTTCTAAGCATTCCTAAGATCAAATAAAGACCATAGGACCTCAAATTGATGAAGATGACCCTTTGGAACCCTTGTTGGTGGCCTCAGATGCCCTGATTCTGACTTTTCTTGCACAACAAGTTACCATTTGATCAGATGACTTCCAAAGGAATTTTTGCTTCAAATTTGATACACATGTGTAACACCCCAAATTTTCCCTCTTCTTTTTAGCATCATCCTCATGTCATAAACATTATAAGCATGGCATATCATTATCATCCTTGAATAGAAAAATGAAGCATAACATTCTCTTGTCCTAGCATTGGGCATATGATCAATCATTGGTGCATTTGAAGTCTTACAAGTCAAAGCAAGAAGTAAAGTGACCTTTTCCAAGTTCTATGAAGTGTCCATAGGCCCTATATAAGCTCAAGATCCTCTACAAGAGCCCTAAAGGTTGGAAGGTTATCAGATGATCCAAGGAAGGGCAAGCTCCTACACAAATGATTCTCAAGTTAGGGTTTCATGTTCAAACAGTGATTATTTGTGGCAATTCAAGAGTTCCAATCCCATTTTTCAAGCCAAGGGATGTTCTTAAGGTCATAAAAGAGGTTTGGCAAAGTCAAAAATCAAGAAATTAGGGTTTTGGCAAGAGTTTCTATTTTGGGAAATATGGCATATAACTAAAATTTCCAAATTTAGTAAGTTTGTCCTTAATCTTCAAGCCATTCTTTCATGACCAAAATGATCTCAAATGGAATTTTATTGAACATGAAAGTTGTAGGAAATTGTCTCCCATTTATAAAAGTACAAGAACATGATCATATCCCTCATGGTTTGAAAGTTATGGCCATTGGAAGTTCACTTATTTTTAGGGTTTACCTTAAAATTCAAGTTTCTACCAATGAGCAAAAACTCATGTATCTAAATTCCAAGCTATTTTATGTGAAAAATAAGATCACTACATCACTATGCATGGAATGAGGAATGTTTGGCTCAAGAAAAATCAAGAGAATCGTGCATGGTATGCATGGTATCACATCATGTGCAAATATGCATAAGCATGGAAAATGCATGATCAAGCCAACCAATGGTCAAGATTAAAAGGATTAGAGAACAAGTAACTCAAGTGGAATAAGCATGTGCAAGGGGAATGAAGGATGCACGAGCCAAGCATGAGATCACACACTTGATGCATATTTGCATTTTCAAATCAATCACACTCCTCTCACGTGCATTGCCTCTCATTCTTCTTGGAGTGAATTTTGACACAATATAAAAGCCAGCTAGGGTTTCATTTCAAGGAGGATCATCACCATTTTCTCTATTCCAAGTTTTTGCTCTTGCTGTATTTTCATTCGAATCTCTTCATCCATACACTCTTTCACCAAACAAACCTCAGATTCTTCATCCTTGAACTTCATAGGTCATAAATCAACCATTGTTTTGAGCTATATACAAGATTTCGCACCAGTTCAATTCTACATCAGATGCTTGCAAAGTGTTAGATCCAAGCTGTTTAAGAGTCCATTTCACATTTATTTTGTGAATAGTTGTTACCAGGAGATCATCTGGAACTGGTGATTGGTTTTCTTGGAGGTTTGAAGGTTCTGCAAGCTCAGGTATGCTTCACAATTCATCATGCTGGATTTGAATTTTCTTGCGTGCATTGTGCTCCTTATGTTATCCTGAACATGTTGATATGATTAGATTTTGAAATAGTGAAGAAATGAGCAAGAACCGTGGATCTGATTTTTTTAGATTCAAACTTATCATCTTCGATTTGGCTTGTGTGTGTTTGGTTAATGGTTTTTGATGCTGGATTTGAGTTCTATGTGGTTTAAGGATCATTTTGATAGCTGGATCATGAGATTTGGTGACGTTTTGATGTTCTGTAAGTTTTGGTTGGCCGGAGAAGGCGACCGGCGCTTCTCCGACCGGTAGGGTTTATAATTAGGGTTTTAGTTTTCCAGTTTCATTCCTGGCCGTTGGATCTAGATTAATTAGGTTAATTATGTTTTATTATTTTAATTAATCAGGTTTATTATAACTTTAAAACGTGACCTTAGGATTTCATTTAATTAGAAAGATTAATTCATGGCCTTTAGATCTGAGGACTTTTAGGTCTTGTTGACCCATGCTTATGACCATTGATTGCATTGACTTTGTTTGTGAGCCTTTAGATGTGCATACTTTACTATTTTTGGTTGATTGCGCTGACGTTGGGCTTGACTTTCTCTTAACACCCCCTGTTCGCCTGACCCATTTGATTTGAACTATGAGGACCTACCGACTGCACCCCTCATCATTTGTCTTTTATTTTTATTTCATTTCATTTTCAGTTTAGTTTTTAATTTTAAAAAAATAGTTAGAAGTTCACAAAAATTCTGAAATAATTCATGAATTATCCTTTTAATTTTCTTTAATTTTTGACATTTTTATTTTTCATTTATTTTTAATTTTCACGTAGGAATTAATTTCCATTGTTATTAATTGTTTTTAATTCATTTTAAATACATACTGACTTGTAGAATTTATATCTTGATCATCAATTTGAATTTTGACTTGGTTCTTTTTGCATTTGATCCATATTAAAATGTAGTTTGTGGGTGATTTTTATTTTGATTTTTAGAAGCTTGTGTGAATATTTTTGATAGTTGACTTGTGTGTGAAGTTTCAAAACCCTAATTGGTGTTCTTGAGGTCCTTTGACCTAGTTGCTTATTGATTCTGACTTTGGTCTTTTGACATGATGTTGTCACTTGATTAATGAATACTTGTGTTTATTTTCATAATTTTTGCATGAGTTTGTGATTTGATTTGAGTTTTCATGTGAGATTACCTCAATTTTGCTTCTTCTTGTTGGCATGCTTAGTTCTTAGGCTAGGAGGGCACTTGTGCCAACTCCTATAGGTTGTTTAGAGGTCTTGTTATATGAGGTTTGATCCCTGGTCCTCTATTAGGGGGTGTGCTTTGAGTTTCTTTCCTTGTTACTTGTCTTTAAAGTTTCTCACAAAAGTATGTATGTTCACTTCATCTTCTTTCTTCATTTTCTCTTTTTGATGCTTGTGATTGGGTTTGTGTGCTTCTTCCCCATGTTTACTCATGCTTCTTAGGCACATCTTAACATGATTAGGTCCTTGGTTTTTCACATGATTCTTATGCCTTGATTTGGTTTGTGTTTGCTTGTCCTTACACTTGTTCACATGTCCACTTCATTTCTCATTCTTATATTGTTTGTGTTTGAACTTGTATGAACTTTTCTTTGGTCTCTTGAGTTGTTTGTGCATATTCTTGTGATGATATGGTTCTGGTCTTGATGATTGTGAAGCATGTTTGGCTTGTGTGATCTTTTCTACTCCATGTTTGCTTTTGTTTCTCCCATGATAGCTTGTGTTGGTTTATTGTGATTTGATTGATCCACTTCTCATCTTATGTTGTATGCTTGATCTTGGAACTTGAGGGTGACACTTCACTTCTGGTTGTGATGTTTTAGTATGATCTTTTGTTCATTTGTATCTCATTTGATTTCACTTGCTTTTGTCATACCATTTGTTTATGCTTATAACCATTTCAGGGGCTTTGGTAAGTGAGAGGTGTGGATGAGATTCCCACATCTCCAACTCTTTTCACTTAATCTTTCAATATGATTTCTCACTTGTGTTTAAGATGTGACTTATGCCATCACTTGCTTAACTTCTTTTCTTCCCCTTAGAAAACAACTCATCTCCTTTAAAGGAATGAGTTGCATTCTATTTCATTTCTTCTCCTTTCTCTTTTCCTTTTCTCTTCCTTTCTTTAAGATAGTTAGTTCAATCCTCACTAACCATAGGACCACCTTTGCATGATAACATTAGGATTAGACTTCCCCTTTAGTTTTTACCTTTGAGATCCTTTTGGTGCTCTCTCTTTCTCATCTTCAAACAAAATCTAAAAAAAACATTAATAATAGTTGAGTTGGCCTTCCCTTTTGTCATACTCTCAAAGAAAATCATAAAAAACACTTCTTCACTTTAATCCACCAAAACACTTAATAACACAAACAGGTTAGTGAATTTAAATCCTAATATTTGGAAACAAGTTTGAGGATCTTCCTCATTCTTGATGGACTTGTTACTCATTCTATTTTGGGATGTGGTAATAAGGACATGTCCTTAGAAAAGGCTTTACCTTCACTTCCTTGTGCCACACTCTAAAAACTCTTCTAAAAAACACAAACAAACAATAAGCGTCTTTCCTTCGGGAATTATCTTCTCATCACCTTCACTCTTTACGTAAGAACTTGCTCCTACTTGTCACTTTGCAAAACGGTAGGAGCAAGTTCTGAATACTGACAATTCATCAACAATATACAGAATGCTCCCCAAAATTCCCCGGCAGAGAGCCAAGGCGTTTCTCCTAATGATACATATACTCCTTGACACCCGTCCGTGTCACACCCCCAGCAGAAAGCCAAAGCGTCCCCTTTGCACTCACCTAACAGATACATATACATACAACTCCTTGACACCTGTCTGTATCACCTCCCCCAGTACAGTTACCTAAACACTTTGTAAATCATATATATTTGTACATATACATACACTTTTTCAGACACCCGTCCGTGTCGTGCTCTCCACAGCAAGATAGACACTCGTCCGTGTCCCACTCATATTTGTTTTACTCATACAGATACTCGTCCGTATCTTGTATATATCACTTAAATCCCCTCAGATCTGACACTCGTCCGTGTTCTTTGTTAACCAGTTGGTACTCGTCCGTATCATCATCTCTGAACATGTGTCAGCGTTTGTTTCTACCGATACTCGTCCATATCATGGTCTTAAGGATGCTCGTTCGCATCTTTAATCCATACACAATGTCAGATACCTTTACCTCTTTTTAGAATTTAGACACTCGTCTGTGCCTATTATTCCCCAGAAGAGTCCCTTTAGATCCGACACTCGTCTGTGTTCTTTGTTAACCAGTCGATACTCGTCCGTATCATCATCTCTGAACATGTGTCAGTGTTTGTTTCTACCTG
Organism: Lathyrus aphaca; assembly: GCA_963966055.1. NCBI lineage: Eukaryota > Viridiplantae > Streptophyta > Magnoliopsida > Fabales > Fabaceae > Lathyrus > Lathyrus aphaca. The sequence continues at coordinate 302,505,594 of OZ014524.1, read as the reverse complement.
ATACCCGTCCGTATCATAATCTTAAGGATGCTCGTCCGCATCTTCAATCTATACACCGTGTCAAACACTTATACCTCTCATGCAGACACCCGTCCGTGTTTACTTTTCCCCAGCGAAGTCCCCAACAAAACTTGTTAAACTATTTCTTTTCTTATCCGACATTCGTCCTATGTCGTGATATTTTCAGCAGCCGTCCCCTGCTAGGTGATCGTCCTTCACCTCCTGATGATCGTCCTTCATCATTTTATCCGATGGCCGTCCCCATCGTTGATCTTGTCATCTGACATTCGTCCCGTGTCATGATAAATCCCAAGAGCAGCCGTACCCTGCTAGGTGATCGTCCTTCACCTCTTGATGATCGTCCTTCATCATGCTTACCCGATGGCCGTCCCCATCATCGACCTTGTTACCCGACATTCGTCCTATGTCGTGGTACTTTCGGCAGCCGTACCCTGCCCGGTGATCGTCCTTCACCTTAGATGACCGTCCCTCATCTTATCCCCAACAGAGCAGCCGTCCCCTCCTAGGTGATCATCCTTCACCTTTGATGACCGTACCTCATTGTTTATTTCATTTACCTATAATCCCCAGAGAGTCTTATAGCTTTACTTGATGGTCGTCCCCATCATAATCTCTTATATCCCCAGCAGTCGTCCTCTGCTCGACGGTCGTCCTCCGTCGCCCGCACTTTATAATATACTTTATTTTCTTTTACAATCTATATCCCTTTTCTTCTTCATTCTGTGAGTGCGAATTTTGGACTGTCTTTGGTATTCAACCACAAGTTATCTTGTTTGAATGTTAAGCCGTTGCTTACATCCTACACAGCTAACTCATGTTTGAATAGGGGCAGTTGTAAACACCCCAAATTTTCCCTCACTAATTCACACCATGGCTTGTGATCTTTTCATATGCATAAGTTCAATCATATCATCTCATATTGCATTTTTTATTCACTGCATTGCTTCTAAGTCATCTGCATCTAGGGTTTGTGATCTGAGCCATCCCTGAGCCATTTGAGCCACTCCAAAGGTCTTCAATAATTTCAAAGTGGTCCATGTGTGTTCAAGCATCATATTGTATCCCCACAAAGTCAAGAAAGTCAAAGAATCACAAGAACTGAGAATGGCATGGAAGCAGAGCCAGGTTTAACTGCACAGATGACCTAGAATTAGGGTTTTGGTTTCAGAGGCCATAACTCCAAAATTTTTGGTCATTCTTGTTTCTATTGGTCTCTATATGTTATAAGTATCATGCATATCAAGTTTCATGAAGAAATTCCATCGGGAAGGCATCTGATCAAGGGATGACTTCTTGAGCAAGTCAGTGCAAATCAGGGCATCTGAGGCCCCCAATGACCCAACCAAGGGGTGTTCTTCATCATTTTGATTGTGTATGATCTTTATTTGATCATAGAAGATGTTAGAAGTTCACAAAATTGAAGAATTTCAAGCCATTTGCAAAGTTGCCTTTTTGGGAAAATGACTTGTAATGGAAACTTGCCATTTTGGGAAACTTTTTCAACCCTTTCTTTTTGATTCAAAAATGCCTCAAATGGGAAAACTTTGGTCATGAAAGTTGTAGAATGGATCATTCCCTTTTCAAAAAGTACAAGAACTCATTCTAATTCATTTTAGATCAAAAGTAATGGTTTGTCAAAGTTGGGAAAAATCACATAATTTCAAGTTTTGCACCAAAGAGGCAAAGTTGCAAAACCTCTTGCCAAGGCAAATTGTGACCTCAAAGTGACTTCTAATCTTTGTACAAACATAAATCAATGCCTAAAATTCAGAATGCACCAAGAGTTTGTCCATTTTCATGACTTGTGCTTCAAGTAATCACAAAAGGGCCAAAAAGTCACAAATTTGCAAAATCTATCACAAACCCTAATCCACTTGCTGCATTGCCTCTAATCCTTTTCCATGGTTCTCCCTGATTCAAGCTGCAGCCAAGCCATGCTTTGTACCTTCACTGCCATAGCCCATACCTCTCTTACACCTAGACTTGACTTTTTGCAAAAAAAAAACCATACCAATCCCACAGTGCCACACCAACTATTCTGACCAATCAAGACTTTACAAACACACTTCAAGCAAGCCATTTCATAACATCTTGGAGCCTAAACACACACACAAGTCAGCATACACAAAAATCCCTCTCTTTGCATTTTCTATCGAATCTCTCAACTCATCTACTCAAACTTGAAAATTCTTTCACTAATCAACTCACCATGATCCACTGATCATTTCCCACCCCTCACTTGTCCCTGAAACCACCACAATCAAAAACACGATTTCAACACTCCCTTGACCTGAGCTTCTGCAAACTTTCTCTGGAGGCCATATAAACTCTAGCTAAGTGTCAAAAGCTTCTAAGGAGGATCATTGGAGCTTGTTTGAACCAAAGAAGCAACCAGAAAGTCCCTGTTTCGGAAGCTCAAGCTCAGGTAGCCATGGCATTTATTTTTCCAGAACTTCCATTTTTAGTTTCTAAATGCTTCCTTATGCTTCACTAATTATCATGATGTGATTTGTTTTGAAAATGAGTGAAAAATGACCATGTATGCTTGTTCTGAAACTTTGCCCGTGAAATGCTTTTTGGTTTGATTCTTGATTTTGAGTGAAAATAAATGATTTTGATTGTTGGATTCTTTTTTAGAGTTGTCTAGTGATTGATTCTGGAGAGTTTAGTGGAGTTTTATGGCGTATTGAGGGAGATTGAGTGAGAGGCTTGCCGGAGAAGATGACCGAAACACTTTTCCAGTCATCTGAGAGTCATTAGGGTTTCTGATTAGGGCTTAATCATAATTAGGCAAGTTTGAATTTGGTTCGTTCGTTCGCGCGCGCAGTCAATTCCCGCGTCCCTGAATTTGAATCTCAGCCATCAGATTAGCTGACTTCCTCTTTTTCCATTTAAATTCATTTTAATTTTATTAGTTTCATATTTATTTTGCACGAATTTTAAAAAATAGTTAAAATCATTTAAAAATTATGAAAATTTTTGTCAAAGGTTTCATGAATTTTCAGAACACAAAAATATTTTTATTTTTATTTTTTGCATTAAAAATTATTTTTAAATCATTTAAATTTTTATTTTTAATTAGTTAATGAAAATTAATTAATTAAAAATGCATTTAGGTATTTAAAAATCACCAAAAAATTCACATAGCATTTAGAAACATTTAGAAACATTATCCAACTCTTAAACCAAATTTATTTTTTGTTCTTGATGCCTTTTGATCATTTTCATTGGATTTAATTTCATTTCAAGGCAATATTTTGGTTCAATCTTCAAAAATTTCTTTCTGCCTAACCATTGAGAGTTGAATGATGATTCTTCTTGCATTGCACTCTTCATAGCATGTAGTTTATAGGATAAAATTGGTTTGATTTGATCTTGCATTTTCAATTTGTTTTGCATTTTTCTTGACAAGGTACCTTAAAACCCTAACAATCTTAGGAAATTCATAACTTTCACTAGGTTAAGAGTTAGGTCCCCACCTTTGGGCAGTGAACTTGTGTAGGGTTAGGTTTCCCTTGATCTCATTTTCAATTTTTTTATCATGTCATTTGCTTCTGATTTTGAATTTTGCTTTGTGTGTTGTGTATAAACCCTAATTTTTTGCTTCCTTTGCATCCATCTTTCATTTGTTTGCATCCAAGAACTTGCCATGACATTTTGTGCATCCATATGACATATAACACATATTAGGACATATTAGAATCATGTTTGATCATTGCATCGTTCATTTGCCATGTTATATGTCCATTGCATTTCATAAACTTTCATGAACTTCCATGGTTCAAGCATGCTTCATCTGCATCCATATCCTTGTATGATCATTCTCATGTCTTGCCTTGTGTTTACATCCCCTCTTAGCATCATTAACATCATGTTTATGCTTCTGACTTTGGTTTGCATCATGACATTTCATTTCATTTGCATGGCATCTCACTTCTTTTGCTAACTTTTCAGGTGGTAAGTTGTTTTGGGAAGTGAATTTGCCTTCACTTCTCATAATCTCTCTTCATCTCTCTTGCATCATTGCTGCATTTTATCTTGTCTTTGTGTGAGCTTGCTTATTCTTGCTCTTTCTTACTTTTTTTCTTCAAGCAACTTGTCTTCTTAAGTGAAGCAAGTTGTTTTGCTTCTCTCTGCTTCCTCCTCCTTTCATCTGCTTCTTTCCTTGGTGGCTCTCTGAAGATCTTTCTCTTTTAAGCCTCACAAACCCTAGGATAACCAAGCATGATCACAATTAGGGTTTGATTAGTCCCCCATTTAGCTTTTACCTTTGTGTCATCTTTTGTGTCTCTCCTCTCATCTCATAATCAAGGACTAAACCCTAAAGGTTTTAAGGCTTTGTGATTAAGCTTATACCTGCATCCTTCTATTAGGATGGAGTGTATAACTTTAATCCTAAGTGTTAAACCCTTAATGTGTTTAAATCCTTTAATCAATCCATCTAATAATCACTAAGACATCAAGCTTGTAACTTGGGCCTTGCATTAGGGTTCTAATTCTTCCTTAATTGGTTAAGAAGGACTAACCCTAGTGTTAATGGACAAGTCCCCCTCAAGTTGTCTCACAAACCATAAAAAATCACTTCTTCATCTTATCATTAACTAAAATCCACTTTAATAAAGGCTTTGTTTTGTCATGAGGTTAATCCCTAATCATGGATTAAGTTGAGGAGTCTTTCTCAGCTTAAATGTTCTCATCTATTATCCTTCTATTAGGATGGTGTAATGGGTCCATTAAATCCTTGATTATGGCTTAAACTCATTACTTAACACTAAACAAAAACCACAAAAACATATAAATAATCACAAGTAGGTTAATGATCTTAATCCTATATCATGGTAATCAAGTGTGAGGTGCTTACTTCATACTTAAGGTACTCTCATTACCCCTAATCAGAGGGAGGATGTGGTGAGTTTACTAACCCTTGGTTTAGGCTTAAGCTCGTCTTCTTATGACAAATTCCAAAAGCAATAAAAGATTGAAAACATCAAAAACAAACAATAATCGTCTCCTTCGGGATTCTTTTCTCATCATCTTCACACACAAACGAGAACTTGCTTCTTCCGTCTAATGCAAGACAGTTTGCACCTGAGCCAGACAGGTCATACACTTGAGTATGGGCAAGTAAGCAGTTCACAAGTCAATTTGTCTTTCAGTCTCTTTGAGTCGAACTACGGTGTTCTGACTTCCTCATTGCACGAGAGGATACGTAGGCATAACTTAACAGTTATCGAACAAAAGTCTCTGTATATTCCCCCTCTTTCCAGCCTTATTCTTTAAGCCTCATAGTCTTGAGCTTTACATTCTTATTCTTACACTGACACTTCTCTTATACACTTCACACTTCTTTTACACTGACACTTGCATTCTTTCCAGCTTTGATACACAGATTGCACTGACACTACCCCTTTAAAACACAAATCTTTTAAGCGTGGATCCCGTCTGTAACACCCCAAATTTGCCCTCTTATATCATATCGCATCATGTTCATCATATTCATATTATTTTCATATTTTTACGTAGCATCATTAGCATAGAAAAATGAAGCATAACATTCATTGCGGAAGCATAGCATAAACTGGAAGTGATTTCAGTGCGGCAATCTGAGTCAAATGGACGCTTGACCTAATCTTGTTCAAATTGTCAGGAAATTAGTTCAGCTGTTGAGTCTTCATGTTTCAGGGGTTATTTCTCAAACAGTGCGAATTCGGCGTTGAATTGTGTTGTGTGCGAAAGTACTTGATTTACCAGGCAGTGGTTCTAGTGATAGTTTTTGGGTCCGAAGATTCAAATGTATCATGAGTATTCTCATTGTGTGCATCTGCGGATTTTACTGTTCCAGAGAATGATTCAGATAAATTCGAAGTAATTCTAAAGCAATGTAAGCTGGTTCAGTTGAATGAACTAATTGGTTGAGATCTCGTGACTATGTGCGTATTGGTGATAATTGGTTCGTCCCACAAAATGTCAAGTTCCACATTCGTTTCTAAACCATTCTATCCAATTATCCATTTAATCCAATGTCTCCACCATCGTCCATATTTCAATTCTTTCCGTTTTTATACCATTCAAATCCCTTCTCATGCCCAGTCATTTCTAATACCCATTTATTATTATATCACCAATTATTCGTTATCCATTTCATACAAATATGCAAAATCCACTGTCTATATTCATCTCGTCATCCATTATTTGTTTACCGAATTATTTCTAATCCACATCAATTGGTCGAAATCAATGTCTATTAATCCAAGACCAAATTTCCGAGTTTATTTTCTATATTCCATTTTTATTTTTCATTATTTCATATCCAATTACATTTTAGGATTTTATCCATTGTTCATTTTTTGAGACCACATTTTCTTTAGAACTACTACATGTTAAAAGAAAACCAATACATACTAAGCCCATCATTTTGATTTAAGCCTATTCCATGTTATTTTATGAGAAAGATATATTGAGGAGAAAAAATAAAAAAAAGAAAACAATGAAGCCACATCATGAATTCGGAATTGCTACAGTGCCACTCTCCAAAGCATCTTTTAGTCATGCCACGAAAATTATTACAAAAAAGGAAAAAATTTGCTAACGCATTTGCTGGTCCCCACGCGAAGTCACACCTATTTCCCAGCTAATCAACAATACCACGCAGGAAGTGTTTTTGAGCCAAAACGCAGAGAAGCATAATTCAAAACGCAAATAAGAGCTGAACATACAAAGCTGAAAGCCTTTAACACACATCATACCAGCACGCGAAAATCAATAACAGAAACACACAAAGGATAATAGAATTGGAGAAAGAATAAAAAGGGTTGGAAAATATTAGAAGATTCAGTTACACGAAAAAGAGAGGAAGGAGAAAGTTTGTTATAACAGAACCGCAAATATCTCACAAGAAGATAACAGAAAAGAAGCTCTCATTCAATAACAGAATAACAGAATCCATTTTTCTCACCAATTCTCCATTTTCTCTCACAAATTCTCCATAATCTTGATCCAGTTCTTCATAATTTCCACCAATTCTCTTCAATCTTCAGCACAGAGAACACAAAATCGATCCAATCCTCATCCATCTTTCTCTCCACTATTCTTAGATTTTGATCTTCATCATCAATGGAATAGCAACGCTTCAACATTCATCACCTTCATCTTAACAAACCTGAATCCTCATTCTCTTTGATAACCGAACGAATCTTCACTCTTCCTGATCACAGAAAAACGAATCTGATTGTTCTTCTCCATCACTTCACCATAAGCGAAAACCGATTCAATTTTACGAGCTTGCATATTCGTCATCTTTCAATGAATCGAGCAAACTGATTTGAGTTCGTAGCTCGTCGTCTATCGCGGCATTGCTTTCGTTGTACCTTCATTAACATCACCAGCTTTATCATCAGCAACAATAAGCCGAATTCGCAAAAGTGAAAGAAGATTCAAGTAGAAGCTAAAGCGGAAGGGAAGCATTACCGAATCAAGGAGGACTTTCGCGTTGTTCGTCGTCTCGTCGCGTAACAGGTATGTCTTCGATCGATTTGTTCGATGCAATTGCTGGCTGTATGTTGGATGTAGTGTAGCTGGTTGTGATTTTCGATTGGTTGCTTTGCGTTTCGTTATGCGAGTCCAATTGCAGTGAGGTTTTCTTTTAGCTAGGTTTGTTTCTTTTGTAATGTTTAGGTTAGAGTTGGATTGAATTGATACTGAGTAAGGATTTGGAGAGGTTTAGAGGAGAGTTTGTGAGGATGACGAAGGTGAGTATGTGGTGGCGAAGGATATGAGAAAGGGAATAGGCGAATCCGTGAGGGATCTTGGTGAGTTTCGTTTGCAGATTCATGCCGGTGAGAGGTTGTGGATGGAGGCTGCATTCGTGGATAGGTGTTGAGAGGCGAAGAAGGTTTGTCGACGGTGCGGCTAGGTACGGAGGTGAACGGCGGAGGTGAGATTTGAGAGAAGAAGATGATGAGCATGGAGGCGGAGAGCTAGGTTTTGAGCTGAGAGCATGGCGTTTGAGGGAGGTGGGAGGCGTTGAAGGTGGCGGTCGGAGGTTGAGGATGAGCTTCGGCGGCGGCTGCTGCTTTAGGGTTAGAAAGGGGGGGGGGGAGACGATTTTTAGAGAGGGAGAAGAAATTTATCATTGTTCTACTGGATATGTTTGTTTGTTCAAATATTGTTTAGTATATTTAGTATATTGTTTAATTAATATAATGTTTAGAAAATAATAGTTTTAGTTAATATAATAATGTTCAGTTAATGTAAAATGTTTAGGAATATGAATAATTGTTTAGAAAATATAAAAGATTAGATTAGTTAATAATTGTGTAGAATATATTGATTAGTATAATAATGGATTAGTATAATGATGTTTAGGGAAATAATAAGGTTTAGAAAATATAAAAAGATTAATTAGAGAATAATAAGGTTTAGAAAATATAAAGAGTTTAATTAGTATGATAGAGTTTAGAATAATGATGTTTAGGGAATATAAGAAGCTTAATTAGTATAATGGTGTTTAGAGAATAAGAAGAGTTTGAGAAGCTGTTTGTGTGTTTGAACATGGGCTAGCGCAAACCTGGGCCCATGCCAGAATGATTTTCGCACCCCCTCCCCCAAGCCCAATCTGAATTCAGTTCACAGCCCATTCTAATCTCACCCCCTTTCAAGTCATTTCAATTTCTTTCTTTCCATTCAATTTCTTGTATTTCAGTTTTCATTTTAATCCATTAAAAATAGTTTTAGTCATCTAAAAATTCCAAAATAAATCATGGATATTCCTTTATGTTTCTAGTTTTTTATCACATTTTTATTTTATTTTTTTCATTGATCCACGTGCCAGAATTAATTCTCCAATATGCATAGCTTCTTTTGCTTCTTTTCTTGACTAGTCTGTCTTGTTTATTTTCTACAGACTTCAATATTTGGAGTTTTGATCCCATTCTTTTTGCATTGTATTCCTAAGATCTTCTAGTTTTCATGTGATTTTTCTCAGAAGTTTTAGAAAATTATTTCTTGAGTTTTGGTCTGGTATCTTGTGATGTAAGTTTTCTGTCCTAGCTTGTGTTTGTGCCTCTATTTGACCTAGTTCCTTTCTGAATTTTTGCAAGTCCCTTTGGCAAGTTGATATAATTTGTTTTAAGATCAGTTGGTTCCAATTGTAGAATTTTTAGATGGCTGGTTGATTATTTGTGGATTTTTGTTCTCACCTTGTCCCATTTTGCTTCTTTTGGTTCATTAGATCTCTTATAGGCTTAGAAGGGCACTTGTGCCAACTTATTCTTCTCATTTGGGGTTCCTTTGGGATGTGGATACCTTCCTGGTCCTAGGATAGGTCTTGCTTCTTCTGAATTTTTAAGTTTGCTTCATATTCAAGTCATTTGTTTCTTTAAGTGTTTAAATTCCATCTTTTGGTTCCATGGCTTCTATTTTGATATTGTTTGGTATTGTGTGACTTCTCTCTTCATCTTGCTGGACTCTTAAGCCATTCTTTATGTCCTTTTGATTCTGGTTTTTGAACTTTGTGCTTGTATTTTGTAGGTTTTGTATTACATTTTTCATAAGTGCGCATTTGTTTCCATATGTATTCATGTTGCCCCATTTTAAGTCATAAGCTTCTCATCTTTATTTCTTTGAGTTTAATTAGCATTAAGCATGTGTTTACTTCATTTCACTTCTGATTGTTGGATGATGTTATGTTAATTTGTTCGTTTTCTCGTTCACTTGTGCATACTAACCTTGCAGGGGCTATGGTAAGTGTGAGATGTGGGAATTGAGTTCCACATCTCTAATTCTTATCTCTTCCTTTTATGTTTATGTGAACTAACTCTCTTTTGTTGGGCCTAGGCCTTTCTCATCCCTTCTTCTATCTTCTTCTCCCTTCTTCATTAGGATAGAAACCTCACTAACCCTTAGGGCATCCATGCATGTTAACACTTAGGATTATTTTAGTCCCCCTTTAGAATTCTTCCTTTGAGATCCTTTGGTGCTCTCTCTTCTCATCTTCAAACTTAATTCTAATTCATTTAATAAAGGTTGAGTATTTTCATGTGACATGAGACTTTGCTATGAGATGCTCACATGCGTTCCATTTCGGGGCGAGGTGTGAGTCATCACTCGTGGTGGATAGGTCTTAGCATGAGTACCTCACAAAGAAAAGCTAAAAAACACTTCTTAACCAAAAAAAACACAAAAACACTTAATAAGGGTAATAGGCCAGTGTGCTTGAGCCTTCACTTGTGGGACTAGCTTTGGGGATTTCCTCCATAGATAGGTATGCCTCTTGCGCATTCCATTTCGGGATGATGTGAGATGTATACATCCCATTGAGTAAGACTTAGGTACACTTACCTATGCAAACCTTCACAAATAAAAGCTTCATAAAAATCTCAAACAAATAATAAGCGTCTTTCCTTCGGGAATTCTTTTCTCACCTCATTCGCTCCGTACGCGAACTTGCTCCTACTTGTCACTTTGCAAGACGGTTACGCACTCGTCGTCCGAGTCTGCAACACCTGAGCAATGGCATAGGCAGTTCAAGCCTTTAATTCACAAGCAATTTCCCTTTGCCACCCCTAGTTAGGCGAACTACGTCGACTCTGATCCTCATTTTCCTGATGAGGTACGTAGGCAGCGGGGTAGGGCCTGTTCGAGCACATTCTTTATTTTCCCTACATTTTCCCCCTTCTGTTCTTTCTCTTTTCCAATTCCCTTTCTCATTTCTCATTCCAGTTCCAGTAGCAGTTTTATTCGGCAACATTCTTTATTTCTCACCCTTTGAAACAAGCAAGCAAGCGTGGATCCCGTCGGGTTCGACGGATGGATTGGGGTGCTAATACCTTCTCAATTCGTAACCGACTCCCGAACTCAGATCTTTGGTTCGCAAGGCCTTGTCCTTTCCTTCTTCCTCAGGTTTGTGCAAAATTACCTTTCCCATTCTTTCGGGATAAAAATGTCTGGCTGGCGACTCTACCTTTCCGCGCCACTTTCGCGTTTGTACTAGGATGAAAATCCCGGGAGCGACAGCTGGCGACTCTTCTGGGGAGCGAACCCAAAATCTCTGGTTCCCCTGTGAGTCTCTCCTAGCGCTTGTGTGTCTTTGTTTCATTGGGTGATGCTTGTTTGATGCGGCTTGTTATATCGTATTGTTGTTTGTTTACCGCTTTATTTACAGCTTTCAGTATTTATTTTCCGCATCATATATATCATACTGGACTGTCTGGACTGGTTTTCTGTTTGGTGGGATGGGTGATACTGTTTCTGAGAGATAAGCCAAGTACCCGGCTTGAGTGAACCCTAGGATTAGAGTGGACATATTGTACTCGCATGTGGCATGATGAGTGGCGATGTGTTTCACGCCCAGATTGCGACTGTCTTGGAAATATCTTGTGTGGGGATTTCCTCCACTTCGGGATAGGACCTTGATAGTTATGTGCATCTGGGGACCGATTGTAAACACCCCAAATTTTCCCTCACCCATTCACATCATGGCTTGTGATCATTTCATATGCATAAACACAATCATATCACCTCATATCCCATTTTTGATTCACTGCATAGTTTCTAGGTCATCTGCATCTAGGGTTTGTGATCTGAGCAATCCCAGAGCTCCTGAGCCACTCCAAAGGCCATCAATCATTTAAAAGGGGTCCATGTGTGTTCTTATATCATATTACACCCTCTCAAAGTCAAAAATGCAAAAGGGTCACAAGAACTGGGATTGGTGTAGATGCAGAGCCAAGTTTGACTGCACAGTTGACCTAAAATTAGGGTTTTGGTTTCAGAGGCCATAACTCCAATTTTTTTGGTCATTCTTGTTTCTATTGGTCTCTATATGGTATAGGGAGTATGCATATCAATTTTCATGAAGAAATTCCATGGGGAAGTCATCTGATCAAGGGTTGACTTTTCAGGCAAGTCAGTGTAAAATCAGGGCATCTGAGGCCCCCAATGACCCAACCAAGGGGTGATCTTCATTATTTTGAGTGTGTATGATCTTTATTTGATCATGGAAGAAGGTTGAAGTTCACAAAAATCAAGAATTTGAAGTTTTTGCAAAGTTGACTTTTTAGGGCATAGTTGACTTTTAAAGAATATGTCATTTTAGGTCACTTTTCAAACCTTACTTTTTGATCCAAAAATGCTTCAAATGGAAAAACTTTGGTCATGAAAGTTGTAGAATACATTTTTACCTTTTCAAAAAGTCCAAGAACATGACCTAATTCATTTTGGATCAAAAGTTATGGTTTGACAAAGTTGGCAAAAATCACTAATTTTCAAGTTATGCACCAAATGGAAAACTTGCAAGAACTTTGTACCAAGGCATTTGTGACTTCTAATTCACATCAAACCAATGCACAAATATTCTATGTGACCTAAAAGTCAGATTTGAACCAAGAGATCACATGTTTTGTATGGCTTTGGAGCAAAATCTTTCCATGAGAACCAAAGGAAGCCAACTTGCAAAAACCATCATAACACTTCACCCACTTGCTGCCTATGTTGCTGACCACTCCTAGCCTTTCTCCCTCACCTTGCTGCGCAGCCCACACCCATTGTACCAAGCTAGAACCAAGCCCATGCTTTCCTTACACAAAAGTTGACTTTTTGCAAAAGGTGACTTACCTATCACAGCAGGCCAGGTCACATCACCTGACCAATGGGAGTTCTTTATGCAAGGAAAATGCTGGCCATAACACCCAAGAAGCAAGGCTGAAACAGATCACAACATCACATACACAAAACTCACCCCATTTTCATTTCTCTTCGAATCTCTCTGCCCAGCTCACAAACATTCAAACCAACTTCACCAATCATTTCACCATGTTCCATTGAGCCAAAATCAACAAGACTTATGCCTGAATCAAGCAAGAACACCATTCCTCCATTTTCACTCTCAGAAGCAAAACCATTCGAAACTCACTTCACAGGCCATGAACACCCAAACAAACTCCACAAACCTTCTCAAAACATCACCCTGATCACAAAGAACCACTCACATTGACCTGAAACAGCCTGAATCACCATCACCATTTTCAACTGAGCTTGAACAGAACTTGCTCAATCTCTCAAACCAGCCAACATAAACTCCTTCTAAGCATTCAAGGATCATCAGGGGACCAAGTAGAGTGGATTGCATCAAAGGGAAAGGTCAGAAAGTTGCTGGGGTGAAAGCTTCGAAACTCAGGTAGCTCAAGAACATTTTTTCCAGAAATCATTTTTTAAGTTCTTAAGTTGTTCTATATGCTTCACTGATTGTTCTGATGCTTTTAGTTTTGAAAATGGTGGAGAGATGAGAGTTTAATTTGTTTCTGAAAGTTTTGCCCTAAAATCTTCTTTGTTTCGATTCATGAGATTAATGGAATATAAATGGTTTCTAGCTTAGGGTTTTGATTCAGTGGGTTATGGGGATCATTTCCATGTTCTTAGATTTCAGTTTGGTTAGGTTTAGAGAGTTTTGGAGATTTTCAGGTGGGGTTCCCACCGGAGAAGACGACCGGAGGTCTTCTCCGGCCACCTGAAAATCATTAGGGCATAATCCCAGTCATTAAGGTAGTTTGAATCTGGAGCGTTGGATGCCTTGACTCTGTTGACTTCGCGCGCGTGTGAACGGTCCAGATGTGGTCATTAAACCCTAATCTCTATTATTTATTTAATTAATTAAGTTTAAGTCAGTTTGAATATGGGCCATCAGATGACGCGCGCAGTCAACCCATTCAAACCCAGGATCAATCCCAGCCTTCCATTCTGTTGACTTTTCCATTTTTTCTTTGTTTAATTCATTTATTTCATAATTGTTTTGCATAATTTATTAAAAATAGCAAAATTGTTTTAAAAATTATGAAACTTTTTGTCAAGAGTTTCAATAATTTTTAAAACACAAAAATATTTTTATTTTCATTTTTAGCCTTTAAAAAGTATTTTTAAATATTTAAAGATTATTTTTAATTGATTAATGAGAATTAATTTATTAAAAATACTTTTAGGTATTTAAAAATCACCAAAAAATTCATGAAATGTTCTAAGACATTTAGAAACATTGTCCAACCTTCAAACCAAATTTATTTTTTGATCTTGATGCATTTTAAGAATTTCTCATTGAATTAAAATCATTTTTGTGCATTATTTTGATCCAAAGTTCAAAAAATCATTTCTGCCTATCCATGAAGAGTTGGACATTGATTCTTTTTGCATTGCATTGTGTTTAGCATGAAGTTTGTGAGATTAAATGGACATGATTTGATCTCCCATTTTCAATTTTTTTGGCATTTCTTTTGTTTAGGAACCCTAAAACCCTAGCAAACTTGTAAAAATCATAACTTGAAATGGGTTAATAGTTGAAACCTCTCCTTTGGGCATTGGTTTAGTATAGGATTAGGGGTCCTTTGAGTGCATTTTCAATTTTTTGTAATGTTGTTTGCTTCTGATTTTGGTTTGTGTTTGATGTATGATTCATAAACCCTAATTTGGGCTTCCATATGCATCCATTTTGCATTCTCTTGCATAACATGACTTGTCATGACATTCCATGCTTCCATGTGATTCATTTGACATCATAAGACATATTGAAAGCATGTTTGATCATTGCATCATGTATTTGCCATGTTGTATGTCATGTGCACTTCATAACTTTTCATGTATGTTCATGTTTCCTAGCTTGCTTCATTTGCATTCATGAACTTGTATGATCATTTCCATGTGCTGCCTCATGTTTGTAGCATCTCATAGCATCATTAGCATCATGTATGTGCTTCTGGTTTTGTTTCTCACCATGTCATCTCATCCCATTTTGCATTGCATTGCATTCCTTTTCTAACCCTTTCAGGTGGTAAGTGATTCTGAGAAGTGGATTTGCCTTCACTTCTCATAACTCTTCTTTTCATTTCTCTTGCATCCATTGCTGCATTTTTATATGTGTTTGAGTTTGAGCTTGCTCATTCCTCTTCTTCTTACTTTCTTTCTTCAAGTGACTTGACTTCTTGAATGAAGCAAGTTGCTTTGCTTCTCTTGATCCTTTCATCTGCTTCCTGGTGGTTCCATTGAAGATTTCTCTTGTATACCTCACAAACCTTAGGAACAACCAAGCATGACAATGTTTAGGATTTTGATTAGTCTCCCCTTTTAGTTTTTACCTTTGTGTCTCTTTTGAGTCATCTCTTCTCACCTCATAATCAGGGACTAAACCCTAAAGGCTTTAAGGCTTTGTGATTAAGCTTATGCCTGCATCCTTCTCTTAGGATGGAGTGTATAACTTTAATCCTAAGTGTTAAACCCTTAATGTGTTTAAATCTCTTAATTAATTCACTTAATAAGTATCAAGACATCACACTTGTAACTTGGGCCTTACATTAGGGTTCTAATTCTTCCTTAAATGGTTAAGAAAGACTAACCCTAGTGTTAATGGACAAGTCCCCCTCAAGTAGTCTTACAAACCCTAAAAATCACTTCATCATCATATCATTAAATAAAATCCATTTAATCAAAGGCTTGTTTTGTCATGAGTTTAATCCCTAATCATGGATTAAGTTGAGGAGCTTTCCTCAGCTTAAACATTCTCATCTATTATCCTTCTATTAGGATGGTGTAATGAGTCTGTTTAATCCTTGATTGTGGCTTAACCTCATTACTCAACACTAAACAAAAACAACAAAAACATCTAATTAATCACAAGTAGGTTAATGATCTTAATCCTACACCAAAGGTGTTTAAGTGTGAGAAGCTGACTTCACACTTAAGGTATTCTCATTACCCCTAATCAGAGGGAAGATGTGATGAGTTTACTAAATCCATTGGTTTAGACTTAAGCTCATTAACTTATGACAAAATTCAAAAGCAATAAAAGACTGAAAACACTCAAAAACAAACAATAGTCGTCTCCTTCGGGATTCTTTTCTCATCTCCTCACTCATAAACGAGAACTTGCTTCTTCCGTCTAATGCAAGACAGTTTGCACCTGGGCCAGACAGGTCATACACTTGAGCATTGACAAGCAAGCAGTTCACAAGTCAATTCATCTTTCAGTCTCTTTGGGTCGAACTACGGTGTTCTGACTTCCTCATTGCACGAGAGGATACGTAGGCATAACTTAACAGTTATCGAACAAAAGTCTCTGTATATTCCCCCTCTTTCCAGCATTATTCTTTTAGCCTCATGGTCTTGAGCATCTCATCCTTTGTCCTTACACTGACACTATATATCACATTTTGCACTTCTTTTACACTGACACCTGTACATTCTTTTCCAGCTATTCTATACACAGACTGTACTGACACTACCCCTTTAAAGCACAAATCTTTTAAGCGTGGATCCCGTCGAGTACGACGGACAATCTGGGTGCTAATACCTTCCCAGGTTGTAACCAACCCCCTTTCTCAGTCTCTCTGGTTCGCAACCGTCTTATCCATCTTTTTCTAGGCTTATGCAACATTGCCTTTCCTCCGGGATAAAAATGCCTAGCTGGCGACTCTATTCATCTCCAGTGAGTTCACGGCTGTGTGTTCTCACTGTCCCTCTCGCCGACCGTTCGCGTCTGTACCTTTATTTGGGCCATTCCCCATTTATCGGGAGCGACAGCTTGGCGACTCTGCTGGGGACCCTTATATTGCAACCAGGGCTTCTGGTTCTTTTTGTGGGTTCCTCCTAGCGCTTGATTGATTTGTGTTTACCGGGGTGTTATGTGCTTATTTGTGTTTGTATATTTGTGTTTATTTTTACTTTATGTACAGTTGTTTATCTGCTTTCTTTATTGCTTTACATATATCATACTGTCATGCTGTCTGGCTGGATCTGTTTGTTTGCTTTGGTGGGTGGGTGATTCATTGAGAGTTAAAGGTCCTATACCTGGGACCTGAGTGACACCTAGGCTAGAGTGAATCATATTCTTTCCCATTCCATCTCGGTCTGGTGCGGGAATATGAAACACGGTTCAGATATGGGTTTCTTCTTGAGAACTCTGTGTTGCAGATTTCCTGCAATGCTAGGGCTATCTGGGAAGCCTGCTAAGTCTGGATGACCTTTTAGTATTGACCTTCAGAAACTGAGGTGAATTAGAGGAGGAACTTTTATGGTTATTGTAAACACTGTACCTCCGGGTTGGAAGTGTTTACACTTCTCATAACTGATCCAAGTCTGAGGATCCTTGTTTTAGAACACCACCTGTGAGGGGGTTGGGCTGTTTACAGGTTTGCAGGTACCTTGACCTCAGAACACCCTGTTACTTTGATTTGATTAAGAATACTCCATTTTGGGACAGTTCTTGTGATTCTTAAACCCTGGACATGTGGCTCTTTATTTGAGCCCCCCACCTTGGTTACTGGATTTATAGACCTCCATCTGGATTTCTTACACACTTGGACCTATATCAGAGCTCTTGACCAGATCCGGCTCAGTCACAAACCCTTGCATATCATTTGCATACATAAACATTGCATCATATTGACATTTGCTTATTTGTGTTTCAGGGTATCCACCTTCATTTGGTTCTGGTTTTGACCCCATCTTCAGTACTGACCTATCCTCATCAGCATTTGCTTCAGCTATCTACTTCAGTTATCTGCACCAGCCAATCAGTGGCTCTTTCTTCAGTGTTATCATCAGCACCTGTCTCCACTCAGTCTCAGCATCATGGCTCCTAAAAAGAGCAACATCACCTATCACTTTTTCCAGCCAGAGCTATCTGACATCAGGAGGATTCAGACCCTGATCACTCCAGATCACATACCATTGTTCCGGGAGCATTATGGAGATATACTTGATATGGTTATGGATCTGGACCCTTCACAGAGAAGCCTGATCCACACTTGCATTCAGTTCTATGATCCCCCACTGAGATGTTTCACTTTCCAAGACTTTCAGTTGGGCCCTCTACTAGAAGAATACTCATCATTGGTTGGTATGCCTATCAGGGGTGGAATCCCTTTCAACCCTGAGATGGTCTTTCCTGGTAATGGGGAAGTAGCAAATGCTTTGCATCTGGAACCTGTCCTGATTGAACAGCATATGACTTCCAAAGCTGGAATCCCTGGCTTCCATCTGGATTTCTTGATCTCTCAAGCTACCCTGAAGGCTTCTCTAGGAGAGTGGAAAGCTGTCTGTGCTTTGTTGGCCTTGAGCATATATGGAATTGTATTGTTTGCAGATGAGCCTCGATTCATTAGAAAGAATGCAATCCATCTTTTCATCTTGAAGAACCCAGTGCCCACTTTACTGGGGGATCTCTACTATTCAGTGCATCAGAGGAATGAAAAGCAGAGGGGAAGATTGGTGAGGTGTTGTGCTCCATTGTTCCATACTTGGCTTCTCAGGCATCTACCCAGGACAGATGCATTTTTGAATCCTCATCAGCAGAAAAACTGGGCTAAAAGACTCACTGCTCTAACTTCAGCTGATATCAGGTGGTGCACCCAAAGCACCAAAGGCAAGGATATCATCACCAGCTGTGGGCATTTTCCCAATGTGCCCCTAATAGGAGTTAAGGGTAGTATCAATTACAACCCTCTGCTGTTCAAAAGACAACTGGGCTATGCACTGGTCCACACTCCTAAGGCACAGGACTTGGTTGAGACTCTTTATTGTGAGAACAAGCCTAATCTGGCTATTGTTAGGCAGGCTGCTTGGGCCTGGGATAATGTTCAAACCAAGGGAGTAACCATTTTGGGGAAGTGCAGCAATGTGGCATCAGCACAATATTATGAGTGGTCCTATGCCAGGGCTCAATTCTCTGGAATGCCCTTTTCCATAGAAGATATGCCTGAATCGTCTTCAGCACCACCCCCTGCCACTATCAGTTTGGAGGAGTTTGAGAGCTTGAAGGAAAGAAATGAGAAGTTAACCCAGGCTTTGCAGAAGACCCTCCGGGAGAGGAGTGATGGTAGGATAGAGATTGAGAGGCTAGAGAAGCTGAGAGTGGAGCATCTAACCAAGATTGAGAAGTGTGGGGATTATATCAAAAAGTCTAAAGCTGGAGAACAAATTCTGAAGAATGCTTGCAAGGAAGCCCAGTTCCAGAGAGCAAGGACAGACTTGTATCTGAAGGAGAGTCAGGCTAGGTGGGTCAGAATCACCGAAGCTCGTACTCTGGAGGACAAGAGAGTTCAAGACAAGATGGAGCAACTGGAAGCTAGTGCAAAAGAGCAACAAGAAGCCCTGGCAGCAGCCCAGAGGGAGATATCAGAGCTGAAGATCAAAGCTGGAGTGAAGAGGTCAAAGGACCAAAGTCAGCACAGGAAGCTAACAGCAGCTGTTACGACCCGGAATCTCCTCATCAGGAATCTCACGGAGCGTCCGGCTGATCCTGTGACCGAAGCACTTCTCAAGGAAGTTCGTGAGGATGAGTTTGGTCTTGGTGTTTGACCATTTGTTCGTTGTTGTTTTCATTCCATGTACTTTCATTTTCCTGTAATGTATTTTGACCCCTCAGAGGGCTTGTATTTGTAAACAAACCATGTACCATTTGCTTTTGTAATATATGTATTAGTTTGTTCCATCCGAGTTTCACTTCGAAAGCAACGTCAACAGCATCTTCAAGGGTCTGGAAGGGTCAAAACTGAATGTCAAGCCGGATACCTTGAAAACAAATAAGCATACTGCATTGCATGCTAACCCTTTTGTTTGTTTTGTAGGTTTTTGTTTTATTGCCACTAACTCTGTTGTGATATTCAGGAACTATTGCTCGGCGCCGGGTATTTCCCCTCAACCGTCCGCACCGTTATCCGACCCGTAACAACCTTCCGGGCATCCAAATGGATCAGATGCAGCAGGACCTTACTGAGGTCAGAAACCAAATGGCCAATGAAAGGCTAGAAATGAGGAATCAAATGACGCAGTTTATGGAAGTAATGAACAACATGGCTCAGAGTCAGGAAAGATTGAGGGCCATGGTGGAAAGGCAGAATCAAGAAGATCCACATATAGGGACTGCTGGCACAAGCAATAACGAGAGGGTCCAACCTCATGTCAATCCCCTAGTCTTTGGACCACACCTCCATCCTGAGGTCAACATCCCTGCAAATGTTCAAGGGACTGCCACTGCAGCCAGGGTACTTCAAGAAGACCCCCAAGAAGACCAATTCACAGTAATGGGTGCTGGGGAAGAAGCTTATGATAGAAGGCTGGATGAGATAGCTGAGAAACTGAGATCCTTAGAGTCTCAAAACTCTTTGGGTTTTGACGTCATGGACATGGGCTTGGTAGACGGGGTCAGGATTCCCCATAAGTTCAAGCCTCCTTGTTTTGAAAAATATAACGGGACTTCATGCCCCCGGACTCATTTACAATCATTTCTGGGGAGGCTGAAGGCCTATACTATGGATGAGAAGCTCTGGATGTTCTATTTCGAAGACAGCTTGACTGGAGCGTCAAGAGAATGGTACTCTCACTTGACAAGGGCAACTATTAGATGCTGGAAGGACCTGGCAGAGGCCTTCATCAGACAGTATCAGTATAACTTAGACATGGCACCCAACAGGACTCTCCTAATGGGAATGTCACAGTCGTCAAGGGAAAGTTTCTGAGAATATGCCCAGAGATGGAGGCAATTGGCAGCTGCTGTTCAACCACCTATGTCTGAGAGGGAAATGGCAGACATGTTTATGAACACCCTTCAGGGGACATATATTGACAGGCTGGCTGCTTTCTCTTCCACTAGCTTTGCAGATGTTGTCATAGCTGGAGAGAGAATTGAGAGCCTGTTAAAAATGGGTAAGATATCTGACAACGGTGCCAGCTCGTCCAGTAGTACAAGAAAGCCTTTTGCAGGCCCGAGAAGAACTGGCGAGACCAATGCCATCCACACCAACAGGGGCAGGCCCCAATATGTTCACAGATCAGTGGCAGCAGTCACCATTCCCGCTCCAGCTCATCCTCAACCAGCTTATCAACCTCCGCAGCAAAACTATCAGCAACAACCTCAGTACCATCAATAAGCTCAATATCCTCCGAGAAATTACAACAACAGCAACACCAACAACAACAACCAGCAAAGGCCATTCCAACAGAGGCCTTCTCAAGCCAACAGGGTAATCGATCTGATCCCTATGCCATATGCTACATTGCTGCCGCAACTCCTGAAACTCAACCTAGTTGAGCTAAGGACGTTGGCACCTCCAGATCCCAACAGTCTACCCAGGAATTATGATTCCAACGCCAGATGTGCCTTCCATTCAAATGCACCTGGCCACAGTACAGAAAAGTGCAGAGCCTTGCACATGAAGGTACAAGACCTTGTAGACTCAAAAGCTCTGAATTTCGCACCACCACCTAATGTCAATAAGAACCCCATGCCAAACCACGGTGGTCCCAGGATTAACGCTATTGAAGAAGACAAGCCGTCTTATTTAATAACCAGTGTGGGTCAGATCAGGACACCGTTGGTAGAAATCAAGGCTCAACTCCTCGAATGTCAAATGTTCCCGGGGTGTGAGTTGGGGTGTGCTTACTGCAATATTTCAGTCAATGGGTGCGATAACTTGAGGAATGGCATAGACGGTCTCATTCAGAGTGGCCAACTTCAGATCACCACATCATTTCCTACAAATCCAGCAATCTCATCAGCAATAACTCCAGAACCTCCTACAACTGCAACAACCATTGTCCCTGACAATTCTTCGGCTTCATCAACAAGTACTTCATCTGTCATTTCAACTGACCAGGCATCAGCAAATGTTCCTTCTACAACTCCAGCACCACTCCATTTTGAAACTCCTACAACAACAACATCCATCATTCCACCAATGTCTCCTACAACACCAGCAACAAATCATGAAGATGTCTCAACTGTCACAATATTTTATGATCCTGAAAACAACTCTGCCTACAACTCAGAAGGTGCTGCTCCCATCAGGGCACCAGTCACAATTTATTATGATCCGCAAACTATCACAATTCCTTCTGCAGCTGCAGTCAGTCCAGTCACTATCACGGTGCCTGGACCAATACCTTATGAAAGTAGTAATGCCATCCCCTGGCATTACGGCTCTGACTTGTACTGCGAAGGACAAAGAATCACTTTTGAATCATCAACCCCTGCACCACAAATTGACAACGTGGGAGGAGGCGGAGGCTTCACTCGAAGCGGACGTCTTTTCGCTCCACAAATTCAGAGACCCACTGCCGAAGCAGAAGCTGCTGCTAAAGCAAAAGGAAAAAGCTTGGTGCAGGAAGAGCAGACCGTTAAAGAAGCCTTTAAAACACCCTTTGACCAAGAGGTTGATGAGTTCATTCGAATCATCAAGAAGAGTGATTATAAAATAGTGGATCAGCTTCATCAGACGCCTTCCAAGATCTCAATCCTATCATTGCTTATGTGCTCCGAAGCCCATCGGGATGCACTACTCAAAGTCTTGCACGCAGCTTACGTGCCTAAAGAGATCACTGTCAATCAGCTGGAAGCTGTAGTTGGAAATGTCAATGCTAGTCACGGACTAGGGTTCACCAATACTGATTTGACAACGGAAGGCCGCAACCATAACAAAGCCTTGCACATAACCATGGAATGTAAAGGTGCTGTCCTTTCCCATGTGCTGGTAGACACGGGGTCATCCCTCAATGTTTTACCAAAAAAGGCCCTGGTGAAGCTAGAATATGACGGATTGGCGTTGAGACCCAGCAACCTGGTGGTGAGAGCCTTTGATGGTTCAAAAAGATCGGTTCTGGGAGAAATTGAATTGCCCATAACGATTGGCCCGCAGACCTTCAAAACGACCTTCTACGTGATGGATATACAACCTGCCTACAGCTGTTTATTGGGTAGGCCATGGATTCACGCCGCTGGCGCCGTGACCTCTACCCTTCACCAGAAGTTAAAATATGAGTAGGAGGGTCAAATCGTTACAATCTGTGGAGAAGAGGATATTTTTGTCAGCCACTTGGCTGCCTATAAGTACATTGAGATGGATGGGGAGATCCATGAAACAATGAGCCAAGGGTTCGAAGCTTTGAATGTCAATGAAACATCTGCTGTGCCTGGTACTTCAATATCATCATACCAACAAGCCCGGAAGGTTGTTGAGGGAGGAAACGCCCAAGGCTGGGGCAAACTGCTATCGGTGGAGAAGAAAGAGGACAGATTTGGGTTGGGTTACAAACCAACTCAACAAGATCAAGCAGAGGCTGCAAAGGAGCCCAACTTTGTGAGTGGGGGGATGCTCACCCCTGATGCTGTCAACTGTCTGGAAGACGAGCTGGAAGAAGAACGCAACCTGGAAAGCTGGATTCGTCCAAAGATCCCGGGGAGCAGTATCTCAAACTGGTCTTCCCAGGAAATTATAAGAGTTACTCATGCAGAGTAATTATTATTTCCTGTATTTTTATAGCATGCATCAAAGTCTTGCATCTTGCCCAAGATGACAAGACTCATTTTGTAATCGGGCCATCTGTACTTTTTGTGCAACAAGATTAATCAATGAAATATCAGACATCTTTTTGCAAACGAGTCTTTTTCTTTTTCGCTCACTGTTTTTCCATTTTTCTTTTTGTATAAAAAATAAATGGCAGTGTTTTCAAAATGACAACTTTATTTCACTTTTCTAAAACAAGATTAAAATCAAATCACTAAAATGAACAAACTGAACCCTTGCAGAGTGTGCCTTCCAGACAGCACCGACAACAGCACGGCTATGACTTCGTATGACTTTGACAATCCAAGCAATCAAGCCGATGAAGGGGTTGAAGAAGAGTATGAGCTTCCTGAAGAGCTAGCCAGGTTGTTAAGACAAGAGGAAAAGGTTATTACTCCTCACCAGGAGGAGGTTGAAGTGATCAATCTTGGTATAGATGAAAACGTGAAAGAGGTTAAAATCGGGGCCTGCCTACAAGACTCAGTGAAGAGACAATTGATTGACCTGCTTCAAGAGTATGTGGACGTGTTTGCTTGGTCTTATCAAGATATGCCAGGGTTGGATACCGACATTGTCGTGCACAAGCTGCCTTTGAGGGAAGAATGCCCGCCGGTCAAACAGAAACTGCGCCGAACTCGTCCCGACATGGCTATGAAAATCAAGGAGGAGGTACAAAAGCAATGGGACGCCGGGTTCCTTGCTGTAACTAGCTATCCACCGTGGGTTGCTAACATAGTACCTGTGCCTAAGAAAGACGGCAAAGTAAGGATGTGTGTTGACTACCGGGATCTGAACAGAGCCAGCCCGAAAGATGATTTTCCTTTACCTCACATTGATGTATTGGTGGATAATACGGCTCAGTTCTCGGTATTCTCCTTCATGGATGGATTTTCAGGATACAATCAGATTAAGATGTCACCTGAAGACATGGAGAAAACAACATTCATCACACCCTGGGGCACGTTCTGTTACAAAGTGATGCCATTCGGACTGAAGAATGCTGGTGCCACATATCAACGGGCTATGGTAACGTTATTCCACGATATGATCCATAAAGAGATAGAATGTTATGTGGATGACATGATTGCCAAGTCCCTCACTAAAGAAGACCACCTGGTGAATCTACTGAAGTTATTCAAGCGTCTGAGGAAATACCAATTGAAGTTGAACCCCAACAAATGCACATTCGGGGTGCGATCTGGTAAGCTGCTGGGGTTTATCGTAAGCGAGAAAGGGATTGAAGTTGACCCTGATAAAGTCAAAGCCATCCAAGAGATGCCTGCACCGAAGACAGAAAAAGAAGTTCGAGGGTTCTTAGGTCGATTGAACTACATCTCAAGGTTCATATCCCACCTTACGGCAACCTGTGAACCCTTGTTCAAGTTGTTAAGAAAAGAACAGACGGTCAGGTGGAATGAAGACTGCCAGAAGGCTTTTGACAAGATCAAAGAATATCTGCAAGAACCTCCAATCCTTATGCCTCCAGTTGAAGGAAGACCTCTGATAATGTACTTGACAGTATTAGAAGAGTCGATGGGGTGTGTGTTGGGCCAGCATGACGAGTCTGGTCGAAAAGAGTATGCAATATACTACCTAAGCAAAAAGTTTACCGACTGTGAACAACGTTATTCACTGCTCGAGAAAACTTGCTGTGCTTTAGCGTGGGCTGCTCGCCGACTGAGACAGTATATGTTGACCCACACTACTTTATTGATCTCAAAAATGGACCCAGTCAAGTACATTTTCGAGAAGCCAGCTCTTACCGGACGGGTTGCAAGATGGCAAATGATCCTCACAGAGTATGACATCCAATACACATCTCAGAAGGCCATCAAGGGCAGTGTATTGTCTGAATATCTTGCTGAGCAACCCATTGATGATTACCAGCCTATGAGATTTGACTTCCCTGATGAAGACATCATGTTCATAAAAGCAAAAGATCATGAAGAGCCTGTTCACACTGAAGGGCCTGACCCGGAAGAAGAATGGACTATGATGTTTGATGGGGATGTTAATATGAACGGTCGTGGTGTTGGTGCAGTACTCATTACGCCTAAGGGAGTTCACATGCCTTTCTCGGGAAAACTCAATTTCAACTGCACTAACAACGAAGCTGAATACGAAGCTTGTATTATGGGCCTTGAGGAAGCCATTGACCTCAGGATCAAAACATTGACTGTATTCGGAGATTCAGCTCTGGTAATCAATCAAACTAACGGCAAATGGTACAGACACCAGGATCATCTGATACCTTACAGGGATTATACAAGGAGGTTATTGACTTTCTTTACAACGGTCAAGCTTGAGTATATCCCTCGAGACGAGAATCAGTTTGCAGATGCTCTGGCTACCATTTCATCCATGATCAAAGTCCAAGCTGCCAACTTTGTGCCTCGGATTTCAGTGTCCAGACTTGACAGACCAGTATATGTATTTGCAGCAGACGTTGCCAAAGATGATAAGCCTTGGTTCCATGACATTAAATGCTTCTTGGAGGATCAGACATACCCACCTGGGGCATCGTCCAATGATAAGAAGACATTAAGAAGGCTAGCTGGTAGTTTCTTCCTGAATACTGATGGTTCCCTATACAAGAGAAACTTTGATATGGTACTTCTCAGGTGCGTTGATAGAACAGAAGCAGACTTGTTGATGCACGAGGTGCACGAAGGATCCTTTGGTACCCATGCAGGAGGGCATGCCATGGCCAAAACGTTGCTAAGATCAGGCTATTACTGGATCACAATGGATGCAGACTGTTGTGCTTATACCAGAAAATGTCATAAATGCCAGATCTATGCGGATAAGGTGCATGTGCCTCCGAATCCCCTGAATGTGATGTCTTCACCCTGGCCCTTTGCCATGTGGGGCATTGATATGATTGGCAAGATCGAACCGACTGCTTCAAATGGCCACAGATTCATCCTGGTAGCTATTGACTATTTTACCAAGTGGGTTGAAGCAACTTCTTATGCAAATGTTACAAGGCAGGTGGTAGCCCGGTTTCTGAAGAGAGACATCATCTGTCGGTATGGAGTTCCCGAGCGGATCATTACTGATAATGGTTCCAACTTGAACAACAAAATGATGGCAGAGCTATGCCGGGACTTCAAGATCCAACACCACAATTCTTCTCCTTACAGGCCAAAGATGAATGGCGCTGTTGAGGCAGCTAATAAGAACATTAAGAAGATTGTGCAGAAGATGGTAGTCACCTACAAAGACTGGCATGAAATGCTACCATTTGCCTTGCATGGGTACCGTACCTCAATCAGAACATCCACTGGGGCAACACCGTATCAGCTTGTGTATGGTATGGAGGCAGTCCTACCTGTTGAAGTTGAATTACCCTCCCTGCGGGTACTAATGGATGTTAAACTGAATGAAGCAGAGTGGGTCCGATCCCGATACGAACAACTGAATCTGATTGAAGAGAAGAGATTGGCCGCAATCTGTCATGGGCAATTATATCAGAAAAGAATGAAGAAAGCCTTAGATCAGAAAGTCAGGCTCCAAGAGTACCAAGTAGGAGATCTTGTGCTGAAGAGACTCCTCCCTCCTCATACAAACCACCAGGGCAAGTGGACTCCGAACTATGAAGGACCATTCGTAGTAAAGAAAGTTTTCTCTGGTGGAGCATTGATGCTTAGCACTATGGATGGTGAAGACTTCCCGTCCCCCGTGAATTCAGATGCAGTTAAAAAATACTTCGCATAAAATGACCCGCTGGACATAAAAACAGAATGTAAGTCCAGGCAAAAATAGGGCATCCCGGCGAGTCAAAAACAGAATAAAAGACTCGGGCAAAAATAAGGGAAAATAAACAAAAAAATGTACACCCGCTGAGTTGAAAAGCCGCATTGGACAACTCAGGCAAAAATGGGTATCCCGATGGATTGAAAACCCGAAAGGGCGATCCATGAAAAATAAGGGAATAAGCGAACAACTGCATTCTGAATTCGTCTGTATCACTTACAACTTGGTAAGCTTCGAAAGGATCAAGCTTCTTTTAGAATCAGCCTTCTTCAGAAAGCAAGACGAGAAGAACGTCAAATGTCATACGAGTCATAGCAAAGGGGAAGCTCCTTGAAGCGTCGCCAACATTGCCAACATCTTGTTTCTCAATTTGTAACGATCTCCTCATTTTAGGGGATTTGTTTCTTGGACTGTATCTTGCCAATTCAGGGCACATGAATTAATAAAATCAGATTTTCAGTCATGTTTCGTCTCGTATATTTTACTTTTGTTTGCAAAAATGTATGATATCCCTAAGATACTGACTGCATAAATACAGATGCTCTTTCTACTAAGAATACGTGCTTACAGGAAATATGCTTACTCCCGGGAATGTCTAGACTCCTATGATGGAACCCAGTGAGGGATACCTCGGGATTACTTGTGCGTTTTCTCTGTCTTTTCAGGATTGCAGGTAGTCAAAGTACAACATGGGGCATGAAAGCTTCACCCCAGCAAGTTGGCAAATCATTATCTACTCAGTCTTAGCACCGGAGGTGTTTTCTCCCCAGCTGAGTTGCCATCCATTATTCCTCCTCAGCCAAGTACAAAAGCCAGGGAACCCTCTCCCCACAGAGTTTCATCTTCTGTCCAGAAGAGCAACGCCTGAAGATCTCACAACAGAGTGACGGAAGTTTCTACAAACCCCAGCTGGGTCCCCCATTACAAGGATATGTCTACCAATGATCTTATCCCCAGCTGGGATGTCCACTTCAAGCAGATCAGCCAGAGATCTTCGCAGCAGTGGGATCTGAATCCCGGATCGGTATCTTTGCATAACCATAGCATTCACATCATATTCTCTCCACAGAGTGTAGCATTCCGTCTAATACGGAGCATTACGGCAAAAATCAAACATATTTCATAATCATAAGCCATGATCTGAATCAAACACTTGTAAATACTAACAATCCATCAATGATGTACAGAAAACTCCCCAAAGTCCCCCAGCAGAAAGCTAAAGCATTCGCCTTACACTCACAAATACAAATGCACACTCCTTTTGGCACCCGTCCGTGTCCTCATTCCCCAGTAAAGTCGCCCGAGCATTCTTTACAAACAGGCCGCTTATATTACAGATACTTCTTGACACCCGTCCGTGTCATATCCCCAGCAGAAAGCCAAAGCGTCCCCTTTGCACTCACAGATACATATATATACAACTTCCCTGACACCCGTCTGTGTCGTATTCCCCAGCATAGTCACCCAAACACCTTGTAAATCATATATTTGTTTATAATACACTCTCTCCGACACTCGTCCGTGTCACTCTCCCCAGCAAGTTGAACACTCATCTATACACCGCTCGTACTTATTAATCCTGTTTTACTCATACAGATACGCGTCCGTATCTTGTATACACCACTTATATACCCTCAGATTCGACACCCATCCGTGTTCTTTGTTAACCAGTTGGTACTCGTCCGTACCATCATCTCAGAACATGCGTCAAGCGTTTGTTTCTACCTGATACTCATCCGTATCATAGTCGTAAGGATGCTCGTCCGCATCTTTAATCTATACACCGTGTCAAACACTTATGTCTTCTTGAATTTAGACACTCGTATGTGTCTACTATTCCCCAGAAGAGTCCCCGCATAATCAATACTCGTCTGTGTTCTTTGTTAACCGGTTGATACTCGTCCGTATCATCATCTCTGAACGTGCGTCAGTGTTTGTTTCTACCTGATACTCGTCCGTATCATAGTCTTAAGGATGCTCGTCCGCATCTTTAGTCTATACACAGTACCCAAACACTTACACCTTTCATTTCTTGAATGTAAACACTCGTCCATGTTTACTATTCCCCAGCAATGTCCCCAACAAAGCTTGTTGAACTATTTCCTTTTTATCTGGCATTCGTCCTATGTCATGATACCCCTTTTCGGCAGCCGTACCCTTCCAGGTGATCGTCCTTCACCTTTGGATGACCGTCCCTCATTCCTTCCCCAGCGGAGTTTCTATTCACTAGAACCCCTTCCTATCCGGCATTCGTCCTATGTCGTGATATTTAGCAGCCGTCCCCTGCTAGGTGATCGTCCTTCACCTCTTAATGATCGTCCTTCATCATTTTATCTGATGGTCGTCCCCATCGTTGATCTTGTTATCTGACATTCGTCCTATGTCATGATAAACATTGAGAGCAGCCGTACCCTGCTAGGTGATCGTCCTTCACCTCTTGATGATCGTCCTTCATCATGCTTATCCGATGGCCGTCCCCATCGTCGACCTTTTTATCCGACATCCATACTATGTCGTGATACTTTCGGCAACCGTACCTTTCCAGGTGATCGTCCTTCACCAATAGATAATCGTCCCTCATCATTTCCCCAACAGAGCAGCCGTACCCTGCCAGGTGATCGTCCTTCACCTTGATGACCGTACCTCATCATTTATTTCATTTATGCCTTGAGCTTGATGGTCGTCCCCATCATTTACCTATAATCCCCATAGAATCTTATAGCTTTACTTGATGGTCGTCCCCATCATAATCTCTTATATCCCCAGCATGTCGGTCGTCCCCGTCATCGCTATTTCCCCAGCAGTCGTCCTCTGCTCGACGGTCGTACTCCGTCGCCCGCACTTTACATTATACTTCCTTTTACAATCTATATCCCTTTTCTTCTTCATTCTGTGAGTGCAAATTTTGGACTGTCTTTGGTATTCAACCACAAGTTATCTTGTTTGCCTGTTAAGCCGTCGCTTACATCCTGCACAGCTAACTCATGTTTGAATAGGGGCAGCTGTAAACACCCCAAATTTTCCCTCACCCATTCACACCATGGCTTGTGGTCTTTTCATATGCATAAGTTCAATCATAGCATCTCATATTACATATTTGCTTCACTGCATTGGTTCAAAGTCATCTGCATCTAGGGTTTGTGATTTGAGCAATCCAAAAGCTTCTTGAGCCACTCCAAAGGTCATCAATCACTTCAAAGGGGTCCATGTGTGTTCAAGCATCATATTATATCCCCACAAAGTCAAGAAAATCAAATAATCACATGAACTGGGAATGGCATGGAAGCAGAGCCAGGTTTAACTGCACAGATGACCTAGAATTAGGGTTTTGGTTTCAAAGGCCATAACTCCAAATTTTTTGGTCATTCTTGTTTCTATTATCTCTATATGCCATAAGGATCATGAATATCAAGTTTCATGAAGAAATTCAATGGGGAAGGCATCTGATCAAGAGTTGACTTTTTGAGCAAGTCAGTGCAAAATCAGGGCATCTGAGGCCCCCAATGACCCAACCAAAGGGTGTTCTTCATCATTTTGATTATGTATGATCTTTATTTGATCATGGAAGATGTTAGAAGTTCACAAAATTGAAGAATTTCAAGCCATTTGCAAAGTTGACTTTTTGGGAAAATGACTTGTAATGGAAAATTGCCATTTTGGGAAACTTTTTCAACCCTTGCTTTTTGATTCAAAAATGCTTCAAATGGGAAAACTTTGGTCATGAAGGTTGTAGAATGGATCATTCCCTTTTTAAAAAGTACAAGAACTTGTTCTAATTCATTTTGAATCAAAAGTTATGGCTTGTCAAAGTTGGGAAAAATCACATAATTTCAAGTTTTCCACCAAAGAGGCATTTTGCAAAATGGTATGATCAAGCATTCTAAAGACTTCAAATGTGCACAAACTTATTACAACATGATCATGTGACCTCTAAAAGTCAGAATTGGCCCAAGAATATTGCATTTTGGTGCCTTGAACTTCATGAATTTCCAAAGGGGGCAAACATGTACCAACTTGCAAAAACTCATGAAGCCATGCCTCTACTTGTTACAGCTCATAGAATCTGATCCATATGAACTCCATGATCTCTGCTGAACTCAACCATGCCCCTATCACAACCTCACACTTGCCCATACCTCAAGTACAACACTTTTGACTTTTTGGCAAAAACACCCATACCAATCCCACAGTGACACAACAACTCTCTGCCCAATCCAGACTTTACAAACACACTCCAAGGGTTCATTTTCATAACACACACAAGCCTGAAACTCTCTCTAAGCCAGCATTCTCATTTTCCACCTCTTATGCAACTTCCTTCGAAACTCATCATACAAGCATCAAACATTCAAACAAACTTCACAAAACATCTCAGCATACTCCCCTGATCATTTCCCTGCCCTCATTCATCCCTGAAACATCCTCAAACTGAAACACGATTTCCTCACTTCACTGAACAGAACTTGCTCAATCTCACAAACCAGCCATTTTAAACTCCAACCAAGCATTGCAAGCTTCTCAGGAGGTTCATTAGAGGTGTTTTGGATCAAAGGGCCAGCCAGAAAGTTCCAGAGATCAAAGCTTCAGTTCAGGTGAGCTCAAGAACATTTTTTCCAGAAACATGTTTTTAAGTTCCTAAATGATTCTCTATGCTTCACTGATCATGCTGATATGTTTTGTTTCGAAAATGATTGAGTATTGAGTATGTATGATGCTTCTGAAACTTTTCTGACCTAAATGCATTTTGCTTCGATTCAGCTTTGTTGTGAAAAATAAATGTGTTTTGTTTGTTGATTCTTGATGTATGGTGTGTGGGGATCATTTCTGGGCAGAGAGATTAGATTTTAGTGACCTAGGGAAGAAGATAGCAACTTTCAGGTGAGGGTCTGGCCGGAGAAGATGACCGGAGGTCTTCTCCGACCACCTGAAAGTGATTAGTGTCTTAATTGCGTTTAGGGTTCAGTTTAAATATGGACCCTTGATCTGGTTGACTAAGTCAATCTCCCGCGCGCGTGTTTGGCCCAGATCTATCATTAAACCCTAATCTCATTTATTTAAATTAATTAATTAAGATTAGTCAGTTTGAATTTCAACCACTAGATAACGCGCGCAGTCAACTCCCGCGTCTCAGCTTTGAATCTTGGCCTTAGGATCAGCATACTTCCCATTTAAATCAATTTTAATTTCATTTTAATCCCATTTTCTTTGTCATTTATTTTAAAATACTTAGAAATATCACAAAAATATTTCCTTCTGCATTTTTACTTCAAATATTTTTCTCAATCAGAAAATGATTTTTATTTTATTTTTTGCATTAAAAATTATTTTTAAATCATTTAAAAGTTTATTTTTAATTAATTAATGAAAATTAATTAATTAAAAATACTTTTAGGTATTTAAAAATCACAAAAAAAATCATGTAACCTTTAAAAACATTTAGAAACATTGTCCAACTCTCAAACCAAATTTCTTTTTTGATTTTGATGCCTTTTGATAATTTTCATTGGAATTAATTTCATTTCAAGGCAATATTTTGTTTCAAACTTCAAAAATTCATTTCTGTCTAACCATTGAGAGTTGGAAGATGATTCTTTTTGCATTGCATCTTGTATAGCATGTAGTTTGTAGGATAAAATTGGCATGATTTGATCTTGAATTTGTAATTTGTTTTGCATTTTTCTTGACAAGGTACCTTAAAACCCTAGCAATCTTAGGAAATTCATAACTTCCACTAGGTTAAGAGTTAGATCCCCTCCTTTGGGCAGTGAGTTTGTATAGTTTTAGGGTTCCTTTGATTGAATTTTAAAATTTTTATCATGACATTTGCTTCTGGTTTTGGATTTTTGCTTTGTATGTTGCATATAACCCTAATTCATGCCTTCCTTTGCATCCATCTTTCATTTGCTTGCATCCATTGACTTGCTATGATATTTTGTGCATTCATTTGATTCATAAGACATCTTATGACATTTAGAAACATGTGTGATCATTGCATCTTTCATTTGCCATGTTGTATGTCATTTGCATTTCATAACTTTTCATGAACATTCATGGTTCAAAGCATGCTTCTCTTGCATCTATATGTTTGTATGATCATTCTAATGCCTTGCCTCATGTTTGCATCATCTCTTAGCATCATTAACATCATACTCATGCTTCTGGTTTTGGTTTGCATCATCACATTTCATCTCATTTGCATTGCATTTCATTTCTTTACTAACTTTTCAGGTGGTAAGTTGTATTGAGAAGTGAATTTGCCTTCACTTCTCACAATTTCTTTTCATCTCCTTTATGCATCATTGCTGCATTTTTGTATGTGTATTGGATTGGGCTTGCTCATTCTTGTTCATCTCTTACTTTCTTTCTTCAAGCAACTTGTCTTCTTAAGTGAAGCAAGTTGTTTTGCTTCTCCTTGCTCCTTTCATCTGCTTCCTGGTGGTTTCTCTGAAGATTTCCTTGTAAACTTCATAAACCCTAGGACTTCCAAGCATGATAACTTTTTAGGATTGTTTAGTCCCCCATTTAGCTTTTACCTTTGTGTCATCTCTTGAGTCTTCTCTTCTCATCTCATAATCAGGGACTAAACCCTAAAGGCTTTAAGGCTTTGTGATTAAGCTTATGCCTGCATCCTTCTAGTAGGATGGAGTGTATAACTTTAATCCTAAGTGTTAAACCCTTAAGGTGTTTAAATCCTTTAATCAATCCACCTAATAATCATCAAGACATCAAGCTTGTAACTTGGGCCTTGCATTAGGGTTCTAATTCTTCCTTAATTGGTTAAGAAGGACTAACCCTAGTGTTAATGGACAAGTTCCCCTCAAGTTGTCTTACAAACCATAAAACTCATTTCTTCATCTTATCATTAACTAAAATCCACTTAATAAAGGCTCTGTTTTGTCATGAGGTTAATCCCTAATCATGGATTAAGTTGAGGAGCTTTCCTCAGCTTAAACATTCTCATCTATTATCCTTCTATTAGAATGGTGTAATGAGTCTGTTTAATCCTTGATTATGGCTTAGTCTCATTACTTAACACTAAACAAAAACAACAAAAACACCTAAATAATTACAAGTAGGTTAATGATCTTAATCCTACACCATGGTGATTAAGTGTGAGATGCTGACTTCACACTTAAGGTATTCTCATTACCCCTAATCAAAGGGAAGATGAGATGAGTTTGCTAATCCATTGGTTTAGGCTTAAGCTCATTAACTTATGACAAACTTTCAAAAGCAATAAAAGACTGAAAATACAAGAACAAACAATAATCGTCTCCTCCAGGATTCTTTTCTCATCTCATTCATTCACAAACGAGAACTCGCTTCTTCCGTCTAATGCAAGACAGTTAGCACCTGAGCCAGACAGGTCATACACTTGAGCATAGACAAGTAAGCAGTTCACAAGTCAATTTATCTTTCAGTCTCTTTGGGTCGAACTACGGTGTTCTGACTTCCTCATTGCACGAGAGGATACTTAGGCATAACTTAACGGTTATCGAACAAAAGTCTCTGTATATGCCCCCTCTTTCCAGCATCATTCTTTAAGCCTCATAGTCTTGAGCATTTCATTCTTGTTCTCACACTGACACTTCTCTTATACACTTCACACTTCTTTTACACTGACACTTGCATTCTTTTCCGGCTTTGATACACAAATTGCACTGACACTACCCTGTCGTACCTCGAAAAATACGATCCTAAAACAAAACAACAGAGTCGCCACCTAATTCTATTTATTCTACAAGAGAAAAGGGAGATATAGATACAACCTAATAAGGATAAGGAATGGTTTACGAAACCAAATTCTAAGTTCGGGAGTCGGTTACGCAAGGGGAAGGTATTAGCACCCCTCACATCCGTTGTACTCAACGGGAACCTCTTAGCTTAACTATGCGATTAAATGTTTGATCTTAAGTCTTTATCTTCTAAATGTCTGTTAATATGTTTGTTAAAGTTTTAAATTATTATTATGGAGAAAAATGGTTAATTTTTATTTATTGATTTAAACAGAGAAATAATTAAATTTTTTATTAGGGTGACGGAAAGACAGTTAATTTTTTATTATTGTGCTCGCGAAGGATTAAAATCCCCGTGCCTACGTATTCCCTTGTGCAATGGGAAAGTCAGAGCTTCGTAGTTCGTGCTACTACGGTTTGTGGTTTTTATTGAACAGTTATTTAAAACGCATTCTACTGATGAGCGTTGGCTTATACTCGCGGTGGAGGCTGAAGCACTAACTCGTTCGAGAGATAGAATGATTTAAACAATGTTCGTTTTAGAAGAAAGTGTTTGACTTTGTTAAAGGTGTTTTAAAGCGAGAGGGCGAATGAACCACGCGTGGGGCTAGCCCATGTTGCAGTTGCATTCAAGAACGTGCGGAGTGCGAGACTCCGGAGTTCAGTTACTCGCTAATTAATTATGAAAGTGCTTTGAATTGGTTGGTATGTTTTAATTTGAGATTTGAATATTTGATATACGAATGGTGATTGAACCAACGCGTGGGGCTAGCCCATTTGCGGTTCAATCCAGAACGTGCGGAATGCTAGACTCCGGAGTTCCTTTTTTCGTAAATTAATTAAGATGAATTGAATTGTTTTTATATGAACGGTGATTGAACCAACGCGCGGGGCTAGCCCATTTGCGGTTCAATCCAGAACGTGCGGAATGCTAGACTCCGGAGTTCCGTTTTCATAATTTTTAATTAATTAAATAAATGAATATTGTTTTTTAGATGTTTTGAATAACGAAGGAGTGAACGAACAATACGCGTGGGGCTAGCCCAGTTGCAGTTCGTTCTAGAACGTGCGGAGTGCTAGACTCCGGAATTCTATTCCTTGTTAAATTATTTAAGATACGCGAAAACGTGCAGACGGCAATCATTTGGTAATCGACTTATGTGTGTGCAAATGGTGTATAAATTATTAATTAACCTGACGTTTGAACGATAAGTTTTCCTCCGAAGATTCAAGTTGACACGGCAAAGTCACTTCTTAAATAATAAAGGTTTAGTAAAAAAAACTCGGATTAATGCTCTCATCTTTTTAAATTTTCCTTTTCTATAGTCATGAAATAAAAAATAAAAAAATAGAGAAAACAAAATCACCATTTTCAAGAACTAATTTAAACTTTAGTAAAAAACTAAATCAACTAATTAAGATACTTAAAATAAAACTTAAACAAACAAAAAAACATAAACAAAAAAGAAGCTGAAACTCAACACAGGAGAGTCCACTGGGCTCGGATCAAAACTGAACCAGTCCTAATGTCTAAATGAACATGAGGTGCGGAAGACTAGTAGATGTAATGCTCATGGGGAAAAGGCACCTCACATTACTAACAGGCACGTGGTTATTGCCGCAAATTCAACGGGAAAAGAACGGTCATGAAGACCTTTTACTTTTCAAGACAAAAGGAAATAGAAGATAATAAAACCAGAAACAGAAATGAGTTATATCAAATCCTGGCACACTACCCGTTGAATCATGCATAAACTCAAAAGGGGGAAACAAAACAAAAGCAAACAAGTGAGAAACCGAAAACTCTCCTTGTTCTTCAAATTTCTACTTAGCCATGAACCAAACCGTTAATCAAAACATGAATTGAAACAGATGAAAGAAACAAAAAAATAAGCAAACCCTAATCCCCAAATCAAAACTCTCGAACCCAGACTTCAATATCTCAGCGGGGTTACGATTTGCATCAATCGGTTCAGAGTGATAAAACGATAAAGGAGTTCGAGGTCTACCGATTCGAAGCTTTAAAAGGTAATCTGTCTCCCTCCTTGATCGTCTTTCAGCTCGTGATTTCTTCTTCTTCTTCTTTCTTCTGTTTTCGGCTTGTTGATGTTGCGTTCTCGTTACGGATGGTTTGGCGGTTGTCCGTCCTTTAGGGTTTTCTGTGATGCATCTTGATGTTCTGATGAACTTAGGGTTTTCTTGTGATATGCCCGTTAGGTTTTTGTGTGTGATTTTTGATGCGGCTAGGGTTTTTTCGATGAGCTTTGTATCCTTGTGTCTTTCAAGATCGGTGTCGTTAGGGTTTGATTGATATTGTTGGCTCGGATTTGGTTGTTGCTATATGTTTTTTTCAAAATGAACTCTCCCAGGTTTAGTGTTTCTCGTTGTTCTTAACTGTGTGAGTTGAGCCCCTTTTCTTTTTTTTTTCTGAAAAACGTCTTCCCCTTTATAGTGGGAGATTAGGGTTTTCAAATGAAGTGAAACTTGTTGGAGAAGTTTAAGGTATCAGAATTTTTGTTTTGTATCGATGGGATGTCTTTTTCGGAGGCAGGTCTTTGTTCATGGAGCAGAGCTCTTTCACAAATTAGTGCAAACAGATTGACCCTCTTTATTGTTGACAGGCAGGATTACCCGATTTGTGAATGTTGTGAAGTGATGGAGGGAAGACAAGCAACTGTGATTCTGCTTTGAAGCAGGCCTGAAACTTTCTCCTCTTTACTAATTTCTCACAAAACCAACTAATGCCTTGCTGTTATCTCTATCTGGTTGAAGCTTTTCCTCTTTTGGTTCCTCTCTATTTTCTGACCCTGAGCTTTTTGTGTTTGACAGGTCTTGGTTAATGTGAGGTGAAGACAACTATTCTGATATGTTTAGCTGTTTGTATCTTGGGTACTGCACTAATTGGTTCACACTAACTCGGTTTGAAATGAACCGATTCGGTTGAACTCTGAAGGAATTAGCTTCACTGCTTTTGTTAGGTTTATCAATATTTTCACTGTCCTGAGGTTATCATTTTTACTGACTCAGTTCGTTTTTTACAGGTGAAGGAAATGGCGGCTTTTATTTGTCACTATTGTGTCTTGAAGGAGACTGAGTTGTATCTTGAATACCGTTGCGACATATTGCTAAACCTGCACTGAACCGTGCACTACTGACTTTTTACATCCCTTGGTTCTCGAACGCGTCAATGTTATCTTTTCTGTTCATTTCTTCATTCACCGTAAAATTCAAATTCATTGTTATCCTTTTTGTATGTAACAGGTTGTAGCGCGGCTAGGATTCAAGTTGAACCTCAAAAGGTGCAAAGGAATGGAACTCGTATTGTTTCGCCATAGAGACAACCATACCAATGTTGTTACGTGAAGTAATCAAACCTTTCCATGATTTTGCCGCTCTTCTCATAATCCTAGGTTCGTAGTTGCTCACCCTTTGTAGGTCTTCTCTTAAAACAGTATGATGCCAGAAAAAATGGTATGATTATGTGATCGCCATTCGAATATGCTAGATGGACTAATGTTATGACATGATCTTGGAAATCAAAACTGACATTTGGGAAATTAACATAATGCAATGTTAACATTGAAAAGACAGTATTATGATAAACTGCTTTGGTTACGTATGGCAAGTATATGTGAATAGATTTAACCCTCAAGTAAGAAGTAACTGTCTTTAGTAACATGAGTTTGAATGATAATGCTGAATTGTGAATGCTAATCCTTTTTGCTTATCTTGTGTGAGGTGTCTTTCATGCTCAAAAGCTTATGCTGCTGCTATGCGTTTTCTTTTTGGGATCGCATTGGCTGATGATTGCTGTATGTTGGTTCTGTTTTACTGTAAAAAGAAACCTGAATTCTAACCCGTCTTGGATTTGTTTCTGCAGATTGGACTGAGGCAACATTTGGGATGGAACACGATACATGGAACTGAAATCCTGAGGCAATTTTAAAGTGGGGATGAAAGCTGGAAGGGGACAAGCAAACCGGCCAATTGTCATTGTGTAAGATTTTTTTTGACCTTGTTCAAACGTATTCAGGCTGTCCTCCAACGTTTTTTTTGCCATGGAAAATCATACTAACATCGTCATGTGATCGTAGGACTTTAGGTTATTCATTGATTGTTTTGTTCAAGATTTCTGAATCATGCTCCATGTCTTCCGTAATAGCTTCAGACCCAAGATAGGTCTGACCTGTGTAAGGTCCCACTTCGTCAGCTTGGCGGGGATCGTGATTGGCTTTGAGAAGTCATATCCATGGACTAACATTATCCATTTTTCTGATTGTTGTAGGGCAATGTTTTGCTTCCTCTCCATTGGAATCAACTGGACATGCTCTTTGCCAAACAAATCAAGAACTGACGTCAACAAAAGTGGCTAAGACCTCAGCTGAAATGCTTGTATCAAATGCTGCTACCGTGATGAGCTTTGGGACATTCCCATCGAGGTGGAAGGAAAGGAAACCAAAAAAAGTGCAGCTATGGCTAGACCTATAGCCCAAACAAATGATGTTCATTCCAATGGCGCAAATTTTGAACTGATAGTGTGTCCAATGAGTTGGTTGTACAAATGAAACTCTTTGTTGTGAGTAGTGAGTACCAGGATGACTCTTGTCCCCCATCTTGAAGTGAAACAAACAATCCAAAAGTATTAAAATTGGATTTCAGAATTTTTGTATACATGCCTTGTATTTTTTTTACTTATGATTCTTTAATGACAATATGATTCCTTTTGTAAACTCATATCAAAATACTGGACACACATCTCCTTTTTTCAATGTATTTCTCAATTTAATTCTATTAGAATAATCATCTTTGGTTCATGTATTATTCTAAATCTTTAAAATAAGTCTTTCTTTCCTTAAAGCAAAAAGAAAACACACCCTTTAGCGACCAATTGAAGAGGCCTTAGCAATTCCGTTTGCATTTTATGCATCTTCCTTTCCTTTCCAAATCATCAAACACAGGCCCGTCTGACAAACAATTCTGAGCAAATCATGTCTTATTTTCTTTGATGACCCTGATCCAATTAGCAACATAATTCCAGTAAACCCAATTCACCTATCTAGGCTTCCAGGGATTAAACCAAAACTTCTCACACCATAAAGATCAGAATCCCAAATATTTGTTTCAAAACAAAACATATCCTCCTTGCCATTCTTGCAAAAACTCACAATACAATGTATGCATTTGGTGTGCTGATGATGAGAAAAAAAACATGATACGAAAGTTTAGGGGTAAAATTTGGGGTGTGACAGTTGCCCCTATTTAAATAACTTCACCAGATAAAATGAGTGATGTGAATCCTCATACCATCGGAATGAAAGATATTTAAATATAGAAATAACCGGAAATTTTGCCCCTAAATGCACAGACATGCTATAAACTTATGAGGGACTCCTATTGGACTAGGGATATGATATGCGAGATGCAATGGCCTAACATGCTGATTTTTAAATGATGAATATGCTGGGTATGGTATGATGCAGACAAATGCAACGGTGATTCACAGAAATGCAAATGGGGTGAAGACTCACCGGGGGTAACAGTACGCTGGGGATGATAAGACAAAAACGGGATATATTCAAAGTGATAAATCAGCAGGTTCAAGTGTAACTGCTGGCACTAAGAATGACAGAAGACAGGAAATAAAACGTAAGATTAAAGACAGACTATCTGAAGTGATGAGTTAGCAAGTTCAAAGTGGTTGCTGGGGGTCTCAATACAGCGATTCAGTAATTGAGAAAGATAGAAGTGATCTCGACTTGGAAGTCAGGAGAACAAAAATAACAGGTATTGACACGGCGGTCAAAAAATAAGCAAATATTGACACAGTGATCGGAAAATAAAATAACGGATGTCGACACAACTGTCGTGAAATAAAATAACAGATATTGACGTGGTGGTCGGGAAATAACAGATAAAGACGCGGTGGTCTGGAAATAAAATGACAGACAAAGACTCGGTGGTCCGGAAAATAAAAGTTCAGGTAAAGACGCGGTGGTCTGGAAATAAAAGACAGGTAAAGACGCGGTGGTCTGGAAATGAAATGACAGACAAAGACTCGGTGGTCTGGAAATAAAATAACAGGCAACGACACGGTGGTCTGGAAATAAAATAACCTGATAGAGACGCGGTGGTCAGAAAATAAAAATAACAGGTAGTGACATGGTGGTCTGGAAAATAAAATTTCGGGCGTTGACACGAGGGTCAGGAAAATAAAATTCAGGTAAAGACGCAGTGGTCTGGAAATAAAAGACAGGCAAAGACGCGGTGGTCTGGAAAATAAAATAACCGATAGAGACGCGGTGGTCGGGAAATGAAATGACAGACAAAGACGCGGGAGTCTAAAAATAACAGGCGAAGATGCGGTGGTCTGGAAATAGAATAACAGATAGAGACGCGGTGGTCTGGAAATAAAATGACAGATAGAGACGCGGTGGTCTGGAAATAAAATGACAGATAGAGACGCGGTGGTCTGGAAATAAAATAACTGATAAAGACGCGGTGGTCTGGAAATAAAATAATAAACAGAGACGCGGTGGTCAGGAAATAAAAGACAGGCAAAGACGCGGTGGTCTGGAAAATAAAATTCAACACGGTGGTTGGAGAAATAAATAACTGTCATAAGTCCAAAATAGCAAATCAACAGGTTCAAGTGTGGCTGTTGAAAATCAAGGATCGGAAAATAAAAATAGCATTCAGGCAGTGGCTTTGTGCATACATACTGACATTGGGAGTAGCATGCGAAACGTTTAAAGATAAATCAAATGGCTCTAAGCGACCAGGCCGGAAAATAAGAATAAATGTTGGAGTTTTCGGCGAGATAAACGACCAACCTCAGGAAATTCTTAAAACAAAGAACTTTTAGAAAACTACCAGGGAAACACAGACGTATCTGAATCAGACAATTCTAAGTCTTAAGCAAACAGCTTGAAGGATTCGTGCCATTGATAATTGGACTAAAAGAAGTATTGGTTGTACCACAGTACATCAAGGAGGACCTCTGCGGGGGATATTAGTGTTGCTGGGCAACAGACTCGGTTAGCCACACTGTGATGTACCAACAAACAGTGGACTTAAAATAACAAAAGACAGTAATCTGGATCCGGGGTTAGACAGACGACAACTGGGGATAGACAGATGATTATGCCAAATGCTTATGCGATGAACATGATGCGGATGATCATGATATGAAAATGCCGACTCTATGGAGAGACAGAGAGTTTTGATAAAGCAAGAAGAGTAGGATCTCAATGCAAATACTCAGACGAGTAAAAAAGAAAGATGCTGGGAGATATCTTCAAACTTGGAAATTGATACTTGATCCAAGGATCCATCCAAGAGTGCTACCAGCTGTTAATCCTCTGTGGGGATTTCTGTAATAATTGCATGCGAGTGTTGTCACCAGCCAAAGGTTTTTAGAAGACAGAGAATCTTTTAATTTTTCTAAAGTCAAAGAAATTTGAATGTTTTCCCGTACGTTTTCAAAACTGTTTCTAAAAAAAAAAAAAATTTGTCATTTTCAAAGTTAAATTGTAATTCAATAAAGACATTTTGCATAACAAAGAAAATAAGAACTGAAAGACAGAGTTTAAAGACAAAGGTTGTATTTCATTCAAGAATGGTAGCTTGCCAATAGCAAAAGCTCCATAGAAAATTACAATTTGAAAATGGCAATGGGGAAAGGTCTACATTGAATCCAACGACCATTATAATCCCTAATAGCTAAAACCGCCCAACACCTTGCTTCTGACAAGAGCGACTGGATTGGTCTTCAGGTAATGATCTTCAGTAATGATAAACACCATCTGATACAGTCAAATGCCTTTGTCCCTAACTTTTGCCTGGACCGCCCTTTCGGGTTTTCAATCCACCGGGACGCTCTTTTTTGCCTAAGCCGCCCTTTCGGGTTTTCAACTTAGCGAGCTCTATTTTTTTATTTTTATCCCTAATTTTTGCCTGGATCTCCTTCATAGGTTGTGATCCACCGGGATACCCATTTTTGCATAGGTCTCCATTTCTGGTTTTCGACCTATCGGGCTTTATTTAGGCATAATATTTTTTGACTGCATCAGAATTCACCGGGTGTTTCAGTTGTTCACCATCCATAGTTGTGAGGATTAAGGAACCTCCGGAGAATGCCACCTTCACAACATATGGGCCTTCATAGTTAGGACTCCATTTCCCACGCATGTCTTTGTGGACTGGCAAGACTTTCTTGAGTACAAGGTCCCCTTTTTTGAATTCTCGGAGGTGGACTTTCTTGTCAAAAGCTCTCTTGATGCGCTTCTGGTACAACTGGCCATGGCACATGGCGGTCATTCTCTTCTCATCAATGAGGTTTAGTTGGTCATATCTGCTCTGGACCCACTCAGCTTCCTCCAGTTTGGTTTCCATCAAGATCCTCAAAGATGGTATCTCTACTTCGATAGGGAGAACTGCATCCATCCCATACACCAAAGAGAAAGGGGTTGCCCCTGTTGAAGTGCGAACTGATGTTCTGTATCCGTGTAAGGAATACGGTAACATCTCATGCCAGTCTTTGTAAGTCTTTACCATCTTCTGCAAGATCTTTTTGATGTTCTTGTTTGCAGCTTCAACAGCTCCATTCATCTTCGGACGGTAAGGAGAAGAATTATGATGTTCAATTTTGAAAGTATCACACAACTCCTTCATTGTCTTGTTGTTCAAATTAGTCCCATTATCTGTGATGATTCGGCTTGGGATCCCATATCGGCAGATAATTTGGTTCTTGATGAAACGGGCAACCACTTGCTTTGTCACGTTGGCGTAAGAAGCTGCTTCTACCCACTTGGTAAAGTAGTCAATGGCAACCAAAATAAACCGGTGACCGTTGGAAGCTTTAGGCTCAATTGCCCCTATCATGTCAATGCCCCACATTGAGAAAGGCCAAGGCGATGACAGAACATTCAAAAGTG
Source organism: Lathyrus aphaca (assembly GCA_963966055.1). Taxonomy (NCBI): domain Eukaryota; kingdom Viridiplantae; phylum Streptophyta; class Magnoliopsida; order Fabales; family Fabaceae; genus Lathyrus; species Lathyrus aphaca. Next base: position 302,461,827 of record OZ014524.1, on the reverse strand, counting down.
TCGGAGGTACGTGCACCTTATCGGCATAAATCTGGCATTTATGACACTTCCTGGCGTATTTGAAACAATCTGATTCCATGGTCAACCAGAAGTATCCGGCTCTCAAAATCTTCCTGGACATGGCATGTCCATTGGCATGTGTTCCAAATGATCCTTCATGAATTTCCTTGATCAATAAGTCTGCTTCGCGCTTGTCCACACATCTGAGCAGAACCATATCATGATTTCTCTTGTAAAGTACATTGTTGCTGAGGAAGAACTTGGACGCCAATCTTCTCAAAGTCTTCCTGTCCAGAGTTGTTGCATCAATTGGGTACTCCTGGTTTTGCAAGTAGTTCTTGATGTCATAGAACCATGGTTTCTCATCAGTTTCTTCTTCGACCAGCAGACAGTAGGCAGGTGCGTTTTTTCGCTCGATTGTAATGAGCGGCGCTTCATTAAGAAACCTGACTTGAAACATAGAGGCCAACATAGCCAAAGCATCTGCAATTTGATTTTCTGCCCTTGGAACATGATGAAAAGTGACTTCATCAAAGTATTTGATCAATTCCACAACATGGGCACGGTATGGGATCAACTTCTCATCACGGGTCTCCCATTCACCTCTGACTTGATATATTACCAAAGCTGAGTCTCCATATACATCAAGGATCTTGATTCTAGTATCGATTGCAGCTTCGATACCCAAAATACATGCTTCGTACTCTGCGATGTTGTTTGTACATTCGAAACATAATCTGGCTGTGAAGGGAGTATAACCACCATCGGGATTCATCAAGACAACTCCTACACCATGCCCCATGTAGTTAGAGGAACCATCAAACATCATCTTCCAACGGGACCCTGGCTCGGGACCTTCATCCGGATCTGGAACTTTGCAGTCCTTTATCAGCATAATATCTTCGTCCGGGAAATCGAATTTCAAAGGTTCATAATTTTCGACAGGATGATCAGCAAGGTATTAAGATAAGACACTGCCTTTAATAGACTTCTGGGTTACGTACTGGATGTCATATTCGGATAACAACATGTGCCAACGGGCAAGTCTTCCATTCAAAGCAGGCTTCTCAAAGATGTACTTTATCGGATCCATCTTTGCGATCAACAAAGTGGTGTGACAAATCATATACTGCCTGAGACGTTTGGCCGCCCACGCCAGAGCACAACAAGTCTTCTCTAAAAGCGAATATCTGCTTTCACAGTCAGTGAACTTCTTGCTTAGGTAATAAATGGCGTGCTCCTTACGACCAGTCCCATCTTGTTGGCCTAATACGCAACCCATAGATCCCTCGAGTACAGTCAGGTACATGAAGAGAGGTTTCCCTGGAGTAGGTGGGATTAAGATAGGAGGTTCTTGCAGATAAACCTTGATCTTCTCAAAAGCTAGTTGACAATCAGGACTCCACTCAATTGCTTGATTCTTCCGGAACAACTTGAATAACGGTTCACAGGTAGCAGTCATATTGGAGATAAATCTAGAGATGTAGTTCAGTCTTCCTAGGAAACCTCTGACTTGCTTTTCTATTTTTGGAGCTGGCATCTCTTGAATTGCTCTGACCTTATCCGGATCTACTTCGATTCCTTGCTGGCTAACAATAAAACCGAGTAGCTTTCCTGATCGGACACCAAAGGTACACTTAGCTGGATTCAGACGCAGCTGGAACTTTCTGAGACGCTCAAATAACTTCAGGAGATGATTCAAATGATCCTCCTCACTCTGTGATTTGGCAATCATATCATCCACATAAACTTCTATCTCTTTATGCATCATATCATGGAAAAGGGTGACCATTGCCCTTTGATAAGTGGCTCCCGCATTTCTAAGACCGAATGGCATAACTTGGTAACAGTATGTGCCCCATGGTGTGATAAAAGTGGTCTTTTCCATATCATCAGGATCCATCTTAATCTGGTTGTATCCTGAGAAACCATCCATGAATGAGAAAACAGCAAACTTGGCAGTGTTGTCAACCAATGTATCAATGTGCGGAAGAGGGAAATCGTCCTTGGGACTGGCTTTGTTCAGATCTCTATAGTCCACGCACATCCTAACCTTGCCGTCTTTCTTGGGGACTGGCACGATGTTAGCTACCCACTCAGGGTACTTTGCAACCGCAAGGAATCCAGCATCAAACTGTCTTTTGACCTCCTCTCTAATCTTCAAAGCCATGTCTGGTCTTGTTCTTCGGAGCTTTTGCTTTACGGGAGGACAATCTGGTCGAAGTGGCAACTTATGAACAACTATGTTTGTGTCCAAACCGGGCATATCCTGGTACGACCATGCAAACACATCCACATACTCTTTGAGAAGCTTGACCAATCTTTCTCTGACGTCTGCCCCAAGTGTTGTACCAATCTTGACTTCCTTCTTATCTTCATCGGTGCCAAGGTTGATGGTCTCAACCTGCTCCTTATGCGGCTGAAGATCTGTGTGCTCATCCTCAACTAATCTTGCCAGTTCTTCGGGAATATCACAATCTTCCTCACTTTCATCTTCAGCTTGGTAGATGGGCGAATCGAAGTTAGGAGGGAATATAGAGTCATTGGATTCAACAGGGTTTTTATTTGTTCTGCATATGAGAATGATTTGCTTTTATTAAAAGTGAAAAACAGAGAGATATAAGAAAACTTTTATTTAGCTTTGAAAGATTGCCATTTTCCTTTTAAAAGTGAAAAGAGAAAAACAGTAAATAAAACAAATTAAGAATTTAACAAAATGCCTTCATTGATTAATTAACTTGAAAAATGAAAGGGGCCCTACAAAATGATCCCATAGCCTTGGGCAGGGCTAGGGAACTTTGAAAACACTTAAAAACAACAAATTACTTTGACAATGGAAAAAACTCTGGGATCTCGACTGCCTCCCAATTGTCCAAGGCTTCTTCACACTGATACACCAAATGGTTCACATCTTCATCTTCAAAAACTCCATCAACTGCATTGACCTGATAACCAGCACTGGAGAACACTTCTTGAATGGTCTTCGGACGTCCTTTAGCGGAGGTTGACGCTCCTTCCTTCCCATGAGTTGGTTTGTAACCCAACCCGCAACGATCTAGCTTCTGCTTGACCTCGATGACATCACCCCAACCTTCATAGCTTCTTTCTTCAATGGCGGAAATGGTACTCTTCAGCGATGCAAAAGATGGGATACCCTTCCCTTTTGGTTCCTCTACTTCCACAAGGACAGCATTGGCTATCTCAAGAGCTTGGAAAGAAGTTTCCAAAGCATCTTCATCAGCCTCAATATAGCTAAAGGATGAAAGGTTGCTAACCATGAGATCTTCTTCCCCAGACACGGTTACCAGCTTGTTATCGACCACAAACTTCATCTTTTGATGTAGGGTAGAAGTGACTGCCCCAGCGGCATGGATCCAAGGTCTTCCCAGCAAGCAGCTGTAATTAGGATTGATGTCCATAACCTGGAAAGTGATTTTGAAGACCTGTGGCCCAATCAAGATTGGTAGGTCTACTTCTCCAATAACCGTCCTCCTTGACCCATCAAAAGCTTTTACAATCAGTGCACTGGGCCTCATCTCTGCCCCTTGATAAGATAACTTAGCCAGTGTTCTTTTCGGCAAAACATTCAATGAAGATCCTGTATCCACAAGAACTCTTGCTAAAGTATCCTCTTGACATTTCACTGATATGTGGAGAGCACGGTTGTGGTCCAAGCCCTCCTTCGGAAGATCCTCCGTACTGAAACTGAGGTTGTTACACGCAGTGATATTGGCAATGACTCCATCAAACTGATTCACTGTTATATCATGCGTAACATGAGCTTGGGCTAGCAACTTCTGAAGCGCACTTCGATGAGCCGGAGAATGCATAAGAAGTGATAGGATAGATATTTTGGAAGGCGTTTGATGTAGTTGATCAATTACCTTATAATCACTCTTCTTTATGATTCTGAGGAACTCTGCATCCTCTTCTCCCAAGACTACCTCTTTATCTTTGTTGACAACAGCTGGTATGACTTCTTTAGGCGGAGCCATATTGGCTTGCTGGGTATATACACGACCACTGCGAGTCCAACGACCTGCACCCGCTATGTCAGTACTTGCAACTTTTGAACCTTCCTTCTGATTAGCTTTATCAATCTTCTGTTGAACTTTCCCTGTATCATACTTCCAAGGAACTGCTTTAGTGTCTTCATAACGGAAAGAGTTACTCCTTTGTTCAAATCTTGGCTCAGGTATATTGAAAATTGGCACCACAGATTCTGGAGTATTGAAGACAGGTTGAACTCCTGAAGATTCAGGCAGATTGAACACTGGCACCCAGGTAGAATTAGATTCAGGCAAGTTAAAAATCGGTTCAATCACTGCCACTTCATTCTTCTTCGTATGACCGCTCACTTGTAAGACACCTTCATCAATCAAATCTTGAACATCTTTCAAGATCAGTTCACATCCCCTTGGGCTATTTGCACAAGCTTCACAATTCTCATGACGGCTCTTCAGTATACCCGCCTCCACTAATTTTGCATGGAAGTCTCGAAGCGGGGTCTTGATCTCCGTAGCGTTGAAAATCGAACCTTCTTCAGACTCGTCAACAATAGCATTTATGGACCCATGCTTGGGTAAAGGATTATCTTTGACATTCGGACCAGTATTCCCAAATGACAGAATGTTCTTATCCATTAGATCCTTCACAGCATACCTCAAAGCAATGCAACTTTCCAAATCGTGCCCCGGAGCACCTTCATGGAACAAACAGTGGGCATTTGAGTTGTAACCTGGTGGGAGCGGATCGGGTGGAGGACCTAAAGGCCTTGGAGTAACCAAGCCTTTCTTCAGCAGTGAAGGATATAACTCAGTATAAGTCATAGGGATTCAAGGATTAGGAGGCCTTCCACCTGGTCTTCTATTCTGAAAATTGGGATTTGGATGAGGAGCTGGAGTCCTCTGCTGGTAGGCTGAAGCATTGGGCGCTTGTTGATAGCCTGGATTGTTGAGCATTGGTTGATAAGGTTGAATCATTGGAGCCGCTTGTTGATACATCGGTACTGCTTGAGTTGGCCGATACATCGGGACCTGTGGATTAAATGACGGTTGGACTGCCGCTACATAAGGATGTTGGGCATACTGTTGTGGATGAGCATACTGCCGTTGATGAGGTGAAGGTCTTTGCCACAGCGGATTTCTTCTTTGACTTGCCATTATTGCATTTGTCTCACCCTCCTTCTTTTTGTGAAAATTACTGGTAAATTTCTTGCCAATATTTCCACTACCAGTGCTAGAACTGCCAGATGCACCACTCATCTTTCCACTTTTCAAACCGAGTTCTACCTTGATTCCCACAGCCACTAAATCAGAGAAGCTAGCAGTTATGCTTCCCACCATTCTCTCATAGAATTCTGGTCGCACAGTGTCAACAAACCAGTCAGCTAATTCTTTTTCAGTCAATGGGGGCTCTACTTGAGAAGCGGTCCCTCTCCACCTCTGAGCATACTCTTTAAAGGATTCAGACTCTTTCTGGGACATGCTTAGCAATTGCCTCCTATCAGGAGCAAGGTCCATGTTGTATTTGTATTGTTGGATGAAAGCATCTGCCAAGTCTTGGAAACTGCGAACCTTCGACTGGTCAAGCGTCAGATACCATTTAGAGGAGATTCCCTTCAGACTGTCCTGGAAGCAATGGATCATTAATTTATCATTCTCCACCTGTGCAGCCATTCTTCGATAGTACATCAAAAGATGGTTCTTAGGACAAGTTGCACCCTCATACATATCAAAGGTGGGTATCTTGAACTTTGGAGGTATTACCAATCCAGACACCAGACACATCTCTCTGGCAGCGGCACCAAAGATCTGGTCACCTTCAATCGCTCTTAACCTTTTTTCAAGGGTATCAAAATTCTCCTGCATCTTCACATGTTTCTCATCCCCGTTTTCAGACATATCTGGCGCTTCATACCCCTGATGGTCATTAAAATACGGTTGAGCACGGGTGTGCACAATGTCCTGTGTAAAATTAGCAACTGCATGGTTCTCTTCATTAGTCACAGGAACAATTTGTTGAGCAGCAAATCCTTGAGGAGGAGGCACAAAACCTTGGAAAGGAAATGCCATGCCCTGAGAAGGAGGTGCGAAACTTTGAGAATCTAAACCTTGGGACGGAGGGAAGAAACCCTGAGCAGCAAGTCCTTGAGAAGAAGGAATGAAACTTTGAGTAGCAAAACCTTGAGAAGGGGGGAAGAAACCCTGAGTAGCAAGTCCTTGGGAAGAAGGAATGAAACTTTGAGTAGCAAAACCTTGAGAAGGAGGTATAAAACTTTGAGTAGCAAACCCTTGTGAAGGAGGTATAAAACTTTGAGTAGCAAACCCTTGTGAAGGAGGAATAAAACTTTGAGTAGCAAACCCTGAAGAAGAAGGAATAAAACTTTGAGAAGCAAAACCATGAGGAGGAGGGACGAATCCATGAGGAAGTCCAAAAGGAGGCCAGGTCACAGGGGTAATGACTGATGATGTAGGCTGGGTCGTTGCAGTGACAACTTCAGTCGTTGCAGTGACAATTTCTGACACCACAGTCTGCTGGGTATCCAACTTCGCTCGAATGACTTGCAACATTTCCATCATCTGACCCATATTTCCACGAAGGTCAGAAAGCTCTTCATTAACTTTGTCCATTTCAGGGTCCCTGTCAGCCATCTTCTTCTTGGCCTGGGCTCGGGTTGAGTACTTGCGTGAGATCCTCAGTGTGACAGCTGGAAAGGAGTTGACGAGAATGAGTTTTGACAGAATGCAGATGCAGAGATGCAAATATGAGTAAAAAAAATAGTAAATGCCTCAAGGGACTTAAGAAGTTGCTGCAAAATGTCAAAATGGGTAAAGTTTCTTGTTATTTCCCAAAACTAATGAACTGAAATCCATTCCGGGTAAAATTTATGAGGTTTGCAACAAAACTTCTTTGTTCCTTGAAGCATTTGCTAAAATGATGCATATGATGCTAAGATGCAATGATGCAAGGATGCAAGGGTGCAGCGGGTAAATTCGGAACCTTCCTAACAGGTGGGCTATAAGAGAGTTGTTCTACTTTTTACTACCCATAAGTCCTACTCACAGGATAGTTTCTACGGTAATGGTTTAAGGAAACTCAAGGTCACGGACGTTTATCGTATTAACACCCCGCCGCAGGCTAGCTGCATTGTGACGATAATAACGATAAGGTCTACCTTGAGTGGAGTTCTCATGCTAGGCGTGCAAGGAGCGAGTCCTTGGAACCTAGCATTACACAACTACCAATATTGAAACAGGTTCTAGGGGGTCCCAGAATCACAGCCCTTTCATGAATCAGGTCCCGCGACAGGCTAGCTGCGTTGTGACAAGATCTATGAAAAGTCTAACTATCTGGGGGAGCTTTCATGTTAGGCGTGCAAGGAGCGAGTCCTTGGAGACTAACACTAATAACATCCAATTCTAAACTTAGGTGTTTCCTCTGCTTTTTCCACCACTCAAAATTGCTTACAATGTGACCCCGAGATCCCACAGACAAATAATATAACGAGGGAATAAAAGGAAAGCGATAAAAGAACAAATAAACAAACATAAATAATAAACATAAAGCAGACAATAAGAGATAAGATCAAACAAATAAACACACAAAACTAAGTTAGGCTCGACTCTCTCTAGCATGGAGCTCATCCCCAGCAGAGTCGCCAACTGTCGTACCTCGAAAAATACGATCCTAAAACAAAACAACAGAGTCGCCACCTAATTCTATTTATTCTACAAGAGAAAAGGGAGATATAGATACAACCTAATAAGGATAAGGAATGGTTTACGAAACCAAATTCTAAGTTCGGGAGTCGGTTACGCAAGGGGAAGGTATTAGCACCCCTCACATCCGTTGTACTCAACGGGAACCTCTTAGCTTAACTATGCGATTAAATGTTTGATCTTAAGTCTTTATCTTCTAAATGTCTGTTAATATGTTTGTTAAAGTTTTAAATTATTATTATGGAGAAAAATGGTTAATTTTTATTTATTGATTTAAACAGAGAAATAATTAAATTTTTTATTAGGGTGACGGAAAGACAGTTAATTTTTTATTATTGTGCTCGCGAAGGATTAAAATCCCCGTGCCTACGTATTCCCTTGTGCAATGGGAAAGTCAGAGCTTCGTAGTTCGTGCTACTACGGTTTGTGGTTTTTATTGAACAGTTATTTAAAACGCATTCTACTGATGAGCGTTGGCTTATACTCGCGGTGGAGGCTGAAGCACTAACTCGTTCGAGAGATAGAATGATTTAAACAATGTTCGTTTTAGAAGAAAGTGTTTGACTTTGTTAAAGGTGTTTTAAAGCGAGAGGGCGAATGAACCACGCGTGGGGCTAGCCCATGTTGCAGTTGCATTCAAGAACGTGCGGAGTGCGAGACTCCGGAGTTCAGTTACTCGCTAATTAATTATGAAAGTGCTTTGAATTGGTTGGTATGTTTTAATTTGAGATTTGAATATTTGATATACGAATGGTGATTGAACCAACGCTTGGGGCTAGCCCATTTGCGGTTCAATCCAGAACGTGCGGAATGCTAGACTCCGGAGTTCCTTTTTTCGTAAATTAATTAAGATGCATTGAATTGTTTTTATATGAACGGTGATTGAACCAACGCGCGGGGCTAGCCCATTTGCGGTTCAATCCAGAACGTGCGGAATGCTAGACTCCGGAGTTCCGTTTTCGTAATTTTTAATTAATTAAATAAATGAATATTGTTTTTTAGATGTTTTGAATAACGAAGGAGTGAACGAACAATACGCGTGGGGCTAGCCCAGTTGCAGTTCGTTCTAGAACGTGCGGAGTGCTAGACTCCGGAATTCTATTCCTTGTTAAATTATTTAAGATACGCGAAAACGTGCAGACGGCGATCATTTGGTAATCGACTTATGTGTGTGCAAATGGTGTATAAATTATTAATTAACCTGACATTTGAACGATAAGTTTTCCTCCGAAGATTCAAGTTGACACGGCAAAGTCACTTCTTAAATAATAAAGGTTTAGTAAAAAAAACTCGGATTAATGCTCTCATCTTTTTAAATTTTCCTTTTCTATAGTCATGAAATAAAAAATAAAAAAATAGAGAAAAAAAAATCACCATTTTCAAGAACTAATTTAAACTTTAGTAAAAAACTAAATCAACTAATTAAGATACTTAAAATAAAACTTAAACAAACAAAAAAACATAAACAAAAAAGAAGCTGAAACTCAACACAGGAGAGTCCACTGGGCTCGGATCAAAACCGAACCAGTCCTAATGTCTAAATGAACATGAGGTGCGGAAGACTAGTAGATGTAATGCTCATGGGGAAAAGGCACCTCACATTACTAACAGGCACGTGGTTATTGCCGCAAATTCAACGGGAAAAGAACGGTCATGAAGACCTTTTACTTTTCAAGACAAAAGGAAATAGAAGATAATAAAACCAGAAACAGAAATGAGTTATATCAAATCCTGGCACACTACCCGTTGAATCATGCATAAACTCAAAAGGGGGAAACAAAACAAAAGCAAACAAGTGAGAAACCGAAAACTCTCCTTGTTCTTAAAATTTCTACTTAGCCATGAACCAAACCGTTAATCAAAACATGAATTGAAACAGATGAAAGAAACAAAAAAATAAGCAAACCCTAATCCCCAAATCAAAACTCTCGAACCCAGACTTCAATATCTCAGCGGGGTTACGATTTGCATCAATCGGTTCAGAGTGATAAAACGATAAAGGAGTTCGAGGTCTACCGATTCGAAGCTTTAAAAGGTAATCTGTCTCCCTCCTTGCTCGTCTTTCAGCTCGTGATTTCTTCTTCTTCTTCTTTCTTCTGTTTTCGGCTTGTTGATGTTGCGTTCTCGTTACGGATGGTTTGGCGGTTGTCCGTCCTTTAGGGTTTTCTGTGATGCATCTTGATGTTCTGATGAACTTAGGGTTTTCTTGTGATATGCCCGTTAGGTTTTTGTATGTGATTTTTGATGCGGCTAGGGTTTTTTCGATGAGCTTTGTATCCTTGTGTCTTTCAAGATCGGTGTCGTTAGGGTTTGATTGATATTGTTGGCTCGGATTTGGTTGTTGCTATATGTTTTTTTCAAAATGAACTCTCCCAGGTTTAGTGTTTCTCGTTGTTCTTAACTGTGTGAGTTGAGCCCCTTTTCTTTTTTTTTTCTGAAAAACGTCTTCCCCTTTATAGTGGGAGATTAGGGTTTTCAAATGAAGTGAAACTTGTTGGAGAAGTTTAAGGTATCAGAATTTTTGTTTTGTATCGATGGGATGTCTTTTTCGGAGGCAGGTCTTTGTTCATGGAGCAGAGCTCTTTCACAAATTAGTGCAAACAGATTGACCCTCTTTATTGTTGACAGGCAGGATTACCCGATTTGTGAATGTTGTGAAGTGATGGAGGGAAGACAAGCAACTGTGATTCTGCTTTGAAGCAGGCCTGAAACTTTCTCCTCTTTACTAATTTCTCACAAAACCAACTAATGCCTTGCTGTTATCTCTATCTGGTTGAAGCTTTTCCTCTTTTGGTTCCTCTCTATTTTCTGACCCTGAGCTTTTTGTGTTTGACAGGTCTTGGTTAATGTGAGGTGAAGACAACTATTCTGATATGTTTAGCTGTTTGTATCTTGGGTACTGCACTAATTGGTTCACACTAACTCGGTTTGAAATGAACCGATTCGGTTGAACTCTGAAGGAATTAGCTTCACTGCTTTTGTTAGGTTTATCAATATTTTCACTGTCCTGAGGTTATCATTTTTACTGACTCAGTTCGTTTTTTACAGGTGAAGGAAATGGCGGCTTTTATTTGTCACTATTGTGTCTTGAAGGAGACTGAGTTGTATCTTGAATACCGTTGCGACATATTGCTAAACCTGCACTGAACCGTGCACTACTGACTTTTTACATCCCTTGGTTCTCGAACGCGTCAATGTTATCTTTTCTGTTCATTTCTTCATTCACCGTAAAATTCAAATTCATTGTTATCCTTTTTGTATGTAACAGGTTGTAGCGCGGCTAGGATTCAAGTTGAACCTCAAAAGGTGCAAAGGAATGGAACTCGTATTGTTTCGCCATAGAGACAACCATACCAATGTTGTTACGTGAAGTAATCAAACCTTTCCATGATTTTGCCGCTCTTCTCATAATCCTAGGTTCGTAGTTGCTCACCCTTTGTAGGTCTTCTCTTAAAACAGTATGATGCCAGAAAAAATGGTATGATTATGTGATCGCCATTCGAATATGCTAGATGGACTAATGTTATGACATGATCTTGGAAATCAAAACTGACATTTGGGAAATTAACATAATGCAATGTTAACATTGAAAAGACAGTATTATGATAAACTGCTTTGGTTACGTATGGCAAGTATATGTGAATAGATTTAACCCTCAAGTAAGAAGTAACTGTCTTTAGTAACATGAGTTTGAATGATAATGCTGAATTGTGAATGCTAATCCTTTTTGCTTATCTTGTGTGAGGTGTCTTTCATGCTCAAAAGCTTATGCTGCTGCTATGCGTTTTCTTTTTGGGATCGCATTGGCTGATGATTGTTGTATGTTGGTTCTGTTTTACTGTAAAAAGAAACCTGAATTCTAACCCGTCTTGGATTTGTTTCTGCAGATTGGACTGAGGCAACATTTGGGATGGAACACGATACATGGAACTGAAATCCTGAGGCAATTTTAAAGTGGGGATGAAAGCTGGACGGGGACAAGCAAACCGGCCAATTGTCATTGTGTAAGATTTTTTTTGACCTTGTTCAAACGTATTCAGGCTGTCCTCCAACGTTTTTTTTGCCATGGAAAATCATACTAACATCGTCATGTGATCGTAGGACTTTAGGTTATTCATTGATTGTTTTGTTCAAGATTTCTGAATCATGCTCCATGTCTTCCGTAATAGCTTCAGACCCAAGATAGGTCTGACCTGTGTAAGGTCCCACTTCGTCAGCTTGGCGGGGATCGTGATTGGCTTTGAGAAGTCATATCCATGGACTAACATTATCCATTTTTCTGATTGTTGTAGGGCAATGTTTTGCTTCCTCTCCATTGGAATCAACTGGACATGCTCTTTGCCAAACAAATCAAGAACTGACGTCAACAAAAGTGGCTAAGACCTCAGCTGAAATGCCTGTATCAAATGCTGCTACCGTGATGAGCTTTGGGACATTCCCATCGAGGTGGAAGGAAAGGAAACCAAAAAAAGTGCAGCTATGGCTAGACCTATAGCCCAAACAAATGATGTTCATTCCAATGGCGCAAATTTTGAACTGATAGTGTGTCCAATGAGTTGGTTGTACAAATGAAACTCTTTGTTGTGAGTAGTGAGTACCAGGATGACTCTTGTCCCCCATCTTGAAGTGAAACAAACAATCCAAAAGTATTAAAATTGGATTTCAAAATTTTTGTATACATGCCTTGTATTTTTTTTACTTATGATTCTTTAATGACAATATGATTCCTTTTGTAAACTCATATCAAAATACTGGACACACATCTCCTTTTTTCAATGTATTTCTCAATTTAATTCTATTAGAATAATCATATTTGGTTCATGTATTATTCTAAATCTTTAAAATAAGTCTTTCTTTCCTTAAAGCAAAAAGAAAACACACCCTTTAGCGACCAATTGAAGAGGCCTTAGCAATTCCGTTTGCATTTTATGCATCTTCCTTTCCTTTCCAAATCATCAAACACAGGCCCGTCTGACAAACAATTCTGAGCAAATCATGTCTTATTTTCTTTGATGACCCTGATCCAATTAGCAACATAATTCCAGTAAACCCAATTCACCTATCTAGGCTTCCAGGGATTAAACCAAAACTTCTCACACCATAAAGATCAGAATCCCAAATATTTGTTTCAAAACAAAACATATCCTCCTTGCCATTCTTGCAAAAACTCACAATACAATGTATGCATTTGGTGTGCTGATGATGAGAAAAAAAACATGATACGAAAGTTTAGGGGTAAAATTTGGGGTGTGACATACCCCTTTAAAACACAAATCTTTTAAGCGTGGATCCCGTCGAGTACGGCGGACAATCTGGGTGCTAATACCTTCCCAGGTTGTAACCAACCCCCTTTCTCAGTCTCTCTGGTTCGCAACCGTCTTATCCACCTTTTCTTAGGTTTATGCAGCATTACCTTTCCTTCGGGATAAAATGCCTAGCTGGCGACTCTTTCTTTCTCTTGAGTTCACTCCTGTGTGTACTCTCTTTTCGCCGACCGTTCGCGTCTGTACCCCATTTGACCTAGCCTCATTTGGTGGGAGCGACACATTGCATATAACGTGTTTGCTTGTTTTGCAGGTAGTTCATCAGTTTTCTAACGTTTATATCAATTTCAGTCACTATAGCTCCTAGGAAGGTTCGGAGACAGCCAACGGTGCATAGATACCCTACAAAGGTGAACAGAGAGAGAGAGAGAGCAATGGATCAGATGCAAGCAGATCTGGCTGACCTAAGGACAAGAATGGACAACTTCATGACCCTCATGGCGGGGATGGGTCAAACTCAAGAGCGCCTGCGCAAAATGGTAGAAACCAATCAAGCCAGGAATAATAGGACAGCAGATGGAGGTAATCGCAATGGGGCTGGTGCCCGTCACGTTGAAATCCCTATAGTGCAACCAGGGGTCACTATTATCAATGATGGAATGAATAACATGCAGATGGATGGGCAGGACGAACAGTTCACTTTGCTGGATGAGGCAGAAGGCCAGGGGGTTGCCATGAATAGGAGGTTTGAAGAAATGGCTGAGCAAATTCGCGCCATTCAATCTCATAGTTCTCTAGGGTTTGACATCACTGATCTGGGCTTGGTGCCAGGGGTGAGAATTCCCTACAAATTCAAGGTCCCTACTTTTGATAAGTATAACGACATGGCTTTCCCGAAAACTCACCTTCAGTATTTTGTGGGAAGGATTTCCGCACATACAGATGATGAGAAGCTGTGGATGTATTACTTCCAGGATAGTCTTGTAGGAGCTTCCTTGGAATGGTACATGAAGCTGAGAAGAGTCAATATTCAAAGCTGGAAGGATATAGCTTAGGCGTTTGTTAAACAGTATCAGTACAATTTGGATATGGCTCCAAATCGTACCCAGTTGCAGTCAATGTCTCAGAGTGCGAAGGAAGGGTTCAAAGAGTATGCCTAGAGGTGGCGTCAGCTTGCTGCTCGGGTGCAACCTCCCTTATTGGAAAATGAAATGGCAGATATGTTCATGGGAACACTGCAGGGTGTGTTTATAGAGAGGCTGGCGTCTTGTTCAGCAACAAAGTTTAATGACATCGTGATAGCTGGAGAGAGGGTTGAAACTCTTCTGAAGATGGGGAAAATTCAAGACACTAGAGAAGGTAGCTCAAGTGGTGTTTGAAAAGCTTTTAATGGAACTCCAAGAAGAATGGAAGGAGAAACTAATGATGTGTACAGTCGAGGCCGGGGCCGTGGATACAGAGGATCTTACGAGCAAGTGGCAGTTGTCACCATTCCATCAAGTCATGTGCAACAAACCCAACAACAGCAACAACAACAACAGCCACGTCGCAATAACTATCAGCAAAGACCCTATCAACAGAGACAAGCTCGTCCAGCTAACAGGGTGCTTGAAGCCATCCCAATGACGTACACGACACTGCTTCAAAGATTGTTAGATTTGAACTTGGTTCAGTTAAGGACATTAGAACCACCACCACCTGGAGAGCTTCTAGTATGGTATGATGCTAATGCAAGATGCGCCTTTCACTCAGGTGCTCCTGGGCATTCAACGGAGTAGTGCATTGCATTGCAGCATAAGGTCCAAGACTTGATTGACTTAAAAGCAATTAACTTTGCACCACCTCCAAATGTTACATCAAACCCCATTCCAAATCATGGAGGGGCCAGAATAAATGTCGTTGATAGTGGTGAGAGGTTAAACTTAATCTTGAATGTGAATGAAGTGAAGACTTCATTGCTAGTCGTGAAAGATAGATTGTTGAAAGGGAAGGTATTCCCGAGGTGTGATTATAGCTGCGAGGGTTGCATGAATTCCATTAATGGTTTTGAGGTTTTAAGGGAAGGGTTGCAGTGTTTGATTAACGAAGGGTCCCTATAGTTCGACAGAGTTGACGATAGAAATGATTGTGTGTCTACCATAAAAATTTATTTTGATCCTGCTGAGGTTCCTTCCCGGAGAGAACCTGTGACTATCTATGTTCCAGAAGTGAGTCATGTTACCATTACTGTTCTAGGACCAGTCCCTTATGCTGATGACAGGGCCATCCCTTGGCACTATGACTCGGGCGTGTATGTAGATGGTCAGAAGGTGGAGAGTAAAATGGTGACGATGACCCGACTGTTGTGAATGTCGGAGGAGTTGGTGGATTTACAAGGAGTGGGCGTCTCTTTGCTCCTCAAGCTCTTAGAGGTGAGGTTGCCGCAAAAGCTAAGGGTAACCAGATAGCAACTGAAGAGGTGACAACCCCTGCTCCTAGTCAAGGCACTTTTGAAAAAGAAGTTGAAGAGTTCATGAGAATAATTAAGAAAAGCGACTATAATGTGGTTGAACAGCTGAATCAAACTCCGTCCAAGATATCTATTATGTCATTGTTAATGTGTTCTCAAGCTCACCGGGAGGCTCTACTAAAGGTTTTACAAATGGAATATGTACCACAGGAGATAACTGTTAACCAGTTGGAGGCCGTGGTAGCCAGTGTGAACGCCATCCATGGGTTGGAATTCACAGATAGAGATCTCACTTCTGAAGGACGCAATCACAACAAGGCCCTACACATCACCATGGAGTGTATGGTTGTTGTTCTATCACATGTCTTGGTAGACACAGGCTCTTCTCTTAATGTGCTTCCTTAGAAGGCCCTAATAAAGTTGAATGTTGACGGTATTGTCTTACGACCCAGTGATTTGATTGTAAAAGCCTTTGATGGGTCCCGGAGGTCTGTGTTCGGAGAGGTGGAGCTACCGGTAAAGATTGGGTCTCGGGTATTCAAGAGTACATTCTATGTTATGGATATTCAACCCGCTTATAGTTGTCTGCTAGGACGTCCTTGGATTCATGCTGCTGGCGCGGTAACATCCACGTTCTATCAGAAGTTGAAGTATGTGGTAGACGGCCATATTGTTACTGTATGCGGAGAAGAAGATATTTTCGTATATCATCTGTCGACTTTCAAGTATGTGGAAATGGATGGGGAGATCCATGAAACACTTTGTCAAGCTTTTGAAACGGTTAATGTTAGTACTTTGTCTCCGGTGGCTGCAGTCCAGAGCAATGAAAAGGAAGGGACTCCTATTTACTCCTACAAGCAAGCCAAGGAAGTAGTCAAATCCGGAAATGCACAGGGCTGAGGCAAGTTGCTAGAAATGAAAAAGAAAGATGACAAGTTTGGTCTTGGATATCAACCTGGTGGGTCCAGCTGGTCTCAAGGTAGTAAGTTCATAACATTCACAAGTGCTGGAATGCTTGACAACAACAATATTTGTGCAACAAATGAAGAGGGGGATAATGGCTACGACTTGGATAACTGGATTCACCCATGTGCACCTGGGGAGGAGCTTCGGAACTGGTCGGCTGAAGATTTTGTTCAAGTTACTTGGCAGTCAAAGTAATTTTCTTTGGTTCCATTTTATCATACTGCATGTCAAGTCCTGCACTCTGCCCAAGGTGCATGGATCCATCTATAGGGCCACCATGCTTTTAATGCATTTACCTTTTCCATGAAATAAAGGACATTTTTCAAGCAAATTGTGTTCTCTTTCTTTCGTTTTAAAATTTTTCACATAAATAAAATGGCAATGTTTTCTTTTTCCTGTGTTTTTGTGTGTTTGTGTCTCCTTTGAAAAAAAACGATTCTGAAATAAACACATCATTTGTGCAGTGTTGATCATTCGAATTCATGTGATAACGTTCTTGCTATGACCATGCATGACTTCGACAATCCTATCTACCAAGTTGAGGAAGGGGTTGAGGAAGACTGTGAACTCCCAGAAGAATTGGCTAGGTTATTGAAACAAGAGGAAAGGGTAATTCAACCTCATCAGGAAGAAGTAGAGATAGTTAACATCGGGTCTGAGGATGTAAAGAAAGAGATAAAGATTGGGGCTAGTCTGCAAGCCAAGGTAAAGAAGGAATTGATTGGTATGCTACGAGAATACATGGATATCTTCGCCTGGTCGTATCAAGATATACCAGGACTGGATACTGACATTTTTGTACACAGGCTGCCACTAAGAGAAAACTGTCCTCCGGTGAAACAAAAGTTGAGAAGAACTTGCTCTGACATGGCAATGAAGATCAAGGAGGAGGTTCAAAAGTAGTGGGATGCCGGATTCCTTGCTGTAACTAGTTACCCACCTTGGGTAGCTAACATTGTGCCTGTACTAAAGAAAGATGGTAAGGTCCGGATGTGCATTGATTACCGAGATTTAAACAGAGCAAGTCCAAAGGATGACTTTCCATTACCTCACATTGATGTGTTGGTAGATAACACCGCTCAGTTCTCGGTATTTTCTTTCATGGATGGCTTCTCCGGGTACAATCAGATCAAGATGGCGCCGAAAGACATGGAGAAAACAACGTTCATTACCCCATGGGGTACATTTTGTTATAAAGTTATGCCCTTTGGGTTGAAGAATGTCGGGGCAACGTATCAATGGGCTATGGTAACTTTGTTCCACGACATGATACACAAGGAAATTGAGTGTTATGTGGATAATATGATTGCCAAGTCTCGGGATGAAGAAGAACATTTGGTCAATCTAAAAAAGTTGTTTGATAGGTTGATAAAGTACAGATTGAGATTGAATCCAAATAAATGCACTTTCGGAGTGCGGTCCGGTAAATTGTTGGGTTTCATGGTTAGCCAGAGAGGAATTGAGGTAGATCCTACAAAAGTAAAAGCGATACAAGAAATGCATGCACCTAAAACAGTGTAAACACCCCAAATTTGCCCTCACCCATTCACACCATGGCTTGTGATCATTTCATATGCATAAACTCAATCACACCATCTCATACCACATTTTTGATTCACTGTATAGATTCAAAGTCATCTGCACCTAGGGTTTGTGATCTGAGCAATCCAAGAGCTTCTTGAGCCACTCCAAAGGTCATCAATCACTTCAAAGGGGTCCATGTATGTTCAAGCATCATATTATGTCCTCTCAAAGTCAAGAATGTCAAAGAATCACAAGAACTGAGAATGATATGGAAGCAGAGCCAGGTTTGACTACACAGATGACCTAGAATTAGGGTTTTGGTTTCAGAGGCCACAACTCCAAATTGTTTGGTCATTCTTGTTTCTATTGGTCTCTATATGGTATAGGGAGTATGCATATCAATTTTCATGAAGAAATTCCATGGGGAAGTCATCTGATCAAGAGTTGACTTTCTAAGCAAGTCAGTGTAAAATCAGGGCATATGAGGCCCTCAATGACCCAACCAAAGGGTGTTCTTCATCATTTTGATTGTGTATGATCTTTATTTGATCATGGAAGATGTTGGAAGTTCACAAAATTGAAGAATTTCAAGTCATTTGCAAAGTTGACTTTTTGGGAAAGTTTGACTTTTAATGAAATTGCCATTTTGGGAAACTTTTTCAACCCTTGCTTTTTGATTCAAAAATGCTTCAAATGGAAAAACTTTGGTCATGAAAGTTGTAGAATGGATCATTCCCTTTTCAAAAAGTACAAGAACATGACCTAATTCATTTTGGATCAAAAGTTATGGCTTGTCAAAGTTGGCTAAAATCACAAAATTTGAAGTTTTCTACCAAAGAGGCATTTTGCAAAATGACTTGATCAAGTGTTCTAAAGACCTCAAATGTGTACAATTTCTTCACAACATGATTACATGACCTCTAAAAATCAGAATTGGCCCAAGAATCATCTCATTTCATGCCTTGAACTTCAAGAAATCTCAAAGGAACCAAACTTGAATCAACTTGCAAAACTTATCATAAGTTACAAACCACTTGCTGAATCACCTCATAAACAATTCCATGGCTCTCCCTAAACTCAGCTGAGCCCAAGCATGCCAAAAAGCAAGTTGTACCATTGCCCATACCTCAAGTACAAATCAAGTTGACATTTTGGCCAAAGACCCATACCAATCACAATAGGCCAGCACCCACTCTCTGACCTATCACAATTGTTTATACAAATCAAAAGCAAACCAAAGCACATAACACTTCATGCTAAAACACACCAAAGCCCTAGTTTTCAAGTTTATGCTCCATTTGCAAAACTCTTCGAAACTCATCACACAAGCCTCAAACACATAAACCAACTTCACAAATCAACTCAGCATGCTTCACTGATCAAAAAGCACCCATCACCATAGCCTAAAACTCCCTGAATCAGAAATACGATTTCCATCCCACCTTGAACAGAACTTCTGTAATCTTCCAAACCAGCCATCACAAACTTCTTCCAAGCATCAAGACTTCATTAGGGGCCTAAGAGGAGTGGTTTGCACCAAGAGAGAAGGCCAGAAAGTTGCAAACTGAGAAAGCTCAAGCTCAGGTATCTCAAGAACTTTTTTTCCAGAAATGAGTTTTTAAGTTTCTAGATTGTTCCTTATGCTTTGCTGATCACTCTGATGTTCTTACTTTTTGAAATAGTTGAGAAATAAGCATTTAATCTTGTTCTGAAACTTTTCTGACCTAAACATGTTTGGTTTCGATTCGCATGATTGATGAATGAAAAATGATTTTCGTTTGGGGGTTTTGATTCAGTGTTGAATGGGGATGATTTTTGGGTGATTAGTTTTCATTTTCATGAAGTTTTGAGGATTTTAGCAACTTTCAGGTGAGGGTCTTGCCGGAGAAGACGACCGGAAATCTTCTCCGGCCACCTGAAAGTGATTAGGGCTAATCAGTGTAATTAATGCAAGTTTGAATTTGGTACGTTGGATGGGCTGACTTTTGTTGACTCCCGCGCGTTCCAATGGCCAGGATGCCTTCATTAAACCCTAATCCACGTCATTATCCATTTAATTAAGTTTTATAAATTAATCTGGCCATTTTGAATATCAGCCCTTAGATCTGGCGCCAGACAATTCACGCGTCCCAAGTTTGAATCTCAGCCTCTGGATCAGCATACTTTTCATTTAATTCATTTTTATTTTCTATTTTTATTCATTTGTTTTCTACATTTTATTTAAAATAGTAAAAATCATTTAAAAATTCTGAAAATTTTTATGCAACCTTTTATTAATTTTCAGAAACCAAAAACATTTTTATTTTTATTTTTTGCATTAAAAAATATTTTTAAATCATTTAAAAGTTTATTTTTAATTAATTAATTAAAAATACTTTTAGGTATTTAAAAATCACCAAAAAATTCATGAAACCTTTAAAATCATTTAGAAACATTGTCCAACCCTCAAACCAAATTTCTTTTTTGATCTTGATATCTTTTGACAATTTTCCATGGAATTAATTTCATTTCAAGGCAATATTTTGATTCAATCTTCCAAAATTCATTTCTGCCTAACCATTGAGAGTTGGACTTTGATTCTTTTTGCATTGTGTCTTGCATAACATGTAGTTTATAGGATAAAATTGGCATGAATTGATCTTGCATTTTCATTTTGTTTGACATTTTTCTTGACAAGGTACCCTAAAACCCTAGAAATCTTAAGGAATTCATAACCCTCATTAGGTTAAGAGTTAGAACCCCTCCTTTGGGCAGTGAGTTTGTATAGGTTTAGGGTTCCCTTGGGTGCATTTTCAATTTTTTATCTTGATGTTTGCTTCTGGTTTTGGTTTTTGTTTGGTGCATTGATCATAAACCCTAATTTGGGCTTCCTTTTGCATTCATCTTGCATTTGCTTGCATACCATGACTTGCCATGACATTTTATGCATCCATTTGATTCATTAGACATCTTAAGACATATTATAAGCATGTTTGATCATTGCATCTTTCATTTGCCATGTTGTATGTCATTTACATTTCATAACTTTTCATGTATGTTCATGGTTCTAAGCATGCCTCTCTTGCATCCATATGTTTGTATGATCATCCCCATGCCTTGATTCATGTTTGTATCATCTCATAGAATCATTAGCATCATACTTATGCTTCTGGTTTTGATTTGCATCATGTCATTTCATCTCATTTTGCATTGCATTGCATTTCTTGCATTAACCTTTCAGGTGGTAAGTAACTTTGAGAAGTGAATTTGCCTTCACTTCTCACATTTCCTTTTCATATCTCTTATGCATCATTGCTGCATTTTGTCTTGTGTTTGAGATTGAGCTTGCTCATTCTTCTTCATCTTACTTTCTTCCTTCAAGTGACTTGTCTTCTTAAGTGAAGCAAGTTACTTTGCTTATCTTGGCTCCTTTCATCTGCTTCCTTCCTGGTGGTTCCTCTGAAGACTTTCTTGCAAACCTCATAAACCCTAGGAACAACCAAGCATGACAATAATTAGGGTTTGATTAGTCCCCCACTTAGCTTTTACCTTTGTGTCATCATTGAGTCTTCTTTTCTCATCTCATAATCAAGGACTAAACCCTAAAGGCTTTAAGGCTTTGTGATTAAGCTTATGCCTGCATCCTTCTATTAGGATGGAGTGTATAACTTTAATCCTAAGTGTTAAACCCTTAATGTGTTTAACTCCTTTAATCAATCCACTTAATAATCATCAAGACACCAAGCTTGTAACTTGGGCCTTGCATTAGGGTTCTAATTCTTCCTTAACTGGTTAAGAAGGACTAACCCTAGTGTTAATGGACAAGTCCCCCTCAAGTTGTCTTACAAATCATAAAAATCATTTCTTCATCTTACCATTAATTAAAATCCATCTAATAAAGGCTTTGTTTTGTCATGAGTTTAATCCCTAATCATGGATTAAGTTGAGGAGCTTTCCTCAGCTTAAACATTCTCATCTATTATCCTTCTATTAGGATGGTGTAATGAGTCTGTTTAATCCCTGATTATGGCTTAATCTCATTACTTAACACTAAACAAAAACACCAAAAACATCTAAATAATCACAAGTAGGTTAATGATTTTAATCCTACATCATGGTGATTAAGTGTGAGAAGCTGACTTCACACTTAAGGTACTCTCATTACCCCTAATCAGAGGGAAGATGTGATGAGTTTACTAAACCCATTGGTCTAGGCTTAAGCTCATTAATTTATGACAAACTTTCAAAAGCAATAAAAGATTGAAAACACAAAAACAAACAATAATCGTCTCCTTCGGGATTCTTTTCTTTTCTCATTCACTCACAAACGAGAACTTGCTTCTTCCGTCTAATACAAGACAGTTAGCACCTGAGCCAGACAGGTCATACACTTGAGCATAGATAAGTAAGCAGTTCACAAGTCAATTCATCATTTCAGTCTCTTTGGGTCGAACTACAGTGTTCTGACTTCCTCATTGCACGATAGGATACGTAGGCATAACTTAACTGTTATCGAACAAAAGTCTCTGTATATTCCCCCTCCTCCAGTATCATTCTTTTAGCCTCATAGTCTTGAGCATTTCATCCTTGTTCTCACACTGACACTTCTCTTATACACTTCACATGCTTCACTTTATACTTCTTTTACACAGACACCTGTATATTCTTTTCCAGCTTCTTTTATACACAAATTGCACTGACACTACCCCTTTAAAACACAAATCTTTTAAGCGTGGATCCCGTCGAGTACGACGGACAATCTGGGTGCTAATACCTTCCCAGGTTGTAACCAACCCCCTTTCTCAGTTACTCTGGTTCGCAACCGTCTTATCCATATCTTTCTAGGTCTATACAGCATTGCCTTTCCTCCGGGATAAAAATGCCTAGCTGGCGACTCTTTCATTCTCTTGAGTTCACTCCTGTGTGTTCTCATATCCTCCTTTCGCCGACCGTTCGCGTCTGTACCTTTATTTGGGCCATTCCCATTTATCGGGAGCGACAAACAGAAAAAGAAGTGTGTGGGTTTTTAGGGAGGTTGAATTACATTTCTCGGTTTATATCTCATATAACTGCCACATGCGAGCCAATATTCAAATTGTTGAGAAAAGAACAAACGGTCAGGTGGAATGAGGACTGTCAAAGAGCCTTTGAAAAGATAAAAGAATATTTGCAGGAGCCTCCAATTCTAATGCCTCCAGTTCCAAGACGGCCACTTATCATGTACTTGACTGTGTTAGAAGGGTCGATGGGGTGTGTGTTAGGCCAACATGACGAGTCTGGTCGAAAAGAGCATGCTATTTACTACCTTAGTAAAACGTTTACCGATTGTGAATCCCGTTATTCACTGTTCGAGAAAACTTGTTGCGCTTTGGCATGGGATGCTCTCCGACTAAGACAGTACATGTTGACCCACACCACATTGCTAATCTCAAAAATGGACCATGTCAAGTATATTTTCGAGAAACTATCATTAACCGGAAGGGTTGCAAGGTGGAAGATGATATTAACAGAGTATGACATACAATATACTTCCTAGAAACCATCAAAGGAAGTGTATTGTCGGATTATCTTGCACAACAACCACTTGAGGACGACTATCAGCCGATGAAGTTTGATTTCCCTGATGAGGACATCATGTACCTCAAAGCAAAAGATTGCGAGGAACCACTTTCGGAGGAGGGGCCAGACCCTGAATCCCAATGGAAGTTGATGTTTGATGGGGCAATCAATATCAACGGACGTGGAGTTGGTGTTGTTCTTATCACTCCTGAAGGTGTTCATTTTCCCTTCGCTGCCAGAATTACTTTTGGCTGCACCAACAATGAAGCGGAGTACAAGGCATGCATAATGGAAATAGAGGAGGCTATTAATCTTCGGATTAAGACCCTCGATATATTCGGAGATTCAGCCCTCGTTACTAACCAGATTACCGGCAAGTGGTTTACGCATCAAGAACACTTAATTCCTTATAGGGATTATGCCAGAAGATTGTTTAAGTTCTTCACAACAGTTAAGCTTCAATATATACCACGAGATGAGAATCAATTTGTCGATGCATTGACTACTCTTTCTTCTTCCATCAAAGTTTTATGTTGGAACTATGTGCCCAGGATTGACATTTCCAGGCTTGACACACCAGCTTATGCTTTCTCTGTAGACGCAGTGTCTGATGAGAAACCTTGGTATTTTGATATCAAGCTTTTCCTGGAAAAAAAAAAGAATACCCAGCTAGAGCCTCATCCAATGACAAGAAGACCTTGAGACGACTTGCTGCTAGTTTTTTCTTGAACGCAGACGGAGTTCTGTATAAGAGGAACTTCGACATGGTCTTGCTCAGATGCGTGGATAGACACGAAGCAGACTTTTTAATATAGGAGGTCCATGAGGGATCCTTCGGTACTCATGCAGGAGGACATGCAATGGCTAAGAAGTTATTGAGATCAGGGTACTATTGGCTAACAATGGATGCAGACTGTTGCTCATATGCCTGTAAGTTCCACAAGTGCCAGATATATGCAGACAAGGTGCATGTTCCTCCTAGCCCACTCAACGTCATGTCATCTCCTTGGCCATTTTCTATGTGGGGAATTGATATGATCAGGAAAATAGAGCCTACTTCTTCAAATGGTCATCGCTTCATCTTGGTTGCAATTGATTATTTCACCAAGTGGGTTGAAGAAGCATCATATGCCAATGTCACTCGCCAAGTGGTAGCCAGATTTCTAAAGAGAGACATCATTTGCAGATACGGAGTACCCGAGCGAATCATTACTGATAATGGTTCCAATTTGAACAACAATATGATGGCAGAACTGTGTCGGGACTTCCAGATTCAGCATCAAAATTCTTCTCCTTACCGACCAAAGATGAATGGTGCAGTAGAGGCAGCTAATAAGAACATTAAGAAGATTGTACAGAATATGGTTGTCAATTACAAAGATTGGCATGAGATGTTACCATTTGTGCTGCATGGGTACCGAACGTCAGTCAGGACGTCAACCGGGGCAACTCCCTTTTCCTTAGTGTATGGCATGGAGGCAGTATTGCCTGTTGAGGTAGAAATTCCTTCTTTACGTGTGATGATGGATGTGAAGCTTGATGAGGCTGAATGGATACGTGCTCGATATAATCAGTTGTGTCTAATTAAGGAAAAGAGATTAGCAGCTATCTGTCATGGTCAGCTTTATCAGAAGAGAATGAAGCGAGCATTCGATCAACGAGTACGTATTCGAGAGTATCAAGTGGGTGAGCTTGTACTCAAGAGGGTCATTCCTCCAGGTTCAGATGATAGGGGCAAGTGGACCCTAAACTATGAAGGATCATTCATAGTAAAGAAAGTTTTCTCAGGTGGGGTACTAATGCTCACTACTATGGATGGAGAAGATTTCCAATCCCCTGTGAACTCAGACGCAGTTAAAAAATACTTCGCATAAAAGACCTGCTGGACACAAAAACAGAAATAAAGTCCAGGCAAGAAAAGGGCATCCCGGCGAGCTAAAAACAGAATAAAAAAAGCTCGGGCAAAAGTTAGGGAAAATAAAGAAAAAACATACACCCGTTGAGTTGAAAAGCCACATCAGATAGCTCAGGAAAAAAAGGGTATCCCAGTAGATTGAAAACCCGAAAGGGCGATCCACGCAAAACAAGGGAATAAGCGAACAACTGGGATCCGGGTAATCTGAACCAAATCACCGTTTCAAACAATCTGACAATACCAGATGGGTAGGAATCAGTCCCCTCGTTTTCTTCGGAAGGCAAAGGAAATGACGGAAAGTCTTGAAGACATGTTGGTCATAGCAGGAAGGAAACTCATTGGAATGCTGTTTACATTGCCATTAGGATAGTTTCTTTTCTCAATTTTATGGTAGCTACCTCTTTCCAGGTGGTTGCTTCCTGATGTAAAACTTTTCCCATTTTGAGGCCACACAATAAATGAATATTCCGTCAAAAACTGTGTTGTGTTTTGTTTACTTTGTTTGCAAAAATGTCCTGAATTTTTGGCAAAAAGAACATTGCATTTGAAACATGTTGTTTTTCTTAAAAAAATGACATTGCAGGGAAACATTTAAAACCATCTTTGAGTGTCGGGTGACAATAGATGAGCAGATCATACTATGCAAGTCCCCGGTGCACATGTGTGTATACTGTTGTTGCAGGTTTTGCAAGGTGGTGTCGTATATCCCCAAGTAGAGAATGTTCCCCCAGCTGAGCCAGGTCATATGGAATGGATCCCCCAGCAAAATTTCAAGGCTAATTGAAGAGCTTCCATACCCAAGCAGATTATATTGCCACAAGATAAGTATGCCCAGCAGGCAGCTGAATGCCTGATATCCCCACAAAGTTCATGTTTGGGTTTCGATCCCATCATTGAAACATTCCCCAGAGAAGTCGCCAATTTATTTTTGGCCCTTGTGACAACTCAACAGTTCTTCATCTCCCCAGCCAGAGTTAAGTGTCAAAGCCTCTTGACCTTGTTCTCCCCTGCATAATTGAGATTATTGCTTCCAATCAGGGCACTTTGTTGTTGCTCGTATGCATTCCACAACACTCATCTATGTTTGATCTTTGATGTTGCTCGTATGCATTCCACAACACTCATCTATGTTTGATCTTTGTTGTTGCTCGTATGCATTCCACATCACTCATCTGTGTTTGATCTTTGTTGTTGCTCGTATGCATTCCACAGCACTCGTCTGTGTTTGATATTTGCTTGTTGCTCGTCTGCATTCCCCAGCACTCGTCTGTGTTTGTTATCTGTTTGAAGCTCGTTTGCATTGTTTGAATACTCATCTGTATCATCCCTCACACTCCTCTATGTTAGCTTATATCCATATGTGTTGATTTGATAATCACTCTGGTACTTGTCTGTATTGCTACTCCAAATGCTTGTTTGTGTTGGATTTCTGGTACTTGTCTGTATCAAGGTTTGATATCCGTCTGTGTCATCGCCTGAAGCGCTCGTCTGCGTTTCTTAGATCATCGTCTAATATTCGTTGTATCATTGACTTATGGCACTCGTATGTGTTCTCTTGATGATCATCCAATACTCGTCTGTGTTGAAGAGGTTTAAAGTCCTGATGGTGGGATTAAACATCGAAATGGTTACCGGTCTTGGCGTAACAGGGTTATCCGAAGGAGGTTCGTCTATCTGAGAGACCACTTATCTGCACAAGATTTGTGAAGGGGGTTCGTCCAATCCTAATGTCGCACCTGGCATAATAGGTTATCTGAAGAAGATTTGTTTGTCTTGGACCATATATCTACGAAGGATATATGAAGAGGGTTCGTCTATCCTGAATATGCATGTCTATCCTACAGACTTAAGTGCATCACCGGTCCTGGCGTAACGGGTTATCCGAAGGAGGTTCTTCTGTCTAAATTCATATATTTTTATAAAAATGTATGAAGAGGGCTCGTATGTCCAGTTCCTGGCGTAGCAGGTTTGCTTGAAGAAGACTCGTCTGTCTAAGTTTTCCTTATCCGGCGTAACAATTCAATTTGGAAGGAGCTCGTTTGCTTTGTCTTCAATTCAATTACCCAGAGTGTTATTTGGTTGGGTTTATTTCCCATTTTCTGCATTCTCTAACAGAGTGCAAATTTTAGGTCTTCTTGGTATTCAACCACAATTTATATTGAACGGTCGATGGCCCGTGCTATCGTCCTTTTCAGATTAACAGTTGCTTGAATAGGGGCAGCTGTAACACCCCAAATTTGCCCTCTTCTTTTTAGAATCATCCTCATGTCATAAACATCATAAGCATGGCATATCATTATCATCCTTGCATAGAAAAATGAAGCATAACATTCTCATGTCCTAGCATTGGGCATATGATCATTCATTGGTGCATTTGAAGTCTTACAAGTCAAATCAAGAAGTCAAGTGACCTTGTCCAAGTTCTATGAAGTGTCTATAGGCCCTATACAAGCTCAAGATCCTCTACAAGAGCGCTAAAGGTTGGGAGGTTATCAGATGATCCAAGGAAGGGCAAGCTCCTACACAAATGATCCTCAAGTTAGAGTTTCATGTTCAAGCAGGGATTCTTTGTGACTTTGGCGATTTCATGTGGGCAAAGTCCTTCATATGATATGAGAATGCTATAGATGAAATTTGGTGAGAAAACTCATTGAGGAAGACAGTTATTTCATCAGTTGCTTGCATAAGAAGAAATTGGTCAAACTGATTATTTGAAAAGTCAACTGTGGCAATTCAAGAGTTCCAATCACATTTTTCAAGCCAAGGGATGTTCTTAAGGTCATAAAAGAGGTTTGGCAAAGTCAAAAATCAAGAAATTAGGGTTTTGGCAAGAGTTTCTATTTTGGGAAATATGGCATATAACTAAAGTTTCCAAATTTAGTAAGTTTGTCCTTAATCTTCAAGCCATTCTTTCATGACCAAAATGATCTCAAATGGAATTTTCTCGAACATGAAAGTTGTAGGAAATTGTCTCCCATTTCTTAAAAGTACAAGAACATGATCATAGCCCTCATGGTTTGAAAGTTATGGCCATTGGAAGTTCACTTATTTTTATGGTTTACCTTAAAATTCAAGTTTCTACCAATGAGCAAAAACTCATGTATCTCAATTCCAAGCTATTTTATGTGTAAAATAAGATCACTACATCACTATGCATGGCATGAGGAATGTTTGGCTCGAGAAAAATCAAGAGAATCGTGCATGGTATGCATGGTATCACATCATGTGCAAATATGCATAAGCATGGAAAATGCATGATCAAGCCATCCAATGGTCAAGATTAAAAGGATTAGGGAACAAGTAACTCAAGTGGAATCAGCATGTGCAAAGGTAATGAAGGATGCACGAGCCAAGCATGAGATCACACACTTGATGCATATTTGCATTTTCAAATCAATCACACTCCTCCCACGTGCATTGCCTCTCATTCTTCTTGGAGTGAATTTTGAACCAATATAAAAGCCAGCTAGGGTTTCATTTCAGGGATGATCATCACCATTTGCTCTATTTCAAGTTTTTGCTCTTGCTGCATTTTCATTCGAATCTCTTCATCCATACACTCTTTCACCAAACAAACCTCATATTCTTCATCCTTGAGCTTCATAGGTCATAGATCAACCATTGTTTTGAGCTATAGACAAGATTTCGCACCAGTTCAATTCTAGATTAGATGCTTGCAAAGTGTTAGATCCAAGTTGTTTAAGAGTCCATTTCACATTTATTTTGTGAATAGAAGTTACCAGGAGATCATCTGGAGCTGGTGATTGGTTTTCTTGGAGGTTTGAAGGTTCTACAAGCTCAGGTATGCTTCACAATGCATCATGCTGGATTTGAATTTTCTTGCATGCATTGTGCTCCTTATGTTGTCCTGAACGTGTTGATATGATTGGATTTTGAAATAGTGAAGAAATGAGCAAGAACCGTGGATCTGATTTTTTTAGATTCAAACTTATCATCTTCGCTTTGGCTTGTGTGTGTTAGGTTAATGGTTTTTGATGCTGGATTTGAGTTCTATGTGGTTTAAGGATCATTTTGATAACTGCATCATGAGATTTGGTGACGTTTTGATGTTCTGCAAGTTTTGGTTGGCCGGAGAAGGTGATCGGCGCTTCTCCGGCCTGTAGGGTTTATAATTAGGGTTTTAGCTTTCCAGTTTCAATCCTGGCCGTTGGATCTAGATTAATTAGGTTAATTATGTTTTATTATTTTAATTAATCAGGTTTATTATAACTTTAAAACATGAACTTAGGATTTCATTTAATTAGAAAGATTAATTCATGGCCTTTAGATCTGAGGACTTTTAGGTCTTGCTGACTCACGCTTATGACCATTGATTGCATTGACTTTGTTTGTGAGCCTTTAGATGTGCATACTTTACTATTTTTGGTTGACTGTGTTGACCTTGGGCTTGACTTGCTCTTAACACCCCCTGTTCGCCTGGACCATTTGATTTGAACTATGAGGACCTACTGACTGCACCCCTCATCATTTGTCTTTTATTTTTATTTCATTTCATTTTCAGTTTGGTTTTTGATTTTAAAAAAATAGTTAGAAGTTCACAAAAATTCTGAAATAATTCATGAATGATCCTTTTAATTTTCTTTAATTTGTGACATTTTTATTTTTCATTTATTTTTATTTTTCACGTAGGAATTAATTTCCATTGTTATTAATTGTTTTTAATTCATTTTAAATACATGCTGACATGTAGAATTTATATCTTAATCATCAATTTGAATTTTGACTTGGTTCTTTTTGCATTTGATTCATATTAAAATGTAGTTTGTGGATGATGTTTCTTCTGATATTTATAAGCTTGTGTGAATATTTTTGATAGTTGACTTGTGTGTGAAGTTTCAAAACCCTAATTGGTGTTCTTGAGGTCCTTTGACCTAATTTCTTATTGATTCTGACTTTGGTCTTTTGACATGATGTTGTCAATTGATTAATGAATACTTGTGTTTATTTTCATAATTTTTGCATGAGTTTGTGATTTGATTTGAGTTTTCATGTGAGATTACCTTAATTTTGCTTCTTCTTGTTGGTGTGCTTAGTTCTTAGGATAGGAGGGCACTTGTGCCAACTCCTATAGGTTTTTTAGAGGTCTTGTTATATGAGGTTTGATCCCTGGTCCTTGCTTAGGGGGTGTGCTTTGAGTTTCTTTCCTTGTTACTTGTCTTTAAAGTTTCTCACAAAAGTATGTATGTTCACTTCACCTTCTTTCTTCATTTGCTCTTTTTGATGCTTGTGATTGGGTTTGTGTGCTTCTTCCCCATGTTTACTCATGCTTCTTAGGCACATCTTAACATGATTAGGTCCCTGGTTTTTCACATGATGCTTATGCCTTGATTTGGTTTGTGTTTGCTTGTTCTTACACTTGTTCACATGTCCACTTCATTTCCCATTCTTATATTGTTTGTGTTTGAACTTGTATGAACTTTTCTTTGGTCTCTTAAGTTGTTTATGCACATTCTTGTGATGATATGGTTCTAGTCTTGATGATTGTGAAACATGTTTGGCTTGTGTGATCTTTTCTACTCCATGTTTTCTTTTGTTTCTCCCATGATAGCTTGTGTTGGTTTATTGTGATTTGATTGATCCACTTCTCATCTTATGTTGTATGCTTGATCTTGGCACTTGAGGGTGACACTTCACTTCTGGTTGTGATGTTTTAGTATGATCTTTTGTTCATTTGTATCTCATTTGATTTCACTTACTTTTGTCTTACCATTTGTTTATGCTTATAACCATTCCAGAGGATTTGGTAAGTGAGAGGTGTGGATAAGATTCCCACTGTAATACCTCAAAATTTGCCCTCATTCTTTTTGCCCTAATTGGCTTTTTCTTCGCATTCATCTGCATTTCCCATTAGATCATAACATTCATAATCACAAATTCGCATAGATTTCCTCAGGCATGGTGTCAATGCTCTGAAGAACCAGTTTATTCCATTAGTTTGTGGTTTTTATTTCACTGGAGTTGGTTTCATGGATTACAGAATTAGGGTTTCATATCCATATTTATCAGATGGACTCAAGGTTTTGGTTATGTGGCTAATAACGTCTGTTTGTGTTCTCGCTTCTTGATTAGGGTTTATTTCCCTAATTAGGTAATACTAGATAAAGTTTCCTTCCGAAATTCGTTCATGAATAATCTTGTTGTTCAAGGGATCCCATTATTATTTGAGACACAGTTTATTGAAGATCAAAGCGCATACAAAGCTGATTAGGGTTTCATGGCAAAGGAATATTGATTCATGGTACAAGAAACCAAGTTATGGGCTCGTATGGTGATTAGGGCACTATGGTAATTGCTTGTGATACAAGTTAATAAGGTCGGAGTTTTATTGACTGAAGTTTGAGGTATGGGATTTCATCGAGGAATTAAGTTTGGTCGGTTTGGAAGCTGGAATGTGGAATGTGGACTAAGCGTGTTAAGAGAACTATGGAGAGTTTTATATTTCATCATCCCTTAGTCACGTCCACAATGTCTATAAATCCATGTTTCTAACAAAGGCCATTTTGTGTTTTAATTTGCTTAAACCCATTTATTCATATTGAAACTGATTTCCAAAATCATCCTCGATCCAAATAATATTCATTATTCCAATTCCAACATTCACGATTCAAATAAATCCAAGGTCCATCATTTGTATCCAAGTTCCCATTTTTAATTCACTTTTCCAATTCCATTTCTCAATTTAAATGCATTTTAAGGTTATTCAAGGGTTATCATAAGCTCATTTGAATATTCATTTCAAAATCCAAGTCTTTATCATTGTCCACATTCATTTTCGAACCCGATCTCATTCATATTAAACCATTTTTATTTTTATTTTTTATATTGATCTATCCAAATCCAACTCATACTCATGTATTCATTCAAAATAGGGAACCATATCTTTTCTTTCCAAAGAAAATTAATTCCAATTAATTCCATTTTTATTTTCTTCTTCTATTTGATTCTAGCGAGCCAATTGACCGAGTTCAATTTTATCAGACGCCCTTATTTCTAATTCTATTAACCAATTCCAAATTCATAGTTCTTGATAACCAAATGCACAAAATTAATAACAATACTTCAGATAGCATATTATTGAGAATATAATTCAAACATGAGTTCCAACAGATATAACTTCAACCAAATTCAGTTACAGGAAAAAAAGAAAGGGAGAAAAAGTTGTTACAATTCCAAAAGAAAAACTCAGAAACAGTGAGAATAATTTAACAAAAAAACTTAGAAAACTTCAAAACCAATCTCTAACAAACTCTAAGATCTTTATCTGCAGAAATTCTCTTCAACCTTCATAAATCTCTCGGCTCACTCTCTCAAAAACTGATAACAAAATTTGTTATAGGGAGATTCCAAAAAAGAAACTTTATACACTCTTCACACTGAATCTCTCATCCTCGCACATCTTCATCCCTCTCAATTTCCATCTTCATCATTCACTCTTCAACAAATTCTCATCAAGAATCAGTTATGCAAACTGAAAAACAGAAAAATTCAACAGCAAAAATAGCAGAAACAGAACAAAACCTCTTCAATCTTCCAACCCCTCTCATCACCACCCTTCAAGGAGCAACATCCAGATTCAGCAAACTTACACAACAACAACTTGGAACCGCAACAATACACAAGAAGTTCAGATAAAAGGAAGAATAAAAAAGAATTTAAGCAAGCAAATTCGAATCTGATTTCTTCGATCGTAACAGAGTCAGGTAACACATTGAAAGGTTCATCGATCGACGCATCGATTCGATCGTGGTTTCTCGAAGAGCAATTTGATCGGCTTCGTACAGTGCGCCTAGAGCTTCATATTCGCGTAACGGAATCTACCACGACGGTCTTGTTTTATCATCCTTTGCAAACGGCATATCAGGATGTCGATGAGGCTTTAAGCATTTGAAGACGGCAAGCTGAAACAGTGATGGCCCGATTGAGTAAGAGAGGCAATCAATGAGACGGAAACACGTCTGAGATGAGGGACGTCGAGATCGATGAGCGGCGGTGTTGGTTTCATTGGCTCTAACGGCGAATGAAGAAGAAGATCAGACGAGGTGTTTCAATGAGAGCGGAGTTAAAGAAGTTCGCGACAGTGCAATTGGTTATGTTACCGGTGATGATTTACAAAAGGAGGCATAAGTTTGATGAAGAAGATGGTGGCGACGCTGATGGTTGTATCGAAATGGAGAGGAGACCGTGGCGCTTTCCGATCGGTCGGCCTCCGTGACGCCAATACGTAGCATAGTCTCCACTCTCTCCGCCTCAATACGGATCCTGATCGGAGAAGGTTATTGCAAAGACTGAGAAGACGATTGATGCAAGGTCGAAGCTTTTCTTCGTCGCCGTCGAGGTAAGGCCACAACGAGGAGGTTCGTTTCGTGAACAGGTGGTCGTCATGATGAAGTCGCCGACATTGAAGCTTCGGTCATCGATGGAGGGCGGAGGAGAATGCATGGAGTTAGGCGGTAGGGGAGATAGATTTGTGTTGTGAGGGTTTCTTTCTGAGGAAGATGAACGAATGGCTTGATGTTGTTCTAGGGTTATGAAAATACTGGGCTCACAACAATGACAAAATTGAATTGGGCCTCAGCTCCGTGGACTCACTATCACCACCCCCAGGAATTCCATTCATACCCCTTCTGCGCTAAGCCTCATTGGATGTGGGCTTTAGAACTTCATTTCACACCTCCAAATTCCTATTCTCGCCCTCCTTGTGGAACTTTATGGAGATTGGGCCTAAGGCCCTATAATTGCTATCAGTACCAGTAATTTCGGCACTAACCCCCTCCTGCGGGTTCCTTCAGAATTTGGGCTTAGCCCTTGGGTTTTATTATTGGGCATTCTGGATTTCCTTTACACCTCTTGTCTCTATTATTTTATTTATTTTCTTTTCTTTTAATGGTCATTAGATGATTAGTAATAATGAGGTGTTAATTATGATTAATTTTCATGTTAATTATGTTTTGATAATTAGCATGTGGTTTAATGGTTTAACAATTTTAGTTAGATTTTTTTTGTACTATATTCAATTAATTATTTAGTACTAATTTTGAATTAAAGTGTTCATGTCTTTTTTGATCGATATTGCATCGATTTCGATTATGGTGGATCTTCATAAAGTGATTATGGAAGATAAGCATTTATTTTTCTTATGGAGATCACAAGACTTTGCTTGAGGTTTTTCGGATTTCTTTTTATGTGAAGAATCGGCGCTTCGATCAAGTAAGTAATCTCGATTCTCCACTTTTAAGCATCATTTTAGTCGTATGCGGCTTAGGTCCATATAACTTAAGGTGCATATTGAGCCCTCCCACCTGAGGCACTGGATTTATTTGTGATTTGTGTTGATATGTTTCTATTTCGGAACTTAGGGATTAGGTTACGAACCATTAGGATCGATTCCTTTCACTTCCCCTTAAAATCCACTTTTTTGCCCGTTTCGTCGCAATTATTAAAAATAGTTTTAGGTGAGATAAAATTCTGGAAAATTTCATGAGTGATCCTCATCCTCTTAATTAATTTTTCATAATTTTTTTTTTTCGGATTTGGGTGGTTTTAATATTTTATTTGGATTTTAGATTACGAGCTGTCCCAAAAGGGAGTGTTTTGGCATAAGGGACCGAAATCGATTTTTCCCCATAGGTGTGAAACCTATTTTTTGTGTGTGATTAATCACTGTAGTTTGTGACATTTTGATGCTCATTAGGATTTTTTTTTCATAATTTTTAGTGCCCTTTTTGATCCACTTTGTGGAGTTGTTTTTTTGGTGGTCATGCTTTGTTACCTTGCTAATCAAGGAATTGTTTTGGCACTTTGGTGCATAATTTTGTATAATCCTTTTGGAAAATGTAAGATAATGACTATATCATTCCATTGATTTAATTTCATAATTTTTAAAGGCTTTTTGCTATTTTTCCATGTCACCTAGATCATAGGTTGATTCATGTGTGTATTTGCTCCATAACTTAAACGTTAAGAAGGCATTCATGCCATTTGATTGAGGAACTTTTTGGTAGCTTTTTGGAGTTGATTATAGGTCATTTGTATGTCTTTAATTCCAGTCATAGGTCTCTTTTTGAACCATACTCATTTGGTTTGTTTTGGTGTTTCAAAGTGCATACTTATGGGAACTAACTTCAACCTAAACTCTTTCTCTTCTCCTCTAAATAATAACATTAATTATGTGGAAATCATTGATGCCTATTCATGCATCCTAAGTGCATATCATACCTTGTATGCTACTGACCCATAATCATTTCATGCATATTCATATGCCATTCTTCCTTAACTTTCATCATGTGCGATCTTATGCGATTTTTGTTCGTTTCTTCTCATATCTTCTTCTCATTGCTCCATATGCCTAATCCATTGCATCCATGATTGTATATTCATCCATCCATATTCATAAACATTCACTACTGACTTTGATGTTCATTTCATGTACTAATTCATGCTTGTAAGCCATATGCATTCATACTTCATCCATAAACCCTAACTTGCATTTAGGTGAACTTAGGTGAACTTTTTGTACATAGTTTGACATAGTTTGATCTTGTGAGGTATCCTAGCATCCTTAGGGACCTATAGCATGTAGCTACTGACTTTAGAATTCATGTAACCTTTAGGTACCTTCACCTTTATACTTAGGTCTTATTTTGAACCCTAGTTCCATTCTAGGACGTTTATGGTACTTAATCGCTTTCATGCTTTGATTTTACTTTCAATATGCATTGTCATGCTAACTTTTGTTTTGTAGGGGGGAAGATTAAGGTAAGTCTCACTTCATGCCTATCTCTTATGCATTTTAATTGTCTTTTCCTTAGCACTTTGTGCTTTGTTCATAGGTTCCCTTTTTGTTCTTTAGAAACAACTTACCTTCCTTAGGAAGTAAGTTAGTTTCTAACTCTTTTTTCTTCTTTTCCTTTTCTTTATTAGGATTAGAATACCTCATTAACCATAGGACCTCTCTTGTAAATAAACAAATAAAATTAGGGTTGTGTCTTAGTCCCCTTAGTTTTTCCCTTTTCCAACTTGAGTCTTTCTTTCTCATCTCATGAAGAAAATAATAAAACATCTAAGGATAAACCGAACAATCTTGTACGACACGAGACTTTGTTGCGGAGTGTTTATACGCGTCCTGTTTCGGGGCGAGGTGTAAATACTTCCCGCGATGGATAGGTCTTAGTACGAGAATGTTCACAAACAAATTCAAAACACTTCTCTTAAAAGACCAAAAACAAATAACAAGCGACTATCCTGCGGGAACTTCTTTTCTCATCTCATTCATTCACAACGTGAACTCACGACGACTTGTCCCATTTGCAAGACGGTAAACGCACTCGTACCAGACGAGCCTGCAACACCTGAGCATAGACATATGCAGTTCCAGCATAAAAAACACAAACAAATAGTTCCCGCCTTAGTTAGACGAACTACGGCGTCTCTGATCCTCATTTATCCCGATGCGGTACGTAGGCAGTGGGGTAGGGCCCATTCGAGCACATTCTTTATTTTCCCTACATTTTCCCCTTTTATTCTCATTCTCTTTTTTCCAATTCCATTTCTCATTTCTCATTTCCATTCCAGTTAGCGGTTTTATTCAGCAGCATTTATTCTTTTCATCCTTTGAAACAAACAAGCAAGCGTGGATCCCGTCGGGTACGACGGACGGATTGGGGTGCTAATACCTTCTCAATTCGTAATAGACTCCCGAACTCAGATCTTTGGTTCGCAGGACCTTGTCCTTTCCTTCTTCCTCAGGTTTGTGCAACATTACCTTTCCCATTCTTTCGGGATAAAAATGTCTGGCTGGCGACTCTAACCTTTCCGCGCCACTTTCGCGTTTGTACTAGGATGAAAATCCCGGGAGCGACACCCACATCTCCAACTCTTTTCTCTTAATCTTTCAATATGATTTCTCACTTGTGTTTAAGATGTGCCTTATGCCATCACTTGCTTAACTTCTTTTCTTCCCCTTAGAAAACAACTCATCTCCTTTAGAGGAATGAGTTTCATTCTATTTTCCTTTCTTCTCCTTTCTCTTTTCCTTTTCTCTTCCTTTCTTTAAGATAGTTAGTTCAATCCTCACTAACCATAGGACCACCTTTGCATGATAACATTAGGATTAGACTTCCCATTTAGTTTTTACCTTTGAGATCCTTTTGGTGCTCTCTTTTTCTCATCTTCAAACAAAATCTATAAAAAAAACATTAATAATAGTTGAGTTGGTCTTCCCTTTTGTCATACTCTCAAAGAAAATCATAAAAAACACTTCTTCACTTTAATCCACCAAAACACTTAATAACACAAACAGGTTAGTGAATTTAAATCCTAATCTTAGGAAACAAGTTTGAGGATCTTCCTCATTCTTGATGGACTTGTTACTCATTCTATCTTGGGATGTGGTAATAAGGACATGTCCTTAGAAAAGGCTTTACCTTCACTTCCTTGTACCACACTCTAAAAACTCTTCTAAAAAACACAAAAAAAATAATAAGTGTCTTTCCTTCGGGAATTCTCTTCTCATCACCTTCACTCTTTACGTAAGAACTTTCTCCTACTTGTCACTTTGCATGACGGTAACGCACTCGTTTTCCGGGCCTGCAACACCTGAGCGTTGACATAGGCAGTTCCAGCCTTAAGACACAAGCAATCTTTTCTACCCCTAGTTAGGGGAACTACGGCGACTCTGATCCTCATGTCCAAATGAGGTACGTAGGCAGCGGGGTAGGGCCCGTTCGAGCACTCTTTTATTTTCCCTACATTTTCCCCCTTTCTTTTCTTTCTTATCCAGTTTCAGTTTCAGTTTTGCAGCAGCTTTCATTTCTTCACCCTTTGAAACAGATTTCTTTGCAAGCGTGGATCCCGTCGGGTACGGCGGACGATCTTAGGTGCTAATACCTTCCCAGGTCGTAACCGACTCCCGAACTCAGTTTCTTTGGTTCGCAGGACCTGTGTCCTTCCTTTTCTTTTCTTTGGTTTGTGCAGCATTACCATTCTCGTTCCTCCGGGATAAAAATGCATGGCTACAACTCTACCTCTTTCCGCGCCACTTTCGCGTTTGTACCAGGATGGAAATCCAGGGAGCGACAACATGCTCCTTATATCTTTTATAGACCAATAGAATCAAGAGTGACCAAAATTTTTGGGTATAAGGGCCTCAAACCCAAAACCCTAATTTCTAGGTCATCTGTGTAGGAGCTTCTAGCCTGCCTGGACATCTCTGCATTCCCTTGTGATTTCTTGACTTCAACGAACCCTTGGAGGCATAATAAGATCATAGAACACTCGTGGACCCTCTTGGCATGCTTCATGGCCTCTGAGATAGCTCAAACCACTTCTAAGATTCATCTGATCACAAACCCTAGTTGTGCAACTTATGCAGTGAAATAACTATGCAGTGTGAGATGGTATGCTTATGCATTGCAATATGAAGGATCACAAGCCAAGGTGTTAGAAAAAAGAGAGGGAAAATTTGGGGTGTTTACAATATGCAATGTGGATACAATGGTATGTGAATGGATGCAATGCAAGGATGCTCAGGATCACAAGCACAAACAGACTCGGAAGCTGGAAAAGCTTAAAATTTCCTAACTGGTAGGCTATAAGAGATTTGTTCTGCAGTTTGTACCCATAAATCCCACTCACATGATAGTTTCTACGGTGATGGTTTAAGGAAACACAAGGTCACAGACGCTTATCATACTAACGCCCCGCCGCAGGCTAGCTG
Source organism: Lathyrus aphaca (assembly GCA_963966055.1). NCBI lineage: Eukaryota > Viridiplantae > Streptophyta > Magnoliopsida > Fabales > Fabaceae > Lathyrus > Lathyrus aphaca. The sequence continues at coordinate 302,422,715 of OZ014524.1, read as the reverse complement.
CATTTTGACGATAATAACGATAAGGTCTACCTTGAGTAGAGTTCTCATGCTAGGCCCTCAAGAGGCGAGCCCTTAGATACTAACACTACACAACTACCAATATTGAAATCGGTTCTTAACAGTGGATCCCAGAATCACAGCCCTTTCATGAATCAGGTCACGCGACATGCTAGCTGTGTTGTGACAACATTTAAGAAAAGTCTAACTATCTGGGGGAGCTTTCATGCTAGGCCCTAAAGAAGCGAGTTCTTGGATACTAACACTAATACTACCAATTCTAACCTAGGTGTTTCCTCTTCTTTTTCCACAACTCAGATTTTACTTGCAATGTAAACCCAAGATCCCACAGACAAGTAATATAATGAGAAAATAAGAGAAAACGGTAAAAGAACAGATAAACAAACATAAATAATAAACATAGAGAAGACAAAAAGATAAGATCAAACAAACAAACACACAAAGCTAAGTTAGGCTCGACTCTCTCTAGCATGGAGTTATCCCCGACAGAGTCGCCAAGCTGTCGTACCTCGAAAAAATATGATCCTCGCGATGGGACGTGGTAAGAAACAACAGAGTCGCCACCTAATTCTATTTATTCTACGAGAGAAAAGGGAGATATAGATACAACCTAATAAAGGATAAGAAATGATTTACGAAACCAAATTCTAAGTTCGGGAGTTGGTTACGCAAGAGGAAGGTATTAGCACCCCTCACGTCCGTTGTACTCAACGGGAACCTCTTAGCTTAACTATGCGATTAAATGTTGATCTAAGTCTTCGTCTTCTAAATGTTATTAATATGTTTGTTTTAAAAGGAAAAGAAAGCTTTAAATTATTATTAATTTTACGGGGAAAGATTAAAGTTTTTATTAGGGTGCTCGCAAAGGATTAAAATCCATGTGCCTACGTATTCCCTTGTGCAATGGGAAATTCAGAGCTCCGTAGTTCGTGCAACTATGGTTTGTGTTTTTTAATTGAATGATTGTTTAAAACGCATTATACTGCTAAGCGTTGGCTTATACTCGCGGTGGAGGGTGAAGCGCTAGCTTGTTTGCGAGATAGAATGATTTAAACAATGTTCGTTTTAAGAAAAGGTGTTTGACCTTTGTTAAGTGTTTTAAAACGAACGGCGAAATGGAACACAACTCGAGGGCTAGCCTCAAGAGTGATTGCATCCAAGGACCCGTGGAGTGCTGGACTCCAGAGTTCAGTTATTCGTTGATTAATTGTAAAGTGATTTGCGTTTGTTGTAAGTTTTAAGTTGTACTCTTTTGATACGAAAGGGAGAATGAAGTACAACTCGAAGGCTAGCCTCAAGAGTAATTCAATTCAAAAACCCGAGGAATGCTAGATTCCTGAGTTTAGTTCTTTCACGATTTTAATTAGAGACTTAGATATTTTGAAAATGAAAGAGCGAAAAAAGCACAACTCGAGGGCTAGCCTCAAAAGTAGTTCAATTCAAAAACCCGAGGAATGCTAGATTCCTGAGTTTAGTTCTTACGTTAATTAATTATGTGAATTGCGAGTTGATTGTTTGCGAATTTGTTTTAAAAATGGTTTAGGGTTTAATGTTTTAGAAACTATGGAGTAAATGAGACACAACTAGAAGGCTAGCCTCAAGAGTGGTTCATTAAAGAACCCACGGAATGCTAGATTCCGAAGTTCAGTTTCTCGTTAATTAATTAAAACGTGTAAGGGCGTGCAGACGGTGATCACATAGGTGACCGACTTACGTGTGTGCGGAGCGTAGGCATAAATATTTTAATTGGTTAAATGAATCGGTTCCTAATTCCTATGGGTATTCCTAACAATGCGAAACCGTAAAATAAAGGCGGAAAAATAAATTGCGTTTAAAATAAACGGGGGAGGGATACAATAATTTACACGGGATTGCGAAGAAATAAAGGGTATCGTTGTAATTTGCCCAAGAGGAAGCATGTGTTCAGTGTATGAATTAATCGGATCCGTTAGAATTTAATATAGTATAAAAAGTGCGAGAAATAAATAAAAATAATAGACTAAATAAAGTGAAATAAATTGTAAAATAGAATGAAATAGCCTCATATTGGTCGCGATTTTACCGATTTATTGAAATCGAATTAAATCGGACATTTTATTATATCATTGGCCCAAAATTAAAATAAAAAATGAGAGATTGCTAACAAATATATTTTTAAACCACTTTTCTAAACAAAATGATAAATACCAACCAATCATATTAAAGAAATATATTATAAAAAATATAAGCTAACTTCTAATATAATTAAATCAAAAACAAAATAATGAAAATTATAAAACAGAGGGGATAGTGTTGTCGGGTTTGTATGGTGTTGATTGAAAATTAAAATCACCATGGGCCTAAAGAACCCATCAACAGCAACAACATAACAATATATATATATATATATATATATATATATATATATATAACAAAAGAAATAAAAGGGACATGGAGGGTTTGCCGCGTGGACTCTGGGTGTGTAGAAGAAGTTATTGACATTCTTAAGGAACCCAACAAATTAGTCAGCAAACAAAGTAAAAAAATAAAAAAAAATAAAAAAATAAATATAAAACATAACGTTATATAATAAAGTGAATACCCTGTTTATTGTTCCTTTTTCTCAAAATGCAAACACAATCAGAAAGGGAAACCACTCCTAAACGTCGCTCCCTCTCCGTCGATTTCTCTCAAATCTCTTTGTGCTCGTCGGTTAACTCACAGATGCTTTCACGATCTGGTTTTCTCCTTCTCATCAAACGCGATTGCCGAACAGAAGAGAAGACCTACCATCAAAGTCGATCTTCGGCTGCGGTGGTGGTGGATTTGGTTCGCTCGGTCTCTTCCTCATGGCTCGGGTTTGTGCGATTCACAGAGGTCTGATTGCTCCTTCTGGGTGGGCTTTAGCGCGATCCTGTTTTTTTTGCATGGTTTTGGTTTGGCAGGGTTTGATTCTCCTTTAGGTTCTCAGGTTTTCTTTTTTCAGTTTGGTTTTCTGTGTGTGGTTTGTACGTTGTTGAACGGAGGAATCACGGCGTGGTGAGGTTTTTCTGGTTGTTTCAGAGGTGAGTTTTGATGGTGGTTCGTTGGAGGAAAGCTATTTCGGTTATGGGCTTTTGAAGGGTATTGGTTGTTGGAAGTCTCGCGGCGTTGATGGTTTCTTCACGGTGGTCGGGTTCGTGGTTAGTGATTTGGGGTGGGGCAGTTTGATGAAGTTGGTCGAAAAGGGTTACGGTGGTGACGGTTGTGGTGATGAAGAGTTTCCAAAAAATTTTGTCCAAGAATGCTGAATAAAAATAAATAAATAAAAGTGGTGGGTCGTTATTGAAAGAAGACCCCCTGAGTCGAATCTTTTTATTCCCCCTTTTCTCACAGTGGGTTCCCTTTTTTTAATCTTTTTCTTCCCCTGTATTTTGCTTTCTCTGTCTTTCTTATTGAAATTTTTCTTGGTCCTTTTGTCTCTTTGTGTGGATAGGTTGTTTTCAACTGCAGGTTTTGATTCCTGCTTGTTGCAAAGAACTGTTTTGGGGTCTGCTTGTAATGGCTTTTGGAGCAGCAAAAAAAGTTGTTCTATTTTGATGCAAAAATTGTAATAATAGTTATAACATAGGGTCTGTACTGTAGGCAGAGGCTAGCAAGTGGAGTGTGATGTTGTGAATTTTTTTGTCTTGTTATCTGCATCGTTTCACGTTTCAGCATAATGAAAGAAAGTTGGGATTTTTGTTTGGTTCTACATTTGTACATTAGAGGTTTGATACAGTTTAATCATACTAATTAAGCTAAATAAGTAAATTAAAAAAACTAAACTTAAATGAAATTAATAAAACTTGACTAATTAAAATTTAAATCAAAATAAAATTTTATTTTATTTTATTTTATTTTTTAAAAAACTAATTAATCTACTTTACTAAATTTAAAATTAATCTTAAACTTGAATTTAAAAAAATGAAATGTAAATAAAAACTATTTAATAAGTTCTAAAAAAGAATTTTCTAAATTTGAAATAATAAAGCAACAACTTTTCTAAATTTAATTGAATTAAAAATTCCCTAAAATCTACAAAATGTCTTAACTTCTAAAATGAAATTAAACCGAAAACACATGCATTAAAAACAAAATAACATCCTAATTTTAAATTGAAATAAACTTTAAAAATAAAGAATAAAATAAAAAATGAATAGAAGATGCAATGATTAACGATTATGAGATGTTAAAACTAGAACATGCTAAAATAGCCGACTATCGATGCTGCGATAAAATGCATCAGATGAAAATGATTGAAAAAGTTCGGTCAAAATTTTGAGTGTGACACTATGTGTAACACAAGTCGCCATCGTGCTAAAGAAGAAATGATGCTTCTATATCTGATTACAATCAGAAAGATCATGATATGCCTTATGTTGATGCAACAATGCTCTCTTGGATTCTGTTCTGTGTGTGGTTCTGATTCTGAAGGAAGTGAAGCTTCTGAAGTTATTATCTCCTGAAGACCAAGTGCTGAGGAACTCTGAAGACTTAAGGTTTTGAGTAAATGAGGTTCTAAAGACTCTAAAGACTCGAAGTTCTGAAGACCAAGGGTTTCAAAGACAAGTGCTAAAGCTCTGAAGACAAGGTTCTGAGTGAACAAGGTTCTGAAGACACTGAAGACTTGAGATTCTAAAGACCCGGTTATCACTTCTCTACTCATGCTTCAATCATATTACAATCAGAAGCCTCTAAAGATCAAAAGATAAGCTTACCTCTAACAAGGAAAGTACACAATACAAAATGCTTTATTCCACTACCTTTCCACTAACCTTAATTTGTGGAAAAAGACAGACGTGGCAGTACGATTTCCATCCTTGTGTAACAACATTCCTTCATTAGCCAGCTGCTCTCCAACGGATCTATTTTTGGCTATATAAAGAAGTAAGCATGTGAAGAAATGTGCCACTCAAGGTCACTTGAAAATGAAGGTTAATAACCACCAATATGGATGCTTAAACAATGATACAAGTCAATGTTGTGCTTTAATGAATATGCAGCCAAAGGCCGATAATGGTTATACAATGAACTGCTTATGCAAAAGTTGTTGATTCACAAATTTGCTCAATTGTATATGTTGCAAAAGGCTTGTAAAGGTGAAAATGATAGACAAAAAGATGATCATGTAAATTGAATGTCAGATGCACAATTGAAGGTTGTGTTCTTATGTGATCATTAAAATAAGAGAACAGGGATGTTGTCCAAAATGTTCTTCTTATATGTATCAAGATGAAGAAGTCCTTATATGAGCTACATCAATATCAATTAAGCTTTCACAATCTTAAAATAAGAAGACTTCAAGCAATTCAAAGATCTTGGGTTGTTGTCCGTGAAGAAGCTCCAAAACGAAGAAGAAGAAAACTTTACACAATTCTGAGCTACAATAAGATGTAATATTCATATGTGTGTAAAGTTGATCTTCTGATCATTGTTTTCATTGTGTTTATCTTGCTAATATAGAAGCCCTCAATTGTAAACATTACCCTCTATAAATTGAATGTTTGTAATCCCTAAAGGACCGAGTCAAAGTAAGAATCTTTAGGAGGCTCGAGACTATGCGTCTTATGTAGAAGCATACTTCAACCTAAAGCTTTTGATGAAGACAACAAGATTCAAGTTCAGTCTGTGTTCGCAAAAAGTTGAGCTTTCAATAAGATCAATAACCAAGGCTATGAATCACTCAATGGAAATTTCATCATGCAAATCAAGCTACGGATGCAATTGCTCGTATTCTTTAAAGACTTGGACACAAGGCTTAGGTATATCAAAACTCACATTTAAATTGATATACAAGTGTTCAAATATAGGTTATCATGATAAGCATTGCATATACCTCTTTTAGAATTGAATTGGAACTAGTTTAGCACTTTAAACTTAATAACGTTTCTGAGTTTTTACAGTGTTAACCGGTTAACCAAAATGGTTAACCGGTTAACGGTTCAAAAAATGCAATTTTCTGAGATAACGTTACAGCATTAACCGGTTACCCAAAATGGTTAACCGGTTAACACTGAACAAATTTTGAAAAATCATTTCTTTTCATTTAAAATACTTTTTTAAAACATATACCTTTTCATATATTGTTTCATGAACAATTCATACCTTTTTGAAAGGGTGTTTTTGAAACTTATATAATCTGAATTTTTCAAATATGAAAAACACCTCCTAACAATTTTTTATAAAAATTTCTAAACAATCAAAGTCACTTTTTTTGAATATTTTCAAATATTTCAAAGTGTTCATATTGTTCATCCTTTTCATACACATAGAAGTTGAACACTTGCATTGATATTGAAAAGTGAATTTTGATTAAGAAAAAGGAGAAGATCAATCTAGCATTGATAGTTTACAACTTTCTCAAAACTTGTAAAATATTATTTCTTTGTCGACTTACGATCCAGGATTGTTGGACGTAAGGGTTAGTGCTTGCAAGAGGATTGTTCTTGCACACTGTTGATGTATAGTTGTTAGATAGTAGGCCTCACCGATTTTGGTGCGATAGGTTGTACGATCTGAAACTATAGTGGAAATCTCTTTCAGTTTGGAAAGGGGAGTGGATGTACCTTCGGATTGTGAAGGGAACCAGGATAATTGCTTGTGTCTTCTTACTTTCCGCATTACCGCTTTCTTTTCTTAAACACTTACAAGAGAAAAACCCATTCACCGATAAATAACCGAGAAAATTTCATATAACCTAATTCACCCCCCCCCCCTCTTAGGCTATCTCTGTAACTACAATTGGTATCAGAGCAAGTTATAGGTAACTTGTTCCTAGAAGATCCAGCATGGCTTCCGCAAATACAAATCCGGTTTTCAAAGACGGTGGAAGTAGCAACAAGCCTCCACTCTTCTCCGGCGGATATTTTGATTTTTGAAAAATCAGAAATAAAGCACATCTTGAAGCCCAATGAGAAGGTATATGGGAAGCAATCAAAGAAGGTCCACACAATCTAGTGAATGTGATCAATGGTGTTGGAACCGCGAAGTTGAAAAACACTTATGACAAAGATGATAAGAAAAAGATTCTCAATGAGAAAAAGGCAATCAACATACTCCAAAGCGCCCTCGGTATGGACGAGTTCTTCCGTATATCACAATGTAAATCGGCAAAAGAGATTTGGGACACCTTAGTAGAAACGCATGAAGGAACTATTGAAGTAAAAAGATCGAGGCTAAACACATTGAGTCAAGAATATGAGTTGTTTTGTATGCAGCCCGGTGAATCTATTGTTGCCTTGTAGAAAATATTTGTCCATCTAATAAATCATTTGATTGCTCTCGGGAAAACCTTCACCGATGATGATCTCAACCTGAGGGTCCTAAGATCTTTGACAAGGGAATGGAAACCGAAAGTGTCCGCTATTTCAGAAAAGAAGAGTCTCTCAACGATGACATCCACGTCCTTATTTGGTAAACTTTAAGAGCACGAATTGGAACTTGGAAGGCTCGAGAAGCATGAAAGCCAAGAAAAAAAGTCCAAGGGAATTTCCTTGAAGGTTGATTCAAAAAATGACTAAGATGATGAGACGTCCGAAGATGAGAACTTTATGCTTCTTGTAAAGAAGCTTGGTAAGTTTTTTAATAAAAATAAAAATTCCTCTTATCCTAACAAGAATAAACATTTTAGGAAAAAGGAAACATCCACATCAATGCAAGACATCACTTGTTATGAATGTGGAAAGCAAGGTCACATAAAGTCGGATTGTCCGAAAGTTGCAAAGAAAGGAGGATTCAAAGACAAGAAGGATTTCAAGAATAAGAATGCTTATGTTGCTTGGGACAATAATGAGATAAGTTCTTCATCAGAATCGGAAAGCGGTGAATGTGCGAATATGGCTCTTATGGCTTCACATCACTCCGATGAAAAAATCGATGAGGTTAGTAGCAATTTTTCAATTTATGAGAATGATGCACGAGAAGTTATAGATGAACTTCTAAAAGAATGCAAGACTTTGTATAAAAGCATGTCATCCCAAAAGAAACGAATTTCATCTTTAGAAGAACAAAATATCACTTTCGAAAAATATATTGAAAGTGAAAAACAAAAATTGATGGATGAAAAACAAAGTCTTGTATGCAAAAATTGTGAATCCTTATCCTTTCAAATTGTTCAACTTAAAAGAGTTTTAGAAAGATATGAAAAAGGTCAAATTGGCTTGGAGGAAATTCTTAGACATCAAAGATATCCTAATGATAAAAGTGGTCTAGAATATTCTAAGTTTTCCAAACCAAGCACAAATGAGACCATTTTTGTGAAATCAAGTGAACAAGTTGTTAAGGAAAAGGCAACCAATTTTAAAAGTGTGCATCAAAGTCATAAAAAGAAAAGAATTGTTAAGAAAAAAAGTTATGTACATAGATATAAAAGTCACTTTCAACCTACTTGTTTTTATTGTGGAATCAAAGGGCACACACCTAATGCTTTCTATGTGCGTAATATTGGCGTTGCTAAAGGGCATTATGTGTGGGTTGAAAAGGGTGCTAACTATCAAGGACCCAAAGTAATTTGGGTACCTAACAATACTTGATTTTGTTTTGTAGGTATGCTTGAAGACAACTTCTAATCAATGGTATCTTGATAGCGGTTGTTCAAAGCATATGACGGGCGACATCAACAAATTTTCAAATCTATCTTTAAAGGCCAAAGGATACGTTACTTACAGTGATGATAATAAAGGAAATATCCTTGGAGTAGGAACTGTTGGTGCATCTCCATTTACAATCATCGAAGACGTTCTTTATGTTGAAGGCCTTAAACACAACCTACTTAGCATAAATCAATTGTGTGACAAAGGGTTCCAAATCAACTTCACAAAGGATGAATGTTTGATAGAACATGAAGTCACCCATGACATTTTGCTAAAAGGTAAAAGAATAAATAATATTTTTATGATTTCTTTTGGTGACTCTTCCTTGAAGGTAAAATGCCTATTGGCAAACAACAACGAGGCGTGGCTATGGCATAAAAGGTTCGCTCACATTCACATGGAGCACTTAAATAAATTGATAAAGCATGACCTAGTTTTTGGTCTTCCAAAGATAAAGTTCATCAAGGATAAGCTTTGTGATGCATGTCAAAAGGGAAAGCAAACCAAGACGACTTTCAAGTCCAAGAAAGTGGTGTACACATCAAGACCACTTCAATTGTTGCATATGGATCTCTTCGGTCCATCAAGAACAAAAAGCTTCGGATGTAATCTTTATGCTTTAGTTATTGTTGATGATTTCTCTCGATATACATGGACATTGTTTTTAGTGCAGAAAAGTGATGCTTTCAAAGCATTCAAAAAGTATGCGAAGCAAATACAAAACGAGAAGTCACTCCCTATAGCCTCCATTAGAAGTGATCATGGTGGAGAATTCCAAAACACATCCTTTGAAAAATTTTGCGAAGAGCATGGAATCTCTCACAACGTTTCCGCACCAAGAACTCCTCAACAAAATGGTGTCGTAGAAAGGAAGAATAGGTCATTGGTGGAGCTTGCAAGAATAATGCTTAGCGACTCAAATCTTCCTAAGTACTTTTGGGCGGATGCGGTTAGCACAACTTGTTTCGTAAGGAACCGTGTCAACATTCGACCAATTCTCAAGAAGACTATGTATGAGTTGTTCAAGGGTAGGAAACTGAACATATCATCCTTTCACATATTCGGATGCAAATGTTTCGTTCTCAACAACGACAAGGACAATCTCGATAAGTTTGATGAGAAGTCCGACGAAGGTATATTCCTTGGTTATTCCCTCTCTGGTAGAGCTTTTAGAATTTTCAATAAAAGAACTCTTACTATTGAAGAATATATTCATGTTTCGTTTGATGAGACTAACCCCTCGAAAGAGGATAATATTATTGTGGATGATGATGATGATATAGTAGATATGCCACAAAAACAAAAGGAGATGTCAAAGGATCAAGAAATACCACAAGAAGATGAATCACCAATCATTGAAGAACATCAAGATCTTCTGAAGGAATGGAAAACTCATAGAGATCACCCGATAGATAAAGTTATTGGTGATATTAGACAAGGCGTTGCAACTCGGCTAAATCTCAAAGATGCATGTCTCAACATGGCTTTTGTGCCTCAAATTGAACCAACCAAAATCGATGAAGCCTTAGGCGACGATCAATGGATAGTAGCAATGCAAGAAGAACTCAACCAATTCAAAAGGAATCAAGTTTGGAGTCTTGTACCAAGACCGAACAACAAGCACATCATAGGAACGAGATGGGTGTTCAAGAACAAACTTGACAAGAATGGAATCATAGTTCGTAACAAAGCAAGATTGGTCGCACAAGGCTACAACCAAGAAGAAGGAATCGACTTTGATGAAACGTTTGCTCCGGTAGCAAGGTTAGAAGCAATTAGATTATTACTTGCTTACGCTTGTTCCATGAATTTTCAGTTGTACTAGATGGATGTCAAAAGCGCTTCCCTGAATGGCTATATCAATGAAGAAGTCTATGTCAAACAACCACCGGGATTTGAAGACTTCAAGAATCACTCTCATGTCTACAACTTGAAGAAGGCTCTTCATGGCTTAAAGCAAGCACCAAGAGCATAGTATGATCGCCTTAGCAACTTCCTATGTGAGAAGGGTCTTACAAAAGGAAAGGTTTACAAGACGTTGTTCAAAAAGAATTTCAAGGGTAACACCTTACTGGTTCAAGTTTATGTCGACGACATCATCTTCGGTTCAACAAACAAAGATATTTGCGAAGAATTTTCACTTATGATGCAAGGAGAATTCGAGATGTCCATGATGGGAAAAATGAACTATTTCCTTGAACTTTAAATCAAGCAAACAAAGGATGGCATCTTCATCAACCATTCCAAGTATTACAAGGAATTATTGAAAAGATTCGATATGGATAGTTGCAAGGTGATGTCCACTTCGATGGGATCCGGAACGTACGTTGATCAAGATGAATCTGACACTTCAATTGATATCACGAAGTATCAAGGTATGATCGGTTCATTATTATATTTGATGGCAAGTCGTCCTGACATTATGTTTAGTGTTTGTTTGTGTGCATGCTTTCAAGCAAACCCGAAGGAATCACATCTCACCGCCGTGAAGAGGATTATGAAGTATCTTAGAGGAACAACGAATGTCAGACTATGGTATCCAAAAGGTAGTACATGTTCTTTAATTGGTTATTCTGACGCTGATTATGCAGGATGTAAGACCGATAGAAAAATCACAAGTGGTACTTGTCACATTCTCGGGAATGCACTAGTGTCATGGGCATGTAAGAAGCAATCATGCGTTGCACTTAGCACGGCCGAAGTGGAGTACATCACAGTAGGCAGTTGTTGTTCACATATCTTGTGGCTTAAGCAAAAACTCCTTGATTTCAGTGTAGACCTTGGTTGCATTCCTCTCTGATGCGACAACACAGTGCCATCAACATCACAAAGAACCCTGTCATGCATTCAAAGACAAAGCACATAGACATTCGGCATCACTTCCTTCGAGATCATGTGCTCAACGGAGATGTAGATGTTACTTTTGTGGATACACACAACCAACTTGCCGACATATTCACTAAACCATTGGCGAAAGAACCTTTCTTCAAGATTCGGCGAGAACTTGGCATTCTCGATGAAGGTGACATCTAAACTTAACCTAAAATTAATTGTTATGTGTTACAATTGCTTAAAACATGTGTTTTTTCACTTTTATGTTACAAAATGCTAACACTCCATTTTCGCTGTTTTTGATTTTTCTCTCTTTCCGAGACCCGAAAATAATCGGTTTCAAAATATTTTTTGATCAAAAGTTGCGTTATGTCATGTGCTAACATTTTGTGAAATTTTTGTGTGAAAAACTTTTCACAATTTCTCTAAAACATGCTGCTGGATTTTTAGTAAAAATGGTATTTTTTGTCCGTTAACCGGTTAACGGAATCAGTTAACCGGTTAACGCTTCCAAATTTTGGATTTCCAGAAACGCGTACAGCAGTATGATTTTTATTTTCTTTTCTTTTTTTTTATTTTTTTGCTTTATGAATGTTTTATTATACTTTTAATACATCGCATGTATTCATTCTCATCTACATTCATAGCTCTTGCTCTTCATCTTCTTTGACTCATTAATCACCATTTATCATCTTCTTCCAACATCCAACTCTCAACCATTCAAACCCCCCATTAAAACCCACTCACTCTTGGTCTTTATAAACACCTTCACAAACCTCACTCCACTCATCCAACTCAAATCCGAAAATCAACTCTCATCCAAACCCTAACTCCATGGCACCTCAAAGGAAAGGAAAGGAACGTGCTTCAGTGTCAGAGGATGTCTCGACTGATGAAATACCAATGGAGTCAACAAAGAAGAGGAGGTTGGACTTCAAGGTCAGAGTCAGACCACTTCTAAAGGGTAAATATGTTCTCATGAAATCTTTCAAACCTCCAACATTTACTTTTCCTACATTGCTAGAGGTTCAAGGAATTAATGATTTTGTTGCTGATAACGGGAGAGTTTACCCAGATTTGGTTCAATCTTTTTTACACAACTTCACTCTTAATATGGATAGGCATGGAAAACATAAGTTGTCCACTGTTGTTCGGAACTGCGAGATTAAGGAGGACTTAGGTGCTCTTGCTGCGGCGCTGAAAATTCCATTTTCCGGTGTCTTCCTCCGCAAAGGCGTCAACCACAAAGACGACATTTGGTCAGGCTATGACAAAATGGAGTACTATTACTCAATCTGCCGCTTTCTTAAGGAGGTCATTACGTTGGGACATCGCACTTCAAGGGTTCTTTACTATGCAAAAAATTTGACGGTTGATGATATAATGTAGCACTATGTTATCTGCTATGTATTGCTGCCAAAAGACTCTAATCAATCTCAAATAAATGATTTAGAGATGCAAGTTTTGTTTGCTATCAAGAACAAAGTTAAGATTAATTGGATGCTAACTATGATGTATCACTTGAGACAACAACTCTCACTCAAAACGAGGCTTCCATATGCTCGGTTCATCTCTCGGATCATTGAACAAACCGACTTGGAATTTGGTAGGGAACCATTCATCGCCATGAAGTCTACGACAAATGAGATCAATGAGATTACTATTGTGAAGAATACCGAAATTGTTCAACGCAATGATGGTACATATGAGTATGCCGATGGCTCCTCCGCACCCACCTTTCCTATTCCTGATGGTGGCATTACCAACGAGTTTCTTTACACCACCATTATGACTCACCATCGTGAAACAACCCTTGCTATCAAAGATCTCCGTAAA